>OX463854.1:19100693-19451206 GCA_949825065.1 Odontocerum albicorne | reverse complement strand
TAGTCGCCATTCCTCTCAATGCACGTGGTGAAGCGGGGTATCAACTTTTTGATGCCTTCCTCGAAGTAGTTTCCCGCCAACCCCTCCGTCCACTACTCCACCTCCTCCTTTACCTCCTCGTCGGTTGAAAACCTTTTTCCACCCATGTGCAGCTTCAGGGAGGTAAAGAGATAGTAATCTGAAGGTGCTAGGTCAGGGGAATGCACGGGATGGTTCAGGACATCCCATTTAAACGAGGCGAGCAGTTCCTTCGTGGCGTTGGCCGTGTGTGGTCTGGCATTGTCTGCAGCAAGCAGACTCCCTTTGGCACGTGGTGAAGCGGGGTATCAACAACAACATGTGACGCCACTGTTGAGACTGCCTTTTGGTTTCAGGCGTGTAGTGTGCAACCCAAGTTTCATCTCCAGTAACGATGGAGCGGAGAAATTTATCTCCATGGAGTTTGCAGCGCCTCAAAAACTCTTGCCTTTTTACAAAATTTTGCACTTGGCGGGAGATTGGGTTGACATTTTTCACGAAACGTATTGTCGCGTCGACACTTCTCAACGTACTGACCTCGAACCGGTCTCGTTGCAGAGGGGAAGGGTCAGGCTACACGCAAGTGTAGCCAACATGTCGAAAATAAAATCCATCCGGTCGTGAGAGGCTCAGTACACTTACTTTCTGGATACGCCTCGTAGTTTCAATTAATTGGATTTTTAAACTGTACTTCTTATTTTTTTTATTAATTGATTGTGAAATTTAACATAACAATGAAAAATGTATAACATTTTGATTGATTTTCTCAATGGCAATCCCATAGTATTGATATTAGAATTCCATTATTTGCTCATCATATCTAACATTGCAAAGAAAATAATATTTTTATTTTAAGATTTTATAGTCAGAGAATTTAAATAAGGATATTTTTTACTGTCTGATCACTTTATAAAAATATATTTATTTTGTACTTTTTCAAGTTTTGCCCTATCAACTTCATGAGTGCTTTAAAATGTCTCTATCCAGGTTAGTCCACAGTCTGGCACTCCACATCCTCCTTCCTATTTTAGGCTGAGGCTGTAAATTTCTCTATCGTAAAACTGGTTTCTCCTTCATAGTCCAATTTTTTGAGTCCCTTGTGGGCAGCAACATTAGTATCGAGAATACCAGCTGGTAACTAGTCAACAACACAGCTCTTAACACGCTTTGCTAACAGGTGGCATCCTTTATCCCTTTACCTTTATAGTATATAGTTAATATCACATTTATTGACTTTTCTTCAGGTAAAATATATAAAGAAGCCTTTGATTTGTAAATTTTTAATGTCAAACAAAAATATGTACTCATTTTGATTTACATGTATTGAATGATCTAGTTACTTGATTGGGGATTCCATCAACTTGGAGCTTCTTTCCAAAATGATGAAGCATAACGTGAGTTCTTACAATACGTAAAGCACTGGAATCTTTTATTTTACCTATTTTATGATTTGTTTGAGATAAATAAAAGATATTGTATGTGAGATACTAGATTTATTGGATTCTTTGTTATCTTGTTGTACAGAAAATATTGTAATAAAACGAGTATCAATAATCCTTATGTAGTGGGCGCTTCAATTTCTACAACTACCAATTTATTTATTTTTTATAACAATTTATTATTATGAATAATGTTGATTTTTCAAAACAAAACTTATTCAGTGATTTCTATATCACAATAAGAAGCGCCTTTGCTGTCATTTGTATAATAAAATGATTGTTGATTATTTTGTTATGTAACCAAAACATGGATATTATAATTGTGTACTTTTGTGTTGTTAATGTTAAGTTGTATTATATTTATTATTGGCAATAGCATTATACTTCACTTGGATATATTATATATATATATATGTAATAAATGATTATGTAAAATGATAAACTTGAAGGCGATTTAAACACTATTGTTGTGGACACAATATAATGTTATACTGTACATGTATCATTAAAAATATTTCATTGTAAAATTTAAGTAATGTTTTTATTTTATGGAAAACACCCAATTTTCCACCAAAAAGCCTTTTACACAAAAGTAACATTTTTTAAGGCAGTTCAGTTATGTAAAGACTATGTAAACTGAAAACCTGATGTCACATTTAATGGAGCTGAAAAGACTTGTCAACATATCCGACCACACTATTCAACATATCCGCACCATCAAGTGATTATATTATAAAGAGTATTATACAAGATAAGAAATGGTGTCAAACAAATGGTGATCTACATCGATGTAATTACTTGATTGTTATTTTGTAATAAAACTTATCATGGAAATATATTGTGGCTGTGGATTCTGGGTAACAAAATCCGTTCTTGATGAAATGACACTGAATGTTAGTTTAAAAATTTCACCCATATATTTATCAAAATTCAATGAAACTAACCCTGATGATTATAAATATTATTTTCCTTATTAAACTTGTTTTTTGGTCTTATCAAAATGTAATAAAACCATCGCATAAGGTATTGCAACAAAAATTCAATTCCATGTAACATTTATAAATATAATTTAAGAATTTTGTTGAATGGCAACTCCACAAAGAGGCATAAGATGAATGCTGCGATATATGTACATATTACTGACTTGATGACACACATTATCTGAAAAAAAAAACAATACAAAAATTAGATACATACTACCTTGATAAAAAAGTTTTAGGACCGGCCACCGTGTGGCGCTGTCAGTCACCCAATTGGAATTCTTTTTTTTTGATAGGTTACCACATCTGTCATTGACACTTCCCTCCAAATTTCAGCGTCATAGCTTGACATTTGTAAAAGTTACGCTGTACTGAGTACATCTACCTTTGTGCGTGTTTTTGATTTTTTACAAGTTTGAAAATGGCATCAACTGTGCATCAACGAGTTTGCATTAAATTTTGTGTGAAAAACGTCAAGCGAGTGAATGGCGTGCACCGAATGAGCCGAGACCAAAAAAACCACGTCGTTTTCAATCAAAATGCTCGCTCACGGTTGCGATGCTCACGGTTTTCATGAATTACAACGGTGTTGTGCATCATGAATTCTTGCCTGAAAACAGACAGTCAACAAAGAGTATTATTTGGGCGTTATTATTATTAGACATCTACGTGAAGCAATTCGCCAAAAAAGACCGGATTTGTGAGCAAACAACTCGTGGATTTTGCACCACGATAACGCACCGTCGCACAATGCGATCCTTATCCGTGAGTTTTTGACCAAAAACAACACGAATCTATCCAGCAGCCTTCGAATTCACCTGATCTGGCTCCCTGCGACTTTTTCCTATTCAACCGACTTAAAAAATCGCTTCGCGGAATACGTTACAGCACCCGAAAGGATATCATGAAAAAATCTAAGACGGCTCTGATGGACATTCCGAAAATTGAGTACTAGCGGTGTTTCGAGGATTGGATCAAGCGCTGGCGTAAGTGCATTGCAGTCGATGGGGAGTACTTTGAAGGGGGACCATATCGATTTTGATGAATAAACTTGTATTTTCGATTTTATGAATAAAGTCCTACAACTTTTTGATCAAGGTAGTATGCTTACTGATCTTTCCAGTGCTCAGCATTTTGACGATTGCTGGATGACATTTCGATGATCTCTCAACTGTGCTGTGTCAGAATCAGGAAAAATGATATTGCATAATATAAGTGTCTTAGTGCCCACCTTGACGTATGAAAGGGAAACTTGGACTTGGCAGAAAAGGAATAAAAGTAAGTAATGCTGTGGCATACGCTAAGATAAATTTGTGAAGTGTCAATGTATGAAAGAAAGGGGAATGAACACATCATAAATATTATAAATGCATGGATAAAATGAATGTTTGAAGTAAGATGAAAAAAGGAGCTGTAAGATGATTTGGACATGTGGAGAGAAAGAATGACTAAGCAAATATACAAGTCAGAAGTGGAAGAGGTAGACTGAGAAAAACATAGCTGGATTGAATGAACCAAATTTTGAAGGAAGATAAAGTGAGAAGTATGAATAATAGAAGATTGTAAGTGAAGAGATCTATAAATGTGGAGCAGGTGAAAGTTGTGTATTTGGATAGAAAAGTTTGGAGATTGTTTTCTCTTCGTGCCCCGCAAGAGGTACGGCATGGTATGTATATATCATAATTTTTTTTTATCATGTTACTTATTTTATCTACTTTTGCCTGATTGGTTGGAAGAGAGAGAGAAAACCATCTGGCAATGATAACATCAAGTGCCAATAATAAGCAAACATTCTACCAACTAGCCTAATTGGGACAGAATAAGTCAGCAATGTTATATACTCATAGTTACATAAGATAGTTCACCACCCCGCCCCACCAGATCCAATCCACTGATATCTTACATCTTAAGCAATCCCTTACAGAGATCTTACTTCCCTTTGTGTGTTTATTATGTGTATGCATACAGCACTTTGACAAGGACTTGAAATATTTAATTTTAGTTTCTGATAGTAAATAATTTCAAGTGTCAATCTTCTGGAAGCCTTTGTCAGACTTATTAATAATTGTAATTTTGTTCACTCCATAATGCGTTAAGAATTTATGTACGCCAGCTGCAAAAATATAAATTAAGAAGAAAAAAGGTCTATAGTAAAACTAGTCCAGTAACAGAATACTAAGCTTCTTCTTGGTCATCATCAATTCTGAGATTCATAATCACCAAGATCATCAATTATGTTATCTTAGGAATATGGTGCAGTGTCGCCTATACTGCAGTATCCTAGCCGTTATACTTGCTGCAGCCATGCCCAAGGGTGTCCAGTTCTGAGCTGCTGCCCTCCTGTCGGAACAGTGGGATGAATTATTGAAATTTGGATTTTGATGGAATATAGGTAAAAGCAAAACACTGCTATTGGGTTGTAAGAAAGGAAGGCGTCGATCATATTGGAAACCTCGGGTACTTCGTACCTATGCAAATGGAATCAATAAACTACCAGAGGCTTCGCAAATAGTGACACTGGTGGAAACATTTACTTTCAGATGTTTTATTTTTCAGTGAATACTCACAGCATACTGAGCTGATACTTGGATGACTCCCACGTTGAGGCCAATGATGTATTTCACAATCATCAAGTGTATCAGGAGAGAACAATATGTTAGTCGACCCAGAATAATCAATATCTTGGCCTCGAAGAATTTTTTTAACTCGCCTATAATTAAAAATTAATGTGTTACAATCTCTATGTTTGCAAATTGTGCACACAACAGCATTTATTTCACAAGTGACTTAACATGTTTTCATTAACCTTATTGTGCAATCATATGATATGTGTGACAATTTGAAAATAACCTTTTTAGATATATTCGAAAAACTGTTTTCCATTAGTTTGAAACTTTTTTGGAGTTGTTACCATGTTGAGTAAGCATTAATTATGACTGACGTTTTGATGGCGTTGCAGCCTTCATCCTCTATTGAGCGATGTCAAATGAACATCGAAAATAATTAGAATGCAAGAAAGTTCGCCGAAATTGTGACAAGATATAAATCAGATAAACTTTAAAAACGGTGCAGAAGAGAACTTCTGAGCATGAGATGGCCTGCAGACTCGGCCATCTGGATAAGTCTGCATTAGCTGAACACATCGAGACTACACCGTTACTCATTGAAACCGACTGTATTAAGTAAGCCACAAAGTTATTCACGCCTCATCAAAGAGGCAATCGGCATTAATAAACACCCAAACAACATCAACAGAGATGACAGAATGCACTTCTGATTTTGGAAAGATACAGATGACAACACAAGTAGATGATTTTGAATTTGCTATGCATGGCAAATTATAAAATTGATGGATGAATGCATCGCACGTGCCAAGTTCTACACTGGTCACCACAAACACGCTTATGTTGAGTTTGTTGTATGCATATTTGTATGGGAAATCAAACAGAATATATCATTAATTATCATTTGAAAAGTAAAAAAAATATTAAATCTAATCTGAGATATGACTGCCAACTCTCCGTCATCTTCTTACCTCAACAATTTTCTGAATTGTTCATGGTTTTATTTATAGGCTTAACCCTTTTAATCCCAGCATATTTT
Organism: Odontocerum albicorne; assembly: GCA_949825065.1. NCBI lineage: Eukaryota > Metazoa > Arthropoda > Insecta > Trichoptera > Odontoceridae > Odontocerum > Odontocerum albicorne. The sequence continues at coordinate 19,445,166 of OX463854.1, read as the reverse complement.
GGCAAAAAAACAATTTATATATAAAAAAAATTCTCAGTTAATATTTAGTTTTAAATGCATTCTTTTAACAGTTAAAAAAATCCCAAAGTTAAAAAAAATACATATTCAACATAAAAACTTGTATGAAAACTTTGAGACCGATGATCTGCCCCGTGAGATTTTTCCAATACACCAGTTGGGGGCGATGATCAGCTCCGTGGGATTAAAAGGATTAAATCAAGGGTTTTAAAATGTAACAAAAATTGTCTTAAATTTGATGTCCATGTATAGTTTTTAACTAAATTATAAAATGACACACCATTCGTTGATTATAACATATGACCCTTACTTTGATAATTGTTAGCCAGTGTGATGAAAAAGAAGCCAAAAAGAGATGAAATAATAAACTTGGTCCCGACTGCATACACTGCACTCCACAAGGGGCCTCGGTTTGGGGACAGGAACATAACTCCGCCCAGTAAACTGAGCAGAGTCACAGGTATGATGGCTGATATAACCCGAGATATCCACTGAAAAAAATAAAAATTACATTTGAAACTTTATCCCATGAATCAAATGCTTAAAAAATCTCCAAGTTGGACATTTCTTTCTCAAAGTTCTTCAATTCATAGGTCATTTCATTTATTTAAATAAATCCAAAATCATTTGATGGATTGAAATCCGGTTGAATGTACCAGGTGTTTAGTAATAGAGTAGTGAAAAATATTTTTTAAATGTGGGTTAATAATACTAGATCCTCATGACCTTCGTGTCCCAGTTGGTAATACGCTTGATTTCGGACCGGGCAGGTTCAGGTTCTATTCTTAATGGTACCTGAAAAAAAAGGTTCCAGTCCGATAACAATACTCACACACGCTAGACTTTTGCAAGTGTCATTGCCTCTTCACATGCGGGGTAGTATTGCCAACACGTGCCATGACAAGCAGTGCATTCTATGTCTACTCAAGTTATTCTTAACTCAGACAGGGTTAATGGAATAGATGCAGTGCTTTTTTTGCGGTGGAGCGGCGCTCCACCACCTTTTTTACGGTATACAAAAAGCTTGACAAGAAGTGAACTCCGGCACCTTTTCTTTTTAAAAAAAGCACTGTCAGTGCTTTTTTTGCGGTGGAGTGGCGCTCCACCGCCTTTTTTACGGTTTACAAAAAGCTTGACAAGAAGTGAGCTCCGGCACCTTTTTTTTAAAAAAAAAGCACTGAATAAGATGACAATGTTGTCTCAATATGTCAGAATCACCAATTTGTATTTTTTGAAGCGTGCTGTACGATTTATGAAAAATTGGATCTTGAAAAATTTACCACTTCTGCTTTACCCATAAATTCTGATTTACACTTGTTCATTCCCAAATCAAACCTAGCGATTGATTTGATTTCTTTCTCCAAAAATATTATATTTACCTTATTATCTTTAGGAAACTTGATGCCATTTTTTTCTATGCTGTACTGTGTATATCCTGCGATTGATCCCAATACACACGCACTAGCATGCGGATAAGGTTGTATATAGAGGTTAAAGTACTCCTCACTGTCTCGCATGAAGGTTCGAAGTGATCTGGTATCAATGAAATAAAATTTAGATAAATAGGACTAAATAAATGCCATGACTGCCGTCTGACTGGGTAGATGTGCAATCACGCTACATAGTCTCCTGTCATTAACTTGACAAGACACTCGGCTCATTTATCATCCTACACATCTTTTTCTCAAACTCATTTCTAGTATGTTGCTTTTCTGCACTAGCAAAAACATAAATTTTCTTGGTTATTTTGGGATGTTTACTTGGTATTATATTCTTTCCTTTGTTTAAATGTAACGTATCAATCAACAATTCCCGGGACTAACCAACAGATGGTGCCTCTAATAACAAATCCATACCATTCTCAGTTAGTACCAACCTTTAGAAGTTACGTGTCAAACTTTCGTGACATTTCAACATTGTGTCATTGAGTTACAGTGGTTTTAGTGATGCTACTTTTTACTATTTTCAAAACAATGGAAAATGTCGTATGTTGATAAAACATTGTGTTTTTAATGGGAAAAAATACCATTCAAACTCAGCGATGGCTTGAAAAGTCTTATCCGGGCTCTGCTCCGTCGAAAACAACCATTTGTCGGTGGTATGCTGATTTCAAACGCGGTCGTACAGACAAATCATGCTGAACGCTCCGGTCGTCCAAATGAGGCTGTTACACTAGAAAACATAAAAAAACCCCTCAAAATCGTGATGGAAAATCGCAAAGTAAAGTTGCGTGAGATAGCTGACATCCTGAAGATATAATTTGGTAGTGTTTGCACTATTTTGCATGAACATTTGCATGGTCATGAAAAAGCTTTTTTTGAAATGGGTGCCGCGTTTGCTCACAATGGAACAGAAGCAACAACGCATCGATGATTCTGTTTGGCACTGTTTACGCGAAATAAACAGGAGTTTTTGCATCGGTATGTGACAATGGATGAAACTGGGATCCACCACTATACTCCGGAATCAAATCGGCAGTGAGTTTAGTGGAGAGCAGCCGGTGAAAGTCGTCCGAAGCGACCAAAAACTCAACAGTCGGCCGGGAAGGTTATGGCCTCCGTATTTTGGGATACGCATGGTATAATAATCATCGATCACCTTGAAACGGGAAAAACCATCAATAGCGAATATTACATAGTGTTATTGGAGCGTTTGAAGGCAGAAATTGCAAAAAAACGGACCCATATGAAGAAGAAAAAAGTTCTCTTTCATCAGGACAATGCACTGTGTCACAAATCGATGGTAATGATGGCCAAATTGCATGAGTTGAACTTCGAATTGCTTCCGCACCCACTGTATTCTCTAGATTTGGCCCCCAGCGACTATTGACTGTTCGCAGACCTCAAAAAGATGATCCAGGGAAAGAGATTTGGCTCCAATGAAGAAGTGATTGCCGAAACTAACGCCTATTTTGAAACCAAAGATAAATCGTTCTACACGGCTGGCATAGAAAAGTTAGGAAAGCGTTGGAATTAATGTATCGCTCTTGAAGGAGACTATGTTGATGAATAAAGAAGAATTTTGGCAAACAAATGTTGTTATAGTAGTTAGTCCTGGGACTTGTTGATCGATGTGCTATTTTCCTTAATATGAATTGTGTTCAACAAATACCATGGAAAAATTATTTTCTATATTTTTTCTCAATGCTATATATAATATTGCAATAGTACAAAACCTTACAGCTTTTGCTTTTTCCCCACTATCCATCTCGACACATTTATTTAAGAAGTGATTACAAAGGATTGTCATAATGTATTTTTAATAAGATGAATTTAAAAAAAAATCAAATTCGCTTTTTTGCGTCATCTTTCCATGTTCAGTAACAAGTGTCTCCACATTGCCGACTTTTTTTGTGGGTAGAACATCATGTGTTGACAATCTTCCTTTGACTTTTTCATTTTACTTTTCAAAACTTTTCCAAAATGTAATTAACAGAACCAAATCATAAAGACAAATATCAAGTGGTATATGATAACAATATTTCAATCTTAACAAGTTACATTTCTTCAGTTTCTCTATAATTATTCAATTTGAGAGAATCAAAATAAATTTACACTTGTTATATTTCAAATTACACTCATAATATTTGGTAATATGAATGAAATGTAACTGACTCCATTAAATTACACTTACGCAACTGACTATGAAATAGAACTAATAATGTTTGTATAATTTGCGTGTTTAAATACTGATACTAAATACTATTGCTGATACACCCAATAGCTTTATGCTAACTAGAATATTTTGCTAATATTTATCCTAAAAGTTACAAATAAGAATATACTCACTCTGGCGAGGTTATCACTAATGGAGAATAATTTCTGTTGTACATGATCACACCAGGTACAGCAACAGTAAGTAGTAGAGCCATTCCGAATATTTCATTAATGAAAGAAGGGAACTTCCATATTAAAAATATTATAAACAAACCAAAAGCATATAACTGAGTATCCACTGTCAATGACCTGAAATTTAAATATTTTTTTATTGTGTAATCCTAATTATTACCACTTGATTCAGTATCTACTCGTATGTCTTATTAATAATTGAACTCAATTTATTTTGTCAATACTGGTGATATCTAAAAAAAACTTAAAACTTTTGATTATAAATACACCAATCATGAATAACTAACTAGCATAACTTAGTTTGAAAACTTGTAGTATTGATCTGTTTGATAATTACTATGAAACTTTTCCTGTGGTTGGATCGCTTTGAATAAGAAGTATACTCGTACATGTATGGAATTCCTCATTTTCTAAACACGTGCGATGGCGGGGACTGAGACATCTAAAGGAGGTTCCACACGACAGGGCTTAGACACGCGGTGTGTCAGCAAATTCCACAATATACATAAAGGAGGCTCCATATGGATAGACATGAACACAAGAGGTGCGCATTGTTAACATTTTATAACTTGGTTATACAAAATGATGTGACTTCAAAATGTATTGATGGCACGCGGGTCTGAAAAAAAATTCAAATTACCAACTACTGTGGTTATTTTAATTAATGGGGTTAATCAACTATGAAATTGAAAATTGGGACCTTAAAGTTTTTGAAAAATTTCAAATGAACAGTTTTACTGTATTTAGCATAACACACTTTTAGGGTGTGTTTACCCCCATTTTGTTAGATGTGAGGGATCAAGGAAGAGTTTTCCTATGCAATGCTATGTGGAGTGTATACTAAGACTTTAAATCAAAATTTATATTTGATTTTTTCAAATTTTTAAATGTATACTAAAATAAAAAGAAATTATGGAAAAATTAATCTATCATACATTACCATGATTGAGGCATGCACAAGTATGTTTCTAGGAAAACACACGCTAGACTTTTGCAAGTGTCATTGCCTCTTCACATGCGGGGTAGTATTGCCAACACGTGCCATGACAAGCAGTGCATTCTATGTCTACTCAAGTTATTCTTAACTCAGACAGGGTTAATGGAATAGATGCAGTGCTTTTTTTGCGGTGGAGCGGCGCTCCACCACCTTTTTTACGGTATACAAAAAGCTTGACAAGAAGTGAACTCCGGCACCTTTTCTTTTTAAAAAAAGCACTGTCAGTGCTTTTTTTGCGGTGGAGTGGCGCTCCACCGCCTTTTTTACGGTTTACAAAAAGCTTGACAAGAAGTGAGCTCCGGCACCTTTTTTTTAAAAAAAAAGCACTGAATAAGATGACAATGTTGTCTCAATATGTCAGAATCACCAATTTGTATTTTTTGAAGCGTGCTGTACGATTTATGAAAAATTGGATCTTGAAAAATTTACCACTTCTGCTTTACCCATAAATTCTGATTTACACTTGTTCATTCCCAAATCAAACCTAGCGATTGATTTGATTTCTTTCTCCAAAAATATTATATTTACCTTATTATCTTTAGGAAACTTGATGCCATTTTTTTCTATGCTGTACTGTGTATATCCTGCGATTGATCCCAATACACACGCACTAGCATGCGGATAAGGTTGTATATAGAGGTTAAAGTACTCCTCACTGTCTCGCATGAAGGTTCGAAGTGATCTGGTATCAATGAAATAAAATTTAGATAAATAGGACTAAATAAATGCCATGACTGCCGTCTGACTGGGTAGATGTGCAATCACGCTACATAGTCTCCTGTCATTAACTTGACAAGACACTCGGCTCATTTATCATCCTACACATCTTTTTCTCAAACTCATTTCTAGTATGTTGCTTTTCTGCACTAGCAAAAACATAAATTTTCTTGGTTATTTTGGGATGTTTACTTGGTATTATATTCTTTCCTTTGTTTAAATGTAACGTATCAATCAACAATTCCCGGGACTAACCAACAGATGGTGCCTCTAATAACAAATCCATACCATTCTCAGTTAGTACCAACCTTTAGAAGTTACGTGTCAAACTTTCGTGACATTTCAACATTGTGTCATTGAGTTACAGTGGTTTTAGTGATGCTACTTTTTACTATTTTCAAAACAATGGAAAATGTCGTATGTTGATAAAACATTGTGTTTTTAATGGGAAAAAATACCATTCAAACTCAGCGATGGCTTGAAAAGTCTTATCCGGGCTCTGCTCCGTCGAAAACAACCATTTGTCGGTGGTATGCTGATTTCAAACGCGGTCGTACAGACAAATCATGCTGAACGCTCCGGTCGTCCAAATGAGGCTGTTACACTAGAAAACATAAAAAAACCCCTCAAAATCGTGATGGAAAATCGCAAAGTAAAGTTGCGTGAGATAGCTGACATCCTGAAGATATAATTTGGTAGTGTTTGCACTATTTTGCATGAACATTTGCATGGTCATGAAAAAGCTTTTTTTGAAATGGGTGCCGCGTTTGCTCACAATGGAACAGAAGCAACAACGCATCGATGATTCTGTTTGGCACTGTTTACGCGAAATAAACAGGAGTTTTTGCATCGGTATGTGACAATGGATGAAACTGGGATCCACCACTATACTCCGGAATCAAATCGGCAGTGAGTTTAGTGGAGAGCAGCCGGTGAAAGTCGTCCGAAGCGACCAAAAACTCAACAGTCGGCCGGGAAGGTTATGGCCTCCGTATTTTGGGATACGCATGGTATAATAATCATCGATCACCTTGAAACGGGAAAAACCATCAATAGCGAATATTACATAGTGTTATTGGAGCGTTTGAAGGCAGAAATTGCAAAAAAACGGACCCATATGAAGAAGAAAAAAGTTCTCTTTCATCAGGACAATGCACTGTGTCACAAATCGATGGTAATGATGGCCAAATTGCATGAGTTGAACTTCGAATTGCTTCCGCACCCACTGTATTCTCTAGATTTGGCCCCCAGCGACTATTGACTGTTCGCAGACCTCAAAAAGATGATCCAGGGAAAGAGATTTGGCTCCAATGAAGAAGTGATTGCCGAAACTAACGCCTATTTTGAAACCAAAGATAAATCGTTCTACACGGCTGGCATAGAAAAGTTAGGAAAGCGTTGGAATTAATGTATCGCTCTTGAAGGAGACTATGTTGATGAATAAAGAAGAATTTTGGCAAACAAATGTTGTTATAGTAGTTAGTCCTGGGACTTGTTGATCGATGTGCTATTTTCCTTAATATGAATTGTGTTCAACAAATACCATGGAAAAATTATTTTCTATATTTTTTCTCAATGCTATATATAATATTGCAATAGTACAAAACCTTACAGCTTTTGCTTTTTCCCCACTATCCATCTCGACACATTTATTTAAGAAGTGATTACAAAGGATTGTCATAATGTATTTTTAATAAGATGAATTTAAAAAAAAATCAAATTCGCTTTTTTGCGTCATCTTTCCATGTTCAGTAACAAGTGTCTCCACATTGCCGACTTTTTTTGTGGGTAGAACATCATGTGTTGACAATCTTCCTTTGACTTTTTCATTTTACTTTTCAAAACTTTTCCAAAATGTAATTAACAGAACCAAATCATAAAGACAAATATCAAGTGGTATATGATAACAATATTTCAATCTTAACAAGTTACATTTCTTCAGTTTCTCTATAATTATTCAATTTGAGAGAATCAAAATAAATTTACACTTGTTATATTTCAAATTACACTCATAATATTTGGTAATATGAATGAAATGTAACTGACTCCATTAAATTACACTTACGCAACTGACTATGAAATAGAACTAATAATGTTTGTATAATTTGCGTGTTTAAATACTGATACTAAATACTATTGCTGATACACCCAATAGCTTTATGCTAACTAGAATATTTTGCTAATATTTATCCTAAAAGTTACAAATAAGAATATACTCACTCTGGCGAGGTTATCACTAATGGAGAATAATTTCTGTTGTACATGATCACACCAGGTACAGCAACAGTAAGTAGTAGAGCCATTCCGAATATTTCATTAATGAAAGAAGGGAACTTCCATATTAAAAATATTATAAACAAACCAAAAGCATATAACTGAGTATCCACTGTCAATGACCTGAAATTTAAATATTTTTTTATTGTGTAATCCTAATTATTACCACTTGATTCAGTATCTACTCGTATGTCTTATTAATAATTGAACTCAATTTATTTTGTCAATACTGGTGATATCTAAAAAAAACTTAAAACTTTTGATTATAAATACACCAATCATGAATAACTAACTAGCATAACTTAGTTTGAAAACTTGTAGTATTGATCTGTTTGATAATTACTATGAAACTTTTCCTGTGGTTGGATCGCTTTGAATAAGAAGTATACTCGTACATGTATGGAATTCCTCATTTTCTAAACACGTGCGATGGCGGGGACTGAGACATCTAAAGGAGGTTCCACACGACAGGGCTTAGACACGCGGTGTGTCAGCAAATTCCACAATATACATAAAGGAGGCTCCATATGGATAGACATGAACACAAGAGGTGCGCATTGTTAACATTTTATAACTTGGTTATACAAAATGATGTGACTTCAAAATGTATTGATGGCACGCGGGTCTGAAAAAAAATTCAAATTACCAACTACTGTGGTTATTTTAATTAATGGGGTTAATCAACTATGAAATTGAAAATTGGGACCTTAAAGTTTTTGAAAAATTTCAAATGAACAGTTTTACTGTATTTAGCATAACACACTTTTAGGGTGTGTTTACCCCCATTTTGTTAGATGTGAGGGATCAAGGAAGAGTTTTCCTATGCAATGCTATGTGGAGTGTATACTAAGACTTTAAATCAAAATTTATATTTGATTTTTTCAAATTTTTAAATGTATACTAAAATAAAAAGAAATTATGGAAAAATTAATCTATCATACATTACCATGATTGAGGCATGCACAAGTATGTTTCTAGGAAAACATTGTTGAGATAAAAGAGGTTGCTCCACCAGTGAGCTCGGCAGGCTTCAGCCTCGAGGGAGAACATGGGGAAAAGGGAGCCACCACCAAAGCGTTCACTGCACAGAGCAATGAAGAAAATCACCATTGCATATGGTGGCATCAGTCTGAAATATTTTTTTGATTGAATAATTAAGATTAAAATAGACTAGACATTCCTCCATGATGTAATTGACAGTCTGAACCACTACACATGAAAACAAGGAGGAATCAATGAAACCCCTCCTGCATTCGTGGCCATACCTAAAAATATAAAGGGTGCATCACAATCTTTGTGACAGGTTAAATCCTTGCATAAGTATATTTTAGAAGACTTACAAGGGAAAGATTTGTGATTTCACTGCTGCTGCCAGCTATCTGGCGAGCACATATTCCTCTCGACTAATCATTGTCCCTTGATTCAGAAATTTTGTTGGGATCTCAGACGACTTAGAAGGGGGCTGGAAACACTCCCTTACATTGATAGTGCATCATTAAAACACACTCTCTGGCACTCCCTCAATAATTTGCAAGTTCTTGTATTCAATTTGGTACTTAGATTTATTTGAAATAAGTTTATAATGCTTACCTTAGCCATCTTATGAGCAGTAATTTAATGTACAAAATTACAGAATTGACATTTTTGTTGACATATTTTAGAAAATTGTAAGACATCAAAAAGCTTGACATGCAGAAATATATTTCCATCACTTGTGGACCACTGTACATGAATCCCATTATTTTATTCTTGAGCAACTGACAATAGAAACAAAAAAATAATTATAATGAATATTATGGTTAAGCTTATCATGTAGTGTAGCTTGATGATAAATATTGAAAAGACCAATATGAAGGATAAGGAGATGAAGTAAACAAGTGAAGAACCTGTCTTATTCAAGTTCAAGACTTGAACTAGCACCGGACTGGAGAAAACACAATGTACTCGTAAGTGAGGGTGAGGGCCAAATGCAGATAAAGAATTAGACTTCACCTGAAAGGGACTGATATGGCTATAGCTTCACATAAGTTAACATGCAGGAAACCCTAGCAATGTTTCAACACTGACCCGAAAGGAGAAGATGTCAAGAGAATATAATGTTATATTATATAACATAATAAGGAAAGAATGTTAAATGCAGCGATATACTTGATAGAACTATGCCCCTCAATTATTTTTATAAATTATTATTTAAAATTTTAATAATGAAGATATTTTTGCACCAAAAGTGTTACTAATGAAATAAAAATATTAAGCAAATCCCACAACTTCCTTGGTCCAAAAAATACTATTATAAATTATTCTGTCCATTACTTAAAATGTGTTTCCTTAAACATTGACTGGCAAAAAATATAACAAATAGAGAACTGATGAAATATTTATAAAACTGCTTACCATTTCAACTATCTCCGGATTATCAATGAATGCATTTCCCATTGTAATAAAGACATGTGCAAAGATAACTGGGATCATTAAGAAGGTTCGCAATCCTTGCAGTCCATCCAGCAATGTTCTTGTGCCAGTACTTGAAGTATTTGTTGTACTCATTAATATTTCTAAATTATTTTGTATGCAAAATGCTTGCTTCCATTTTGGCACTGTACCTGCTAGAGATTTTTTTTCATTTTTGTGCATTATTTTAATTTAATTTTACACAAAATATTATCAAATGCATTTTTTAACTTATACATTACTTAAAATTATTGTAAACTATTGAAATTTCAATTTAGAAATTGTAAAAAAATTATCACAATTATTTGTAAAACATACAGAATTTAAAAAAATACATTTCCGAATCATCGTCATCATCACCCTCTATGTCTCATCAGGAACACAAGGATGACATATAACGCCTTCATCCAGGTCAGTCCATGGCATGGAAATTTCAAGAAATATATGTACATGATTTTTAAAACAGATATTCATAACATTGTATTTATCCTACGCACTTGATTGAGTAGTATACAGTTTTTCTCTGGTGTTAGAAATACCTTCAGCCCTCCAGTATGTTTCAGTGAAGCAAAGAATCTCCATATGATGATTTCGCATTTACTTTTCAAGTATTTTTAGTAATATGTGTAAGTATTCACCAGTGGCATAATGTCCACATGCAGCCTGCTTATCAGCACCACCACAGTGGCCAGTAGACCATTTCATACTTTGCAGTCTAAACTTCCAGTTACCTGTCAAGTCACATGGCATCTGTGTTTATCATCAAAATTGTCTTGAGATGAGAAAGTGAAATGTTTTTCCATTGCCTTCTGGACTACAATAGTTTTTTTAACTCTTTTGTTACGTGTAAACCCTCCTGCTGATCTATACTTAAACTAGGAGAGCCTGCACAAGTGAATCAAGCCAGCTCTTCCAACTCCCCGATCTGTTAGTTCATAATTTCTCCTCTCTGAAGGGTTTGGTTACCACAATATCAATATAGCACGACTATGTAGGGTTCACCTTGCACTTGTGGGAGCAGACTTGAATATGAGAGACTGGAGAGTATTAATTGTGTATCACAATGCTTGAACCCCAAGAGCATATTATATTTATAGAAGGAAATAATATTTTAAATAACATGATAAAATGGTGTCTTAACGTTTGCATTTGCAGCTACCATCATCACCTTTTATAAAATGCTTATACATTATCTGAGTGTATAAAAAGTTTGTATGTTTCTCCTTCATAAGTTACTAAAGAGACACTTAAAATTGTATGTTTACTTTCCCATCTGTTCTCTAGATTGTCTTTTGTAAAATTCCCATATATGATATCATTAGAAAATATAAAAAGTTCATACCTTTGTTCTTTACGAGTTTAATCGAAGAAACACTTGAAATTATATTAACGAGAACTATGGCAGTCATAATGATTGCAAAAATACATTCTCCAATTTTCAACTTTTCCAGCCTTCTTGGATATTCACATGATCTCACAGAGACATTTCCATGAAATTTTAACTCCTGTAATTCTTGAACAGTGCAAGTATTCAATATTTTCTCCAAAGACTTGGTATCATGTTCTAATTGCGCTGACTGTTCGAGAGAAATATTACATCTCTCATTGACACAAATACCTCTGTGTATAACATCATGTCTAAAGTTTTCTAATTTGTTTGCACTTATATTCTGTAAAAATATAATAAAAGCATAAAAAAAAACTTGTGTAAATTACAGTTTCCAAGAAACTTCAATGTGCTAATTCTAAGTAATCTTATACACAGACCTTTTTTGTATTTCGTAAAATAAAATAAGCTTTCATGGGATAAATAAACTATTTTAATAACATTATCTCGGTGTAAATATTTTTCTATCAAAGTATTTGGTCCTCTATTAGTATTATTATAATATAATACTGAACATATGCAACTTGATCATCTTACAAGTAGTAACATTTGGGTCCAATGCATGGGTCATGAACCAACAAGTTACTAAATTTCGAAAAAAAACTAATACAAGAAAGATACTCAGCCCAAAACAGACTGCAGTAGTTTATAAATCTTATGAAGCTAATTGGCAAAAAAAAACACTTATTACCAGCAATATAAGATTCTGAAAATTGGCAATAAACTCACCAGGTTAAAAAAAAAAATGTTTTTTAGTTTATTGCCATGTGGCAATCTCTTCCAACCAACCAGAAAGATGTTTTTATAGGCGCTAAGTATTAACCAGACTGGAATCCTATTTTAAAAATATCTGGGTTCCAGCGGGGATCGAACCCGCAACCTCCGGATCGGCAGACAAGTGTCTTACCACCAGGCCACGGAGGTCGTCTTTATACAAACCCAACAGCACAAAATAAATCTACTTGGCAGACTGATACAGAGACTTTTAGATAACGTGTAGCGAGATCTTAAGAGGCTGGGATTGGAGGAAAACTGAGAGGAAAAATTGAGTTGAGTAATTGGCTTAGAGAAAAATCATCATGGAAGTTAAAGTTCTGCATGAGTCATAACATGAATCATCTGAGGTAGGTTTGTGTAAAGAAGAGAAATGTTTTTAAAATCGTTTAAAATTGAGTTTTTCTTATAGTATCTTTTTATCTCTGGTGATTTCAGTCTCACAAAAAAAACACTTTCATTTGAAATTCGACCGAGTTATTACATTTAGAAATTCGATAAGGATAAAACTCAGAATTGAGAAATACAAATTTGAAGTTTAAAAGGATACTTGATTATTAATGACGGTTTTAAAAATGTGACTTTTTTGTTACTAAATGTTGAAATTAAACCATACCATAGCTTGTTAAAAAATAAATCCATATTTTTCAATGGACCAAATGCAGCCAATATTTTTATCACTTATCCTATTTTTTTGTGTATATCATAATGATTAACAAAACATTTTTTTAAAGATGATTAAAATAATTAATGTGGAAGACAAATGTTCAAAAAAGAAGGGGGACACCTAATTAGAAAAATTCTGAATTAAGTTCGAGTAAGAGACATGAAAATTTGAAGAACACATGTGATCGGATGTATGGTATAAGTGCGGATCAGGCTAAAAAAGTTCATATTGATTACATACACTTTGGCATAAAAGGTTTGTAATTTAACACTTTTGTTGATAAGTTGAAGAAATACGGTGTCTTTTCATCAATGAAATTTCTGAAATCATCATTTTACAGTACCTCAATTCGATTCCAAAGATTGGATGGTGCATCAGGCTTTAGTTCTATATCAACCAAGCAATAAAGTGCTTCTGATTTTTCCATACACTGTTCATACTGATCCACTTTAAAAAGTTTAGGCATTTTCCAATATTCATCTGAAATGTTCGCAATTTTTACTATTCACAATCTTATTATTTTGGTGATATAAATAATTTATAATTATTACTCTTAAAATCAAAGCCATCATGATTAAAATGTAATCAAACATTACAGTGGACTCCACTTATTTTTTATAAATACATAATTTGAATATGGATTAATTGAAATCTGGTGTGGATTAACCAGTCTATATTTCGAAAACCAAAATCTCCAGAATTCTTCTGAGTACTGTATGGAATGGAAACATGGACTATGGGAAAGAAATATGATATACGCATTCAATGATGTTATCCTCGAGACTGCAAGGCACACCAATATCTCTAGACTTTTGACAACATGCAGGAAAAGGATCCAAACATTCTTTGAACATGTTGGCAAAAAGAAATGGAGTGAAAATAAGCAAGAGGAAGGTCTTCTACAAGATGAACAAACAAAATAAAGTAGTTAACAAATTCTCTTTAATCTCTGCATTCAACATTCATTACCCAGGACTGGAAAGAATGGAGACGAGTGGTACACCAAGTGCCGTACATAGCAGGGGACCACAACACTCAGCATTGAGCATATGAGAAGAAATGGATCCTGTTTAAAATATTACATACGAGTATAAAAAGAGATCCAGAACAAGCTTACATTATTTATTACTACACTTTTTTGTTTTGTTTTTAACACTCTTAGAAAAGAACCATGCGTTAAATTAATATTTCAAATCATATTTTTAAAAAGTAGACAAATTAATTTAGGAAAAACAGCGCAAAAAAATATTAATTTATAGTCAAAATATTGAAAATTTAGTTTTTATTTTGTTTTGTAGATGTTTAAAATAACCATATTAAATTTATACAAGGGTTGTTACATACATTCCATACTGTGTTATTTAAATTGAAATGATCAAATTCAGGAAGAAAGCCGTATTGATTGCAGTATGAAGCAAACAAAAGTACTTAAATACTGACTTTCAGTTCAATACGCAATCTCTTGTCCAATATGACTGAATTTGTATCTATACAAACTGCATAGATCATTGTTCAAACTCCTGTATCTCTTGCATTACGTTGGAAAGTGAAATAAATCAATATTTTGGCACATGGTTTGAGTTGACCATGTTGTTTTTTTTTATACATTAGAAAATTTTATATATTTCAAAATATTGGAAAAAATTCACTTGGTTTCATGCATGGTTCAGTATATTTTGTACGGAGTAAAGCAGCCTTTTGCAAATCCTTGGTGGTACACAAAAGATTTGATGTAGTACAATTGAACTTTTTTTTCATAAAAATAATTGATTTCTCTCTTGTGTGACACGAATAAAGCTAAAATTTTATGTCATATTGAGTAACCGTTACACAATATCCTCTATATCCCATAATCCTTGTTGAAAGTGAGAGGTGAGTCGGAAAATTTTGTATCTAATAGGGTGCAAGCATGTTGTAAGTTTGGGAAACATTAGAGTAAAGACATGTAATAATGTTTTACAGTTTGGATAAACTAATAAAATATATATTAAAAAAGTAAAAAAATATGAGGAATACATATATCCATGCTTATCAAAAACTATGTATTTGTTTTTATTTAGATTCAAGCAAAGTTTATCATACAACTGATTAATAACAAAATATTTTCTTACCATCCAGTTCTAAATAAAAATAAAATAATTGATAAGAGAAAAAAGCGAGAATTATGCCAAGAGTGCCTTGCAACAGACTCATATTTATTATACGTTAACTGCAATTCACTAATTTTATAAAAAGACTGACATGAACAAAATGCTAGTAGAACAAAATATTGGGTTAGATCATAGTCCCATTTAATTTTTGGATACCATATAATGAGGAAAATATAAATACTTTTTGCAGATAACTCAATTATTTTTTTGACCTTTTGATTTTGAGTGATCATAAGGAAAAAGCGTTAAGTACAACTAATTAAAATAAATATTAGTTTGAATACAACATAATGGGTTTCTGAGAGTTAGTAACTTATAAGGAAAAACAGTGGTAACCTCCCTTAAACAATTTAAGCACTCTTGAGTAGTTCTCATTAGTGTTTTTTAGCCATTTATTAGCTAACGCTAACCAAGCATGGATAAATGGGATTTTCAAATAGCAATCTTCAGTTAGGATATGAAATTAGCATTTGTCTGAGTGAGATGCCCACAGCCTTAGGAACCTTCAATGAGCAATGTTTTGAAACCATATTGTACAATTTACTCAACATTTCTGATATCATAGAGCTTTTTGAGCATCTACTATAAGCATTATATTCCAAGTTTGCAACTCATTTTTTACAGATGTAAATTAATGTGCACTAAAGATATACTCGTATTTAAATACAAGGTGCATCCAGTATTTATCTGATCAATTACAATAACTCCCCAACTGGTTATGCCATTGCGATTAAATTTGGGCCCTATGCATATGTGTCAACCTAGAACTATTCCTATTCAGTCGATGATGATACACAGTAGTATGAGGTACTGAACCTGTGTTCATCACATTTTTTATTTCTTCTCGCTGACCAAGCATGTTGAACAGCAAATTTACATCAAATTTTGCCTAAAACTTGGAAATTTGTTTGGAGAAATAATAAAATTGATTAAGAAAGGCTTTGAAGATGAATCAATAAGTGAAAAACTAATTGAATAGTGGTTTCTACAATTCAAAGATGCTCGCAATTCAATTGAAAGTGATCCCCATACTGGCATGCTATGAATCAACATGAACAACTAAAAATTTGAAATGAAATATATGCACTGCAATCAATGAAAACCATCATTTGTGAAAAAGTTGAAAGAAGACCTTGGTTTTTTAAAAACCTAAATTTTACTCGTGATCAAAGAATAAATCATGTAGCTGTAATATTTGTGAAGCAACAGTTGAAGGACGAATGAATAGAGATAGCGGTCACTATACCATGTAGGTGTTTCAGATTGCTAAAAATGTTGAAATTTGTGACATTACAAAGTTTCCAGTTTTTGTAAGTTTTTATTTTCAATTTTCATTAGCATAAAACTAGAAAAAGTAAAGAGTGACACACACAAGGAACATTATAATATACCAATTTAAAAAATACATACTGTGATAAAAATAAATAAAGCTTCGGGATAATTTTCACGAAGAATTAATGTGTTGAGTAATATACTCCTACATTATTTAATAGAAGTAAATATTAAAATAATCTACCATTCTTCAGTAATGTGAATATTGAACTTATCCAATTTTACCTACAGTCACAAAATCAATATGATAAAAACTACTTTTTAGTTGTCTTGCATGTGATATCTTTAAAATTTATTTGACCTTTGATTTATTGCAACAAAATTTCATAACTTCAAATGTTTTTGTTAAGAAATTATTTGCAGTGAAAATAAATGCATAAAACTATCAGACTCAAATCTGTCAATAATACATTCATATCACTATATAAGAAATTATCACCTCGGCGTAATATGATAAATAAGCAGGGGCGGTTTGTGACTTTAAAAACAGGTGGGGCATGATGAGGCTGAAGTTCTCCCCCCCCCCAATTTTTTTTTTTCAAAAAAAAAATTAACTGTATATATATTTAGTACAGTGAGATCGAACCAAGAAAATACTAAAAATTATCAAATTTTTTATTACGAAATTAAACAAAAATATTATTTATTTAAATATAAACATAAACAAAACTATCATTATAAAAAAGCATGTATTTTTCACAAAATCAAATGAAAATATTTTTTATTAACGTATAAAAATTAAATAAACAAAACTCTAATTATAAAAATATGAATTTTTCACAAAATCAAATGGAAATCGTTTTTATTAATATAATACATGAACATGAAAAACAAAAAAATAAACGTCGCTCATTACAGCGCGGGGCAGGCGTGCTCCTGCCCCAAACAGACCTTTACGCAGCAAAGGAAAAGCCACCTTCTGTATACGGTAATACGGAACTTTTCTCTTTACCTCCACTCACTAACCAAACACAATCAGATCTCGCGTCATAGCGACAGTTTAACTGAAGCTAGCGACCACGCAGATACAAAACTGCCCCGCCGCAACTCGTTTAGTTGTATGCGTGCATCATATTTCGTACTTCGTGCGAGTATATATTTCACACCTACTTACCAATAATAAGTTAATATAATTTTTATTCAAATATTTATAAATCATTGCGTGCAAATAATATTCCGAAAAACTAAGAATAATTACAATCATACCAATAATAAAAACACGTTTCAAAAACATTTCAGCGAATTATTTTTTTATTAGGAGAAATGTGTGTGGGGCAGTGCCCCGGTTGCCCTTAAAGACGAGCCGCCCCTGTAAATAAGTATAGTGTCTAATTACCTAAGATCTACATTTTATTGATGTTTGTATTAGTTATCTTTGATTGCTTATATAATAAATCGCAGAAAACTCCTTGACCATTCTTCTCAAAAATCAAAATACTTTTTTTTATGTCTTAATGCAACAAAAAAAAGGACACTAAACGAACCTTATTAAAGAGCAAAATTCTTGACTCTGTCAATCTCGACAAAGTGTTTAACCAGCATTTGAGCAATTTTAAAAGAGAGTGAAAAATAAACATGTTAAACCCAAGAGTTTCTTCTGAGAGAAATGAACTTTGAAAATGTTGAAATAATGATTTTACTTTCGATATAGTTCATTGTTTGTTTTTATTGCACAAATGTATATTCTTCCATAGTTGGGTTAACTTTGTACCTCACCAAAACTACTGAATCAGTGTTGCGGGTAGTCACTGTGATTACAATTTCCGACATATTGTGGTCAAAAACAACTGTATTTGTCATTTTGAAGAAGCTTAGTTTTTCTTTAGTATTTTTGCCCCTTACACATTGAAAATTTCTTCAAAAATTATCAGTGATGTTTTTCCCAAAAATACAGTGACAGGCAACTTTTTTCATTAAATAACACCAACAACTTGGTTCACCCCTGTGTATGACTTTTTTTACTGTTCCTTTTTTCCAGGTATGTAGTAATGGACCTAAGTCTCATTCCAACTCTTGGAGTTGGATCCATTCGAAGATGTTTTAGTCCAATGTGACTTAACACAGCACTCATCACATGCAAAGCTTAATCACACCCAAATGTTCGTGTAAGATTTTGGGAGATGTTCACCTATTTCTCTAACTTTCAATCTGCAAAAACCAAAACAATTTTAATTTTTTTTTCAGTTGTCACCTCGTTTAGACTTCACATTTATATACACAAATGTGAATGATTTTAAATGATGGCGCAGACTCACCAAAAGCTGCGTCTAACTTGGCTTTGACATGACTTCAAAATTTGATTTTTATGCATTTTATTTTGATTTTTATGTTCGAACTGTCGAACACTAACTAAGTTAGTGTTCGAAAGTTCACTAACTTAGTTAGTGTTCGACCAAAATTTGACATATGCTCATTTGTGAAATGGAACAAATTAATTAATAGTGTTGCCATCTATATATGTTTCCTTAATAATCAATCAACCCTCGTATATTTCTGTATAAAAAATTTCCTCTAGTTTGTACGAGGGTTGCTACTTAAGTTTTGAGATATGGTAACACCGGTGTAGATACGTCAAATCTGACATCAGCATCGTAAAGTTTGACATTTTTAATGGTATACTTTTAATGCTCAGAAAGTTTTGTCATACGAGTGCTATTTCTGTTGTTTACAGTAACCACTGTGTTTTGCTGGTTTTCCGAATTCAATCGTGGTTGTAGTTCGCTCCAGGACGAATTTCGTGAAGGTCGTCCAAAATCAGTTGTGCCAGAAAACATCGATGCTGTCGTGAACTGATATTGCAAGATCGTCATGTGACTTATCGTGAGATTGAGGCATGTTTGGGCATTAGTTCCACTCGCATACATTCAATATTACATGAACATTTGGCCGTCAAAAAGATTTGTTCGCGTTGGATACCGCATAATTTGACAATCGCTCAAAAAAGGCTCGTGTCGATTGGTTCAAAGAAATGTTGAGAAAATTCGATTGCGGTGCTTCAAAAGACGTCTATAAGAATCATGGATATATGCATATGAGCCAGAAACTAAACAGCAGTCGACTGTATGGATCTTTCAAGACGAGTCAAATCCAACATAAGTTGTTCGCGCATGAAGCACTTCGAGCAAATGGTGGCTTGGTTCTTCGGTATAAATGGTCATGTAGCAACAGTGCATTTAGTGGAATGTCGTACGGTAAATTCTGAATGGTACACCACCATTTGTTTGCCAGAAGTGTACAGAGAAATGAGGATAACCAACCGCCGAAGACGGATCATTCTCCACCATGACAATGCGAGCTCTCACACATCGGCTCAAACAAGTGACTTTTTGAGCACTCAAAACATCGAATTGATGGGTCATCCGCCGTACAGCCCCGATTTGGCGCTCAATGACTTCTTTTTATTCCTGAACACCAAAAATAAATTGCGAGGTCAACGTTTTTCGACACCTGAAGAAGCGGTTGATGCGTTCAAAATGCATGTTTTGAAGTTACCTCATTCGGAGTGCTTCGAAAATTGGTTCAAACGCATGCAAAAGTGTTTTGATCTTCATGGAGAGTATTTTGAAAAACAATAAAGCCATTTTCGATGATAAATATTTGTTTTACTTGTCTGTCTCAAAACTTAAGTAGCAACCCTCGTAGGATTGAAGAAGCTTAGCTTTCATGTATAGTATCCCTTCATTTAAATGTTCTCCATTTATGCAAATTCACTTTGACACGGTTTATTCTGCTTGAAATTTAAACTGCGTAATAGTAACTCCTACTATGTAATAATTTGGCTTCTAAATCAATATTTTATTTTTAAAACTGTCAAAGCGAGAACAGTGTCAATTCATCGAGCTTGCTGGACTCGAATCACTATTGAGTAATTTTGAATAGATACAACATATGTAACTTCTGTATTATTTTTGTATAAATGTATATAGCTCTCAACAGTGTATTTTATTAGTTACCAGTAACCACTAATAGACTTGAAAAAAGGAACTAGATAAAAAAATAATTATTTAACTAAGTAAGAATAAAATATCTAGGTATATGTAAAATATTGAATTCCAGTTATGCGGTTTTCATTTACAAATTTTCCCTGGAACCAATTACCAGTGTAAATGAAGGGATTACTGTATTATGAAATAAGCTTAGTTTTCCATAGTTGATTATTTAAAGAAAATAAAGTAAATTTTGAAAAAAAAAATTTCTTGTAGAATTATCAAAATACAAATTACAATGTTTCGCCTGAAGGCTTCAATATTTTTTAAATTCTAAACTACTGTTATATTTTTGATAGTTTTAATAGATGTAAAAAAATTGTTCAATCATCTAAAAAAAATTAAGGAATTAATTTTTTTTCGAAGAGAATAAAAAAAAACTAACTACATTGAATAGCACAGTATGGTTTTATTTATAGTAGGCATTCACATCATCAAAAAATAAAATAAAGAAGTACATATTTTTATTTTAATCTAAGATTATTTACAATTTCATACAATCTTCCAATAAATAATATTAAACCTTCATATAAAGTGCCTTCAGAATACAGCGCAGTTTAGAACAATTGATCAATCTTATCAGTCCACCCCACCCCTCTCCCCCTCCCCCTCCCACCCCTTTAGCACTAGTTCATAAAGACAATGTGAATGTATTGCTTTAGAAATATTGGATAGTAATGGTCCCTTCTCTCAAACCAATGAGTCCTAGTGATAGTAACGATGATTATGATGAAGCTGCATCAAGATTTCGTGAGATTTTGAAAAAAAATGCATTTTATCGCACTTTTATTTTACATTTTGAAAGGTCTATTGCAGCAGGAAACAAGCTCAAATGCACACGTTTTGATTTTGCCAAAACATCAATTGATTTTTTTTTCAAAAATTATAGTGTGCTAGTGCCCTCGTTGCATTATATATGTATATGTATATATATATATATATATATATATATATATATATATATATATATATATATATATATATATATACATATACATATACATATACATATACATATACATATACATATACATATACATATACATATACATATACATATACATATACATATACATATACATATACATATACATATACATATACATATACATATACATATACATATACATATACATATACATATACATATACATATACATATACATATACATATACATATACATATACATATACATATACATATACATATACATATACATATACATATATATATATATATATATATATATATATATATATATATATATATATATATATATATATATATATATATATATATATATATATATATATATATAAATATATATATATATATATATATATATATATATATATATATATATATATATATATATATATATATATATATATATATATATATATATATTAGGTCTTTACATATGAAATTGGCGTTTTGTTTGGGAGGAACATAAAGTTGATTTTTTTTTAATATAATATATTTATTTAATCAAAGTATGTACCATTGCTATCTATGCACTTTTGCCATCTCATAGGTAGTTCATCGATCCCTTTACTAAAAAAACCATTCGGACGGGAATCAATAAAATCTTTGAAGTCGGTTTGGACTGCCCCATCGGAGTTGAATTTTTTCCCTTGCAAGAAGTTATCCAAATTTCGAAAAAAATAGTAATCTGTTGGGGCAAGGTCCGGAGAGTACGGTGGATGTCTTAGACATTCCAATTGAAGCTCTTCTAATTTGGTAGCCGTCTGTTGTGCAGTGTGTGGTCTAGCGTTATCATGAAGCAGCAGTGGCCTAGAGCAATTAACCAGCCTCGGTTGTTTAGCAGCTAGCTTTTCCATCATGGTTTGCAGTTGCTGACAATAGACATCTGCCGTAATCATCTGGCCAGATTTAAGAAAGCTGTAGTGAACGACACCAGCACTAGTCCACCAAACGCTCACAAGTAACTTTTTTGGAGTCAATTTTCGCTTGGGGCATGGTTTGGCTGGTTCGGCAGGGTTCAGCCATTGCGATGAGCGCTTCCGATTATCATACAGGATCCACTTTTCATCACAGGTAATGATTCGATTCAAAATCCCTTCATTATTGTGCCGGTTGAGTAATGCAACGCAGCAGTCAACGCGCGTTTGTTGATTTGCTTCACTCAATTCGTGAGGTACCCACCTTTCAAGCTTTTTCACCTTCCCAATTTGCTTCAAGTGGATTAAAACAGTTTTATCACTAACACCGCAGCCTGCAGCTAACTCGGACGTGGTTTGCGATGGATCCGCTTCCACAATAGCCTTCAATTCTTCATTATCAACTTTCTCCACGGGGCTTGTTCTGCAGGTCGAAATTTCCAGAACGAAAACGTTGGAACCAAAAACGCACTGTGTTTTCTTTTGCGGCACCGTCGCCATACACATCATTAATCCTTCGAGCCGTTTCTGCAGCACTGGTGCCACGGTGGAACTCGTACTCGTAAATAACGCGATATTTCAAGTTTTCCATTTTGTAAACTGAGTGACGCAAAGAAAAAAAACAATTGAGGAAAAAACAAATGAATTATAATTTTCGAAACACAAATACTTGAGTAAATAGCTGTATAAATTTTAATTTGGAATTCCTAACCAAAGAGAAGATATTTGAGATCAAAGTTGCCAGTACGGCAAAACGCCAATTTCATATGTAAGGACCTAATATAATATAGAAACGTTTGGAGATTGAAAAGGAGGGATAGAGCAGAATAAATACATTTTGATTTGCGAAACCTTGAGGAAAATATCTGGTATTATAATAATGTTTGAAAGAGAAGTATGTTATAAGTTAGAATTAAAAAAGGAATCGTGAGATTGTTAAGTTAAATTGAGACAAACAAATCGTGAGACTTACAAAACAAATATATAAATACCAGGTCTGTAAATATGAAACCGGAATTTGCTCATAGATAGCTCTAGTTGTCAATGTTGTGACTTTCAACCAGCGTCATTGGCACCTTTTTCTTGTTTACATTTGTCAAAGACTTTTAACTCACAACAATACAAGTTTAATACAACTACATATGTTTTCATAGCGTTGAACATGTCTGTTTTTGTGCCTGAAAACTACGATTCGCGGACAGCATTGATTTTCTGTTACCATTTGAAAAAAAGAATTGCTGCAGAATCGCATCGAATGCTTGTTGAAGCTTACGGTGAGGATGCTCTTGGTAAATCACAGTGCTTTGAGTGGTTTAAAAAATTCAAAAGTGGCGATTTTGACGTGAGAAACGAAGAACGTGGAAGACCACCGAGAAAGTTTGAAGACGCCGAATTGCAAGCATTGTTGGACGACGGTGACGCTCAAACGCAACAACAACTCGCGGATCAATTAAATGTGACAGGAGAAGCGGTCTCCATACGTTTGAAAGTCATGGGAAAGATCCAGAAGGTAAAAAAATGGGTTCCACATGAACTGAATGAAAGACAGCAGGAAAACCGAAAAACCACTTGCGAAATGCTGCTCGCCAGGTACAAAAGAAAGTAATTTCTCTATCCAATTGTGACTGGCGATGAAAAATGGATATAATTAGAGAATCCTTAGCATAAAAGATCATGGGTAACTCCAAGCAAACCAGCGACATCGACTGCAAGGCCAAATCGCTATGGACGGAAGACAATGCTCTGTGGTGGGATCAGAAGGGTGTTATCTATTATGAGCTGCTAAAACCTGGTGAAACCGTTAATACTGAACGCTACCGACAACAAATTATGGATTTGAACCAAGCGCATTGCGTGAAAAACGACCAGAATATCAAGAGGCAACACAAAGTGATTTTGCTTTTGCACCATCGCACACAGCAAAACCGGTCAAGGAAACGATTGAGGCATTTAGTTGGCAAATACTTTCGCATGTGGCTTACCCACCGGACTTGGTTCCATCCGATTACTACTTATTTGCATCGATGGGACACGCACTTGCTGAGCACGCTTAACTTCTTACGAAAATGGTTCGATGATTGGTTTGCCTCAAAAGAGCAAGAGTTTTTTTAGCGTGGCATCCACAAATTGCCAGAAAGATGGGAAAAATGTGTAGCTAGCGATGGGCAATACTTAGAATAAAATATTTTTTACCATTTTCATACAATAAATGTGTATTTTCTATAAAAAAAATCCGGTTTCATATTTACAGACCTGATATGTGGAGGAAGCAAAAGCTTTATCCATGAAAGGGATGAAGGTTTGTTCTTTCTGCCTACATAAAAGAGACATGATGTCATAGTATTTTTTGACAGCCACATGACAGATTAGATTATTCATTCTGGTTAATTACAAACTTTAAATGATTTTATTGGTAAATTAGACATTGCTGGAGATGATGTGAACACTCTGCAATAATATCTATAATAATTAAATACTTTACCTACATTAATTGCATAGCCTACTTAGTGCACCAACAGGGATCTGCTATAGGATGATTGATAAGGCCAGTTATGATAAGGCTAAATTTTAAGTAATAAGGGAGAATTATAATCAATATTCAGAAGGAGAATTATAATTAATTTAATGCATTGTATTTGACTTGATAGAAAAAAATTAACCCTAATGATAAGTTATTTCTTGTATGTAATAAATATTATTTTTAACTAATAAATATTAAGTATAAAATTTCCAATCTACGCTGTATTAAAGCCACTTTGCTGGGCATGTATCACTCACCAAATAATATTATTTTCTAGCATAGGCACTTCATTAATGTCAAACATTTAAATCAATCTCTGAGAGAGTAATTAATACATTTTTACAGTTTATTATAAAAGTTCACGAGTAAAAGATATTCAAATCAAAATGATAACATACAATATTTTGACAGGTTTAGGGCAAAGGGGAGCTATAGTATATTCAAATTGTTAATCTTGTAAGAGGGACAAAACTGCAAACTGCACTCTTCACCGATATAATTTACATTAATGTTAAAATTAAAACAATATAAAATTTAAAACATGATACATCATTGATAATAATAAATTACCAGATTTAAAATGAGATATTAAAATATGAACATTTTTTTAGACTCATACATAACACACCCTTTAGTCCCACACTCATCTAGTGTTTAAAACAAACACAAGTTTTTTTAAATTTCCCTCATTTAAGCAAACTCACAAATAAGATCAGGATTCTAATATCCTAACTGAAAAGAATATTATTCAAATAAACAATTATACTTAGAAATCATAATTTATAATAATTATAATTGTGGCCATACTGTAATTTCTTGGTCATAATTAAAGTTATAATCTAGATATATATCTTCATACGGTGTTTATCCTTAAAATGTCAGTGAAACCAAATTGATGAACTGCCGCAACGGGCAGATACTAGAAGTGGCCTCAAGATATTATCTTCAAGTCAACACCTTAATAAAGCATGGAAAACTACAGCAGTATTGTTGTTTTCCATGAACTCTAAGCCCTCATAACTTTACTGATTTATTGCATGTAAGAATTGTTCATGCTAATTAAACATTTTCATGAAATTAACTTAGATAGTGCTCATTGTAAATATATTCATTATTATTCTATTTTGGTGCAGTAAAAGTTCACTAATTAGAACAATGATAATTCGTATTTTTCGCTTTTTTTCTAGGTTCCTTAATCGAGTTTTCGTCATAAATTCCACTATTAATTTAAAAAACAACATATTTTGTCATTCGTAATGTTTTTTTGACAAAAGGTATTAATGAATCTTAATAATTCTAAATTTTCCAGCCAAATCACGGATCCACGTATTATATTATATACGCTGGGGAATGGTGCAATTTTCGAGATTCAACATCGAAATATCTCAAGATAATTATCGTAAGTATGGAGTTATTAGTGTTTTTTTTATATACATGTTATGTATTTTTAAGTTTTTTTTATTTTGCCTTTACTAAATTCACAACTGTGAAAATCAATGCATCAAAAACTTTAAGTCGTAGATTATAATATCGTAATCAAGTGTGCAACCAAATAAAAAGTAGTGGCAATCATAATTGATTAAACTATTTCACAATTTACAAGTCATAGATTTTAAAATGCTAAAAATAACGGGACGAATACATGTTACAACCCAATAATTGATGATCAAACTATAGGGTGCACTATAAAATCTTGATCTTATTTGTGGAAAACAATCTTGACAATACTTTTTTATTTTTAAGGATGAATAAAATTGACACCATTATAAAGCATGTACGAATTTGAATAAAATTATTAAAAGGTCACAGAAACGCCGCAGAAAATAAATTAAGATAATGGCCCCGAGATATTTTATATAAGTGCATGCATATCAATGAAAACAGACAGATATAAAAAATCTAAATTTGACCCAGACTTTATAGAACGATAATGTTGCTACAGTACATATGTACAGTTGTGTTTATTATCTATATAAAAACATAGTATCTATATAAAAACATAGCAGTTTTCATATATGAACTTCAAATGTTCTTTTCTTACCACACAAAATAAATCATCAGATAATAATAATAATAAGACTATATCCAACTTCATAATATTATTAAAATGCCAGTTGTGATTATTTTTTTGTTTAATTTAAAGAAAAGGACTAAACCAATAAAACAAAATATTTTTAAAATTGTGTAAATTTCTGATAAAAACAACAGCAATTCTACTGAAATCATCATGTGTGTATGTACAAGGTTGTAAAATAAATATAATGATAGATTAGACTTAGAATACCTTATAATGATAGATTAGACTTAACAATGTTAAATTATTATTGGGTTTCTTAAAAATATAAAAAATTCAGGTAAATTTGATATTTTTCGGAAATATTTAAATTGCTTTCAAAGTGTTTTTCTCCTAAATTAGACAAGTCTGCAGTAGCAAGTGACAAATTGTAATATTCTGTATTGACTGAATAATAATGCAGTTGGTTCACTATGAAATTACAAATTGATTATTACCTATTATACAAAATATTAATCATAGATTTATTTCCACAAGGGCTTGTATTCCCTTTTACAGATTCTTTTTAACTATTTCATTCTTTTTCTCTTTTTCATGAGGTGAAAACTTTTTACTGAAACATGGAAAGCATCAATGCGAAGTAGCACTCATAATTAAAGATGATTAACATTCGCCTTACCCACCCCACGTTACAGACTAAATCTTATAACACACCAAGGAACTGAGCTTAGTACGAGGCGTATCCAGAAAGTAAGTGTACTGAGGCTCTCACGACCGGATGGATTTTATTTTCGACATGTTGGCTACACTTCCGTGTAGCCTGACTCTTCCCCTCCGCAACGAGATCGGTTCAAGGTCAGTACGTTGAGAAGTGTTGACGCGACAACACGTTTCGTGAAAAATGTCAACCCCATCTCCCGCCAAGTTGAATCGAGTGGAGGCCGGGCAAGAGTTTTTGAGGCGCTGCAAACTCCATAGAGATGAATTTCTCCGCTCCAACGTTACTGGAGATGAAACTTGGGTTGCACACTACACGCCTGAAACCAAAAGGCAGTCTCAACAGTGGCGTCACACCTTTTCACCCTCCGCCAAAAAGTTCAAAACCACAATTTCAGCCAAGAAAATCATGGCATCCGTGTTTTGGGACTGTCAAGGCATAAGTTTAATTGAATATATGCCTCAAGGGGAGACCATCAACTCTGAAAGATACTGTGAGACCCTAAAAAAATTGCGGAAGGCGATTCAGAACAAGAGGAGATGCATGCTGACAAAGGAAGTCTGCCTGTTGCACGACAATGCCAGACGGAACTGCTCGCCTCGTTTAACACGTTCCGCGCCGCGTAGGTCACCGGTGACCTACCGTGTTTTTGACCAGGGCGCCACATAGGTCACCGGTGACCCACGTGTTTTTTTTTTATAAACAGTCCCAGTGCGCCAGCGGTCACATTTACTACGAATTTTAACATTGAATGTGACCTATACGGCGCCCCTGAATATAATGCACATAAAAACTTCCAAAATTTTGTTTGAAAATGCAATTATTTTTAATAAACCTCCAGGTGTACATGAGCAAGCTATTACGATTTATTTTTTTCAAGGATAAACTAGCCTCTACAATTAGGCTAGGGGGTATAGAAGAGATTCCAGGGATAACATCATGAATGGGACCATCCATTTGTCACACTCTGGAAATTTATGAGGGTGCATTGTCTATGCAACATTGTGACCCTTTTTTTTGGAGCTATTGTCTCAGTAATCATAAGAGATTATTATGTTATGGCGTAACACTATAGCATATTACATAAATAAATAAAAAATATAATAAGTAATAAATAAGCATGCTACAATTTGTTTGGACTACAAAAGTTTATGTTGTATATACATGTATTACCGTACGACGCCGCGTAGGTCACCGGTGACCTACGCTCACAATATCACCTAAAATCAGTTTATTTTTAAAAATAAATCATTATTTATGAAGCCTATATATGTATACATAATATAAACTATAATTTGTTTAGTGGCGCAGGTACTTATTTTCTCAAAATGTACTGCGGCACGGAACGTGTTAAATGGGATGTCCTGAACCATCCCGCGCATTCCCCTGACCTAGCACCTTCAGATTACTATCTCTTTACCTCCCTGAAGCTGCACATGGGTGGAAAAAGGTTTTCAACCGACGAGGAAGTAAAGGAAGAGGTGGAGAAGTGGACGGAGGGGTTGGCGGGAAACTACTTCGAGGAAGGCATCAAAAAGTTGATACCCCGCTTCACCACCTGCATTGAGAGGAATGGCGACTATGTCGAAAAATAGCTTACATATGTACTACGGTAACCACGTAATTTTTTTGTTTAAATAAAAAAAATTGTAACCTACAAAAATTCTGTACACTTACTTTCTGGATATGCCTCGTACATCGAGTTATTTGATTTAGTATACCACTAGCAGAGGAATTCATTTATCCACCATGAGACAAAATCTGATATTATCTTGAAGGTTTATATTTTAAATTCCACCTAAAATCGGCATTTTTGTTTATTTACTATTTCTTTTAACCTACTCATGAAGTATTTTTCAAGTTCTTTGTAAAGAAAAGAAAAAAAGGTAATACCACAAAAACTATTTGTCAGAGTTGTCAAAGCTGACTATAATTTGAATATGAAAAAATGCTAGTCCAAGTGCCTTTTGGCTACATTCGATGAAAAGGCCAGGCATAAGTTAATGTTACATCTTTACTGATCCATTTCCTACTCGATGTATTTGATACACCATCACTCAAAACTATGGTCACGATTTAATTATCTGTTCAAATACAGACAAAGATACCTCAATCATAATTTAGTTGAGGTATCTTTGTCTGAATTTGAAATTTGAATTTTCCGGTGTAAATAAATCAACACAAAATTTCAAAGTACAGCTCCAAAAAGACAAAAACTTGAAGTTTTTTGATTCTTTTTAAAAATCAGTCCTAATTCTCAAAATGAACAAGAAAACCAAAATGAAAAATTTACACAAGTCGTACAATAATCATAAAAGATTTCAAATAAGCTTTATCTAGGATTTTTGTACCAAGTTCAGAAAAGTCAATAGTAAAATCGATCAATTCAACTTTGAGCAAAGTTTCAACCACTACAAAGATCGGTGATAAATCCCCTTTTTATAAGAAATGCAATATACTCGTATGTAGATTTAATATTCCACAAAAAGGAAGCCAAAAGATGAGAATTAAATATTTAAAAGACAAAAATAGACATTAAAATACTCATTTGTTTTAGTTTAATTTCTTAAAATTATAGATTTACAGAATTTTATAAAAAAAATATTTGAAATTACCCATCATGTTTCTTTGTCGTAAATAATAGGCAATAAGTAACAGTAGGTGAGATAGGATACCTGTAGAATATAGGTATAATTAATTGATTGTGTTTGTTTATACGGTGTAACTTTAAGATTGTTTTGAGGATAACTATGTCCATCAGTAGTGTCAAATATAAAACACAGTTTTGTAAAATATTAGGTTGTCCGGATGAAAATGTAATTTTTTAAATGAAAGATTTAGATCGAAAAAAAAATTATTTTCTTATTACATTGATACAATATATTCTCCTTCGGTAGACACAACCTTCTTCCATCTATTTAACAAATTTTTAATATCGTCAGATAAAATTTAGTAGATTTGAATGCAAAATATTCCTCAATGCCTTTTTTCACTTCTTCTAAAGTGCAATTTTTTTTTCAGCTTAATAGTGCTACATAGATCTAAATAAATGATAATCTGAAGGAGCCAAATCGGGACTATATGGCAGGTGAAGAATAGTTTTCCATCCAAGCTCTTTCATTTTATTTTCAGTCATCTTCGATGTATGGGGTCGGCCGTTGTCGTGTTGCAATAAAATTGAATGTCGATTGAAAAAATCAGGTTTCGTTAGCCTTATTGCTGCATTTAAATTTTCGAGTTGGGTACAGTATACTTCACTCGTAATTGTTTTACCGTAAGGAAGGACCTCGTGATAAATTATGCCTTTCGCATCCCACCATACACTCAAAAGCACTTTTTTACAGTTAGACCCGATTGAGGGGTCGGTTTTGCTACCTGTCCCCTTTAAAAGCCATTGGTGTTTATGTCATTGGTTTGAATATAGCACCCACTTTTCGTCTCCGGTCACTAAATGGTGTAAAAATGGAGTGTTTGTCTCTTTTTCGATTAAATCTTCACATATGCGTTTGCGTACCCCTTTGGTCTCATTCGTTAGATCGTGCGGTATCCATACGCACTGCTTCACAATCTTGCCGATTTTTTTCAGATGTTCTTGCACACTAGATTTTGAGTATCTTAGCTTGTCAGCTAATTGTTGTATAGTCAGTGTTGGATTTGATTCGATTGTTGTATGTAATATGTCATCATCCACTTTCACTACTTGTTCACTTTGACGATTGTTTTTTAAATTAAAATCACCACTTTTAAATTGTTTAAACCACTTTTGGCATTGCTGAACATTTAAACATTCTCCTAATGTGTCGCAAATGTTTTTAGTTGCAGTTGTTGCATTTTTTTTCACACAGTATTCGTACAACATGCAATTTCGTATAAATTGTTTGTCGGGTATATAACTCTCCATCTTAACACACGTTTGGAAAAAAATCTCTAAAATAACATTCTTCAGATGTCAACTGATGAATAGAACACAAAACATGTCTCGTAGGACCAAAGACTGGAACACAACTGATGGTCAAAAATGACCATGCAAAATATGTCATTTTCATCCGGACAACCTAATATCAATTAGATCCCACTTCATGGCATGGCATACAATCTCAAAATGGTCTAAAGTATGATTATAAAAAAAACCTAATTTTCTATCTGGAACTAAACCTGTACTATAAGTAAAAAATAAAATAAATTACAAAAGCCATATAATATTTAGAATACGAATCATGTTTTGAGGTCAAATCATATAAAATATTTTGTTCTTAGAATGTTCAAGTGAACATACATATATACCATTTCCCTGTTGGGGTAGGCTGAGAGGACATTCATACAACTTCTCATACAGTTCCTTCTGTTTTTCTTACTCCCCTTACCTTTCAAAATTTTATTCACTTAGTCCAACCATATTTTACTCATTCTTCCTCTACCACGACTCTAATTCATATTTATAAATTTGGTCAGTCTTTCACAATCCATCCATCCATTCAACATGTCCAAACTACCTTTTTAACGCTACTACACACATCGTTCTTTTACTCACATTTATCCTTAATAACTATAGTTCTTATAATGTCCTACATTAACTCGTCCAGTGCTGAGAACACGCGTGGCGTGTCCATGTGAACATCGGCTTCATGCTCAGAACACGCGCGGCATGTCCATGCCTAAATATTGTTAGTATATTACATCAGCATATGATATTCGTCATTATTTCGGAAGATTCCGAGCATTCGGGCGTTTGCGCATGTGTAACGCATTGTAAAGTTGAGGTTACACCCGCAGTTGTAAATAATATTTTTTCTAGTTCTTATTCCGTTTGTTTTCATTGTGAGACTTGATAATAAAAATAATTGGACTATTTCTCTAGCGCTGTTTTGTGAAAAGGTCACTCACTGCAAGGAATATTTTGTTTATGTTTTCTAGTTATTTTCAATTTTGAATGAGTGGCATGAGTGAATTGTGAGCAAAAATAAGTGCCTTTTGAAAAATATATTATAGTAATTGGTGTATACATAGTGATATTTAGTATCATATAAGTTTCCTTTTTGATTTTACGAAAAAAAATACGTTTACCTTGAAAAATGGATCGCCCATCGAGCTCTAAAAAACAAAAGATTGAGGATGATATGGATGATTCATTTAGTGACGTTAGTGATGAGGAATTCACCATCATCGAGGACGATTCTGAATTTGAGTCAGATATTGAAAATGATGACAATATTCAAATTCAAACTGTTTCACAAACATCTAGAACACCTTGTTAGCTCTACGCAATGGTCGAATATAAAAAAACAACCAGCCTCTATACCATTTTCAAAAATACCCGGGTTGAAAATTGAGATGTCAAGTAAAGAACCAATAGATTATTTTGATTTCATTTTCAATGAAGATTTGTACAATCTTGTGACAACCCAAACTAATTTGTATGCTGTTGAAGTATTGTCGAAATCAGAAGGTGATACAAGCAGAATCACGCGATGGAAGAATGTCACTAAAGACGAAATGAGGGTGTGGCTGGGTTTACTACTACACACCGGAACAATACGTTTGAACCGGTTGAGTGACTACTGGAATACGAACTACCTATTCAATTTACCGGCATTTTCACAATTCATGTCAAGAGATAGATTTTTACTCATCTTACGGGCACTTCATTTTAACAATAATGAAGAAGATCTGTCGAGCTTGGCAAGTCAGGGCATTGATTGATTTTTTCAATGGAAGGATGGAAGTAATTTATGATCCACACAGACAACTATCGATAGATGAATCATTGGTTCTTTGGAGAGGCCGATTGATTTTTCGCCAATATATAAAAGGCAAAAAGGCCAAGTATGGTATAAAACTTTACATGTTAGGGGAATCAAGTGGATTGGCCGTAAAAATAATTGTATATGGTGGATCATCAGATGAAGAGTTAGATGGCAAAGGCCACACTAATAAAGTCGTTCAGAAATTGCTAGAGGGGAAGACGGGAGCCAGATATTCAGTTTACATGGATAATTTCTATAATAGCGTTCCTCTTACAAAAAAATTATTGAACCAAAACACATATGTCACAGGAACACTACGAGCAAATATTAGGTCCTTACATATGAAATTGGCGTTTTGCCGTACTGGCAACTTTGATCTCAAATATCTTCTCTTTGGTTAGGAATTCCAAATTCAAATTTATACAGCTATTTACTCAAGTATTTGTGTTTCGAAAATTATAATTCATTTGTTTTTTCCTCAATTGTTTTTTTTCTTTGCGTCACTCAGTTTACAAAATGGAAAACTTGAAATATCGCGTTATTTACGAGTACGAGTTCCACCGTGGCACCAGTGCTGCAGAAACGGCTCGAAGGATTAATGATGTGTATGGCGACGGTGCCG
The DNA here is from genome assembly GCA_949825065.1 of Odontocerum albicorne. Classification (NCBI taxonomy): domain Eukaryota; kingdom Metazoa; phylum Arthropoda; class Insecta; order Trichoptera; family Odontoceridae; genus Odontocerum; species Odontocerum albicorne. Next base: position 19,411,044 of record OX463854.1, on the reverse strand, counting down.
CAAAAGAAAACACAGTGCGTTTTTGGTTCCAACGTTTTCGTTCTGGAAATTTCGACCTGCAGAACAAGCCCCGTGGACGGCCGGAGACCAAAGTTGATAATGAAGAATTGAAGGCTATTGTGGAAGCGGATCCATCGCAAACCACGTCCGAGTTAGCTGCAGGCTGCGGTGTTAGTGATAAAACTGTTTTAATCCACTTGAAGCAAATTGGGAAGGTGAAAAAGCTTGAAAGGTGGGTACCTCACGAATTGAGTGAAGCAAATCAACAAACGCGCGTTGACTGCTGCGTTGCATTACTCAACCGGCACAATAATGAAGGGATTTTGAATCGAATCATTACCTGTGATGAAAAGTGGATCCTGTATGATAATCGGAAGCGCTCATCGCAATGGCTGAACCCTGCCGAACCAGCCAAACCATGCCCCAAGCGAAAATTGACTCCAAAAAAGTTACTTGTGAGCGTTTGGTGGACTAGTGCTGGTGTCGTTCACTACAGCTTTCTTAAATCTGGCCAGACGATTACGGCAGATGTCTATTGTCAGCAACTGCAAACCATGATGGAAAAGCTAGCTGCTAAACAACCGAGGCTGGTTAATCGCTCTAGGCCACTGCTGCTTCATGATAACGCTAGACCACACACTGCACAACAGACGGCTACCAAATTAGAAGAGCTTCAATTGGAATGTCTAAGACATCCACCGTACTCTCCGGACCTTGCCCCAACAGATTACTATTTTTTTCGAAATTTGGATAACTTCTTGCAAGGGAAAAAATTCAACTCCGATGGGGCAGTCCAAACCGACTTCAAAGATTTTATTGATTCCCGTCCGAATGGCTTTTTTAGTAAAGGGATCGATGAACTACCTATGAGATGGCAAAAGTGCATAGATAGCAATGGTACATACTTTGATTAAATAAATATATTATATTAAAAAAAAATCAACTTTATGTTCCTCCCAAACAAAACGCCAATTTCATATGTAAGGACCTAATAGAAAAGAAAACCCGATCGATGTTATAAATAAAAAACTAAAGAAAGGAGAAAGTGTGAGTCAGTACACAGAAAATGGTATATGTGTTACCAAATGGAAAGACCGCCGAGAAGTCTTTATGATTTCTTCTGAATTTGATGGGGAGCTGTCTGATAGTAAAAACCGACATGGTCAAGTGGTCACCAAACCAAATATGGTAATAAATTACAACAATCATATGGGTGGTATAGACTATCATGACCAGATGTTAGCTTACTACCCATGCAAAAGGAAAACATTACGTTGGTACAAAAAGTTGGCCATTCATCTATTCCAGACGATGTTATTGAATTCTTGGCATTTACACAATGCATACAATTCACAGAAAATGCCGTTGTATGATTTCAGGCTATTTATAATAAAAAAATTACTAGGTCCACCTCCATCATCAATTCCGAGACAAACAGTACAATCAAAAATCAAGATACATCTGCCGAAGTTTTGTGAAAAAGACACTGATAATAAAATCAAAAGACGCAGATGTGGGCAATGCTGGGATACAGCTAAGAAAAGAAATGCTTCATTATTCTTTTGTCCAGATTGCCCCACACAACCTGGTCTTTGTTTGGATCCTTGTTCCCAACTTTACCACAAATATTAAATTATTTAAAAAAAAATATTGTGTACACCTAATTAGTAAGTATATTTTTCTGTTAGTTTTATAAAATATTGTTTTTTTTGTAATATAATGTTGTTCGAAAAATGTCATAAAAACCTCCATTCAATACCATTACGGTATGCGTCAAAATACCGACATCACTCTTATCACACAAAAAAGTCACTCAAGTACGTTTGATAAAAATAAAAAAAGACTGGGTATCTCATTTTGCGCCGAATTACCAATGGACAAAATAAAAATAACATAAAAATAAACACATTTGAAAAAGGACAAAAAAATATTTGCTTGAAAATTTTTAATTTATTTGACAATATTTTTTACATGTGTAACCCCCACCTTTACAGCTCACCCCACGCTCTGATTTGTCAATCGCATTTTTGAACCGGTGTAAAAGGGTATGATGTATAAATGATATATATATAAACAAATTCTATATTTATGAATATATATTTTCTTAAATGTAAAATTTGTTTTACTTCCGTGAAAATATCACGGCCTGTAACTATTCAAATATATTGCGCACTGATTGGCTGTTGTGGAAATTGTCTCAGCAGTGAAAGAGTTAACACGCCACATATTCATCTCATTACACTAATTTACTCAGCTCCTTTCATTAACGTTACACATTCACATTTCACTCCCATACATTGTTGGCACTTATACGCCATTATTGTGAATAATCATTTTGGCATATGTTGATGTTACTCGATTCGAGTATATATGTCTTTTTGTATAGACATTGTTTCCTTCACAACTTGCCATTCAATGCAACAGAGATCAAGGAGGGATGATAGTCATCAAATAACATTTGGAGAAGAATCAAAATGTATGGTGACTGAATAATTCATAGGTTTCAGATTGAAAGAAGAAATAAAAAAGGATTCCTGAAGTAGTTGTGGATGGGCAGGGCAGGGCAGGGCAGGGCAGTGTGAAGGAGAATATTAAAGTACTTTGGGTGGAACGGAATCTTATCTTATAAACAATGAAACAGTCTGGAGGTAGAGGAGTCACAGTCATCCCACACTAAATCAAGTTGGAGAAAAGGTGATCTTAAAGCACATATTAATACAATTTACGGTCATGACTTATAAATAAATCACCCTATAAATGTTATTTCAAAAGTTCAAGATGCAGATACAAAATGTTAAATACTAAATATTTGAAAAACATATAAACTTTAGTCAGGTTAAAAAAATCTGTCATATTAGTATGATAAAAATTGAGCTAATGAGAATGCAACTAATAAAAATAACAAGCTATTATCTAACCCTTTCTTGAAATTATATATTGAATAGTTTAAATAGAAATTATATATTGAATATTAATAAATATTGAATAATTTTTTCCATAAATTTCCTTATTTTTTTATTTATTTTCACTTCCCTTAGTATAAGAGACAACTGAAAAAGGCACATCACTGTTTCTTTGACAAATATAAATAATGATTGTATTACCTGCCTCTGAATTGGAAAATGAAATGTGATAATAGTCCTTGATATAAAAAAACTACAAATGAAATATTTAAGTACAACAAATTTATAAATATTGGTAAATGTCTATAAATTATAGGAAGTGTGAGTAAATTACCTTCAAAACATATATTTTTCCTTTTATCCGTCAATATTGACAAGTATAGAAACAAAATTTCATTGAATAACAACAATAAATTTTTTTAAAATCAATATGTATTGGCAACTCAATTGAATCTAATTAATTCATTTGGAGCAGTTATATATTGGGTGTTAACATAAGTTGTGTCCGTTTTTTTCTAATTTAAAAATGAGGACCAAAAGTAAAACAAAATTGTAAATGTTATTCGAAAGAAAATTTTCTGCTCTGAGAAAATTTTCTGCTCAAGATATTGTGTTTGCTTTTATGTTACATATATTATTTTGTTACAGATATTGTGTTTGCTTTTATGTTACATATATTATTTTATTTGATTACAAGCCTTCAAAATGGAATTGTCAAGTAGACGAAAGTGAGCATTTTCGACACCTCCTTCTGTTTGCGTTCAATCGAGGGAATAAAGCTGCTCGCGATATTTGCGAAGTGTATGGTGAAGATGCTATGAATTAAAGGACAACTCATTGATGGTCTTGTAATTTCAACCTGAAAGACATGGAGCGTTCCGGACGACCAGTAGACTTCGATGAGGACCGCTTAAACCATATTATTCATGAAGATCCCCTTGACATTCCATTTTGAAGGCTTGTACTCAAATAAAATGATATATATAACGTAAAAGCAAACACAATATCTTGTAGAGCAAACAAAAAATTTTCTTTCGAATGACGTATAACATTTACCATTTTGTTTTACTTTTGGTGCTCATTTTTAAATTGGAAAAAACAGACACAACTTATGTTAACACCTAATATTTATTACGTACAATTTATTTGCAAGCATAGATGCTTAGAAAAAAGATCTTAAATCAAAAGTACATCACAAATTCTAGTATGTGTTTGAAACACGAAAAGAAGTGTTATAAGTAATATGCTAGTGATTAAGCTGATTTTTAAGACAAAAATAACAATGTTAATCATTATAAAAAAAACATATCTTATAAGAGATCTGTTGTGGCCTCATATTCCACATACAAAAATATTGTTTTATTGTTAGATGCTTGTTATAGTATTTTCTCCTGTAACAAAAATGTGTTTAGTCACGTTAAATAAATGAAAATTTGGTAAAACTCAAACTGTCTATAATTATTTTTATTCATCTGTTTTGCTGTTCATTTAATTGATATACTGCGTTATTTAGATAAATTCATTAAAAATATGTTCTACTGACTCAGGTTTCATGTAGCTCAATTTATATAAAATATTATAATGAGTGACAAAGGAATTAAATATCTCGAAAATGTAATATGGATAACAATTTTTATTGTTTGAACTTCACTCAAATTAAAACACTATTTGACAATGAATAAAAGAAAGTAGTACATTGATATAAGCAAAAAATATCCTCAGGTAGTGATTCGATTTTATAGTTGAAGTTTGGATCTTAACACCATTCACATCTTACAATCATAACACAACCAAATTGCAAAAGATTTGCTCATGCGGCAAAAAAAAAACCAGAACATATGGTTAAAATTAAATTTATCCAAGACCTTTTAATAGTCAGAGAATCACAAAAACAGGTTCCAAATACTATTTTTTATAACATATCGAATACAGTTAGTTATAAATTTCACATATTTAATTAATAATAGATCACAAAATTCAAACCATTTTAGGACCATAATAAATATTTAGTGCCAAAAACACGGTGATAAAAAGATATTAAAAAACCATACATCTATGTGAGGTATAATAATATGTTTCCAATGAATATAAGTTAAGAATTAAGATTACAGAATATGGCAATATTAGTCAAATCTATTATAAAAACAGGAATTCATTAAGACCATGGACGTTAATCTGATGAAAATATAATTCGTCTATATCAAGAGTTCCCAAAGTGGTCCATATCGATCTCCTGGGGTCGATTTAATTTTTATAGGGGTCGATAGTTTCAATAAAAAAATTTGGGAGTCGACGACAGCAAAAATAGACCCCCTTACTACTATTTGTTTGTTACTTCAAAATATCTATGATTCAATAGGTACCTAATTAAGAAGTAAAATAATTCAAAAAAACACTTTTTTGATAAAAACACATTTCATACCAAACTTATGAACGAAAAGGTAACGTTTGATATCTAAAATATTTAATATCGAGTACTGTACAAACTTATTAATTTGAGTAAGTAAAGTTAATGACTAGGGGGTCGACGGTTTTAAAAGTTTTTGGTAAAGGGGTCTGCGGCCGAAAAAAGTTTGGAAACTCTTGGTCTATATTCTTAATGCACAATAAAATAAATAAAATCTAGGTATTTACATTATTTACGCTATTTGCAACAAGAAGGCAGAAAGTTGAGTATAAGTGCCGAGGGAAACATGAGAATATTTCTTCGTCATTGCCGGGCCTCGTAGTCGAGGATCCCCTCGCCACTCCAACGTCAATCTTGAACCGCTCTTCTACGTCGATCATGTGATCTGTGATCCTAGATGCGCACTCCCTCCCGCAAATGTCAGACATGTGAACCCTGTTGAACCGCCTGGCCATGCTGACGCATGTTCGCAGCGCGCTGACTGTTCTCATACATCTAGCCGCTGAGACGCCATCAACCCGAGAACATACGGCTCTCCACCCCTAACTGTCCCGAGCCACCTGATCCCAGTCCTAAGGTGCCCCGCACAAAGTAAGCACTCTCGCAGACCGTCCTTATGGCGCTTCCTCTGCCCACCAACTCTTAGCTTGCCCACCACTTCCCTGTACAAGACGCGTTTTGAAACATTTGTGACATGATCACTCCAGTGGATCCGAAGAAGTCGGCAAAGGAAACGCTGGTGAAACATTTCAAGGCTTTGAATGCACCTTCTATAGGAAACCCAAGTCTCAGACCCATAAAAAAGTGTGGGGAGGACAACAGCCTTGTAGACTGATATCTTTGTAGACTAGGAGATGTCTCTGCTGTAGAATACTCTGTCATTCAATTTAGCAACAGTCGCTGATGCACTTCTGATGCGACTTCAGTTCATCATCAAGAGAAGAGTTCGAAGCCAGGATGCTGCAAAAATATGTGAAGTTAGGTACGTTCTCCAGTTGCACACCATTCACTCAAATGTCGGGTGACTGAAGCACCTCATTCCCTGCAGAATAAGCTAGCACCCGAGTTTTCTTCACATTTATTTCCAGGCCAAACATCTGATACACCTCTGTATAAACATTGATGATCTCTCGAAGGTCTTCCTCTGAATGCGCAACAAGAGCGCAATCATCCGCATATTGCAGCTCCGTGATGTTTGTGTGAGCAACTCTTGTTTGGGCATGTAATCTACGCAGATTATGTAGTCCCCCATTAGTCCTGTATCTCACCTCAATTGCTCTGACACAAAGTCGTCTGTCAACGATAAACATAAAGGCTGTCATGTATGCATTAAATAAAGTTGGACGCATCCCTGGCGGATGCCGGTGTTGGTATTAAATGCGTCGCCGGGTCAGAAGCTCCATCAGAAGCGGTGGGACAACAAGTTTCCCAAGGATTCTCCATAATAAATCTCTATTAATTGAGTCAAAAGCCTTGGCCAAATCGACAAAAGCGGCAAACAGACTCCTACCCTGCTCTCGACATTGGAGTGACTCTGGAGTGATCCTGTCCAAGACTCTGGTAAGCCTGTCCATGACAATTCTGCTGAATATTTTACCCACAACCGAAAGCAGTTCGATCCCTCTGTAGCTACCACAGTCCGACCTGTCTCCCTTTTGTTTGTATATATTTACGATCCGTGATTCACGGAAGGCATCAGGGACGGTTCTTGATTGCCAAATATGAAGCATCAGGTCATGAACAGTGACAGTCACAGGTTCTCCGCCACATTTGAATACCTCAGAGGGGACCCCATCCATAACTGCTGCTTGGTGGTCTTTCAGACGTTGAATTGCCATTGCTGACCTCAGCAAGGTTTGGCTCCTTATCAAGATCCAGGCATGGGCTGTACTGAGGAATCTCATCAAGCACTCGCAGATCTATTGGGCAACTTTGGTTTAGCAGGTCAGCGTAATATTCCTAAATAGAGAATATTTAGTAGGGAAGTAACAATGCAAGAAAAAAATTATACAGGTGGAATCAAAGACAAGTATGGAAGGATTTTGTCAGAAAGAAAGGTTCGCTTTAGCTGGAAGGAATATGAACTGTATGAGAGTGGTGATAGTAGTAGAAATAACGGTAAGTTTGGTACAGTTGACAGTGATAAATGTGAATGAGATTAGTGTAGAAAAAATATGAATAACTAAATAAGACATGAAAAAAGGAAGATTCAATTTGCGACTAAGCAAAGACAAAATTAATTGTGTGTGGAGGTGAGCGAATAATCGAGTGGCTGAATTATTTTTCAACAAATGTAAGGAACCTGACTACACACCTAAAAAATTGGAGAACGGGGTGTGGAAGCTAGACAGCCATTAGTTTACTGAGTGAGTGTAGTAAATGTACAAAATTTTATTTAAAGCAAGAGTAAAAAGAAAGACTGAAAAGTAAGTATGGGATGTTCAGGGTGCCTTTTGAAGTGGAAGAGGATGCGTGGATCAGATTTTCTCTTTGCATATGTTTGTGGAAAAATTGTATGCCAAAATATAAGAATCTGTATTACGCATTTAAGGATTTAAAAAAGTATATGACCATGTAATAAAGGGGAAAATATGGAAAATATTTAATAAATATGGTGAGCATGCATTAGAGTGAATGTTGCCTTGACTGAGTTTTTGGTAAAGCAAGTTTGTGTTATATCACCCTGGTTGTTGAATATTTATATGGATTCATGTGTAAAGGAACTACTTTGAGTCTTTTTTGAGATGATGATAGAGCTACAAGAGATATCGAACGGTGTATAGTGAAAGGAAATAAAGTTAATGGGACAATAAAATATATACCAACTTTGGTGTGTGGAAGTGAAACGTGGACCTAGAAAAAGACTAAAAGGAGCCAAATAAATGCTATAGAAATATTTACACCAAGAAGAATATCGTGGTAACAATGTATGATAGAATATGAAATGAAGTGATTTGGATGAATGTGAACTTATGGTAAATGTATTAAATAAGATCAAGAAAAGTACTCTGATATAGTTTGGACATGTAGAAAGAATGAATGAAGAAAGACTAACAAAAATACAGTGAAAATGGGAGTGGAAGGCGTGGTAGAAGAAGACCTATAAAAGCATGGCTGGATCGAGTGAATGATATTTTCAAAGGAAATGTTAAAAGTGCGAGTAATCATAGGAGTTGTATGAGAAGGTGTATGGATGTAGAAGAGGCAAAGGATGTGTGCCACGATAGATAGGAAAGTCTGGTGCTCCCCTTTGTCTACTCTGATAGGGAAACGGGGTGATGGTATGTATTTTGTAACCACGAAGTGTCATCCTAACTTTAAGGAATATTAAAAAATTATATTAAATGTTCCTCTTCCTTTTTAGAATAATTCCTCCTTGCAAAAAGTCAATAAAATTTCATTTGATTTATGATCCATTAGATTATCACAAATACTGTTCTAAGAATGCAGGATTTTTTATCGAGAAATTTTTCAAGTGCACATTCACTTATTCTAGAGAACTTCAAAAGAAAAAATATCTCTACATTGTGTCGTATAAATAAATTTTAAAAACATAGGTTTAAAGCAAATGTTATGCTTAATCTTTGGATATATCAATCAGGATACCTACGGCTTTCGTAAAATCTATTATGTTTGTGAAAATTGTTTTTATCCTATCTTGCGGGTATTGGTCAGTAAGAGTGTCATAATATGATGCTAAGCTGTACAATTGTCAATTTCTATTAATATTGTTATATTTTCAACTGAATGAAACTTACATCTGTACTTATAAATTAATTAACATTAGAATGCATTTAACATTATTATACCTCAAATAGAAGTTTACTAAGTATACAAATTATACAAAACTTCAATTATTGAAATTTTGCATGGATTAAAATAAATACCCAAACAATTATGAAGGCAAGTGTTTTATATGGTCAAATATGTTTTATGATTGTCAAATTCATTTGAATTGACATAAATTATTTTCCACCCACACATAATATTTTTTTATGTAAAAAGAAATAAAAATTAAATTGGATCTATCTAAACTGATTGAAGGATAAAGACAAAAAAAAGAATTAATGCAAAATTACAAAAAAAAAAACAGCCTGTTAAAACAATAAAAAAATTCAAAACCAGACTATTTTTTTTTATAGAATATTGATAGAAATTATCTTTTGGGCACCAAGTTTACCAGGATGAACTTCAATAAAAATATTTTTTTTTCAATTCCTATGCTTTACATTTTGTACATTGATGAAAATTTTCAATTCTCATAAATATATTGCAACAATTCTCACTTAAACTAATCAGACAGATATCAAAGAAAATATCAGTTAATACGGATTATGTCTAATACTGACAATTTGTACTATTGGCAAATTTGTTGACTCCTTTTGAAAAAAAGGGTTCAAGAAGATGAAAAAATGTCTTTATAATATCAAAAAAATATACATATATTATAAATTAAATGAATATAAATTAAAACTGGTAAGTCTTTCACCAATCAATAAAATTGTGCCCTCTGTCTTCAAGGGGGAATGGTCATTATTTTAGTGCATTTGAATTTCAAATTGAAAAGTTTTATACATTTTTGAAATGAAAGAAAATAATATAAATATGAAGAGATTTTTAGTATAAAATTTGTCGGATACACTGATACTTATAAAACAAATATCACCATACAAATACACATGTCTTGTTAACAAAGTGCTGGGTGTGTATAATTACAATATATCTACAGTTTGGAATAGAATACAAGAATATAATACAGAGATATTGTACAGATAATATGTTAGTCATATAATTAGAATAGTTCAGTCGACGCCGGCGAAGCCCTGCGAGCCTTCGATGGCCTTCACCAGCTTGTCCCGCAACTGCTGGTAGCTCTCATATGGCGGGAGGTCAAGACGGTTAAAGCTGGAAACATTCCAATGGTACAATAAAAAAATGACAAACATGGAAACAAAGATCAATTGGTGATCCTAGATGTTAAGTTCTGGTTTCTAACTAGCTATACATTTATAATATAAGGATACTATTATATATCATAGGAAAACATAAAATGACATTTTTATATGCAGACTTATTACTTGAACTAGTTTCAAGTACTGCATATAAAAGATATCACTTTACATAGGTTTTAAGATTGATGTCAGATTTGACTGGGATAGAAGAGGGAAAAATTTCTTTAATTACTATTCTAGATGAGTACTGTCCTTGATACTGTCGATCATGAAATTGTAGATGAATATGGGTTATCAAGGAACGTTATCAATCTTATAGATCTTATTTGCATGGAGGGTTTTGTGTTTCAAGTTTACATAGATAACAAAAATTCTGTGATCCAAGAGACAAAGATATTATGAAGCAGGATGCTTCCTCAAAGTGTCAAATTGAACATCTAAAGTTAAATCAACATGGATTTTTTCTGAGTGACTTCACTGCGTAGACATTTTCTTGATTGGGATGTGTAATTAGTCATTTTTCCTAAAGATAGCATCAAATTATTTTCTTAGTGTCTTTCTTGATAAAAAAAACTCTCTTTCAATAGACAAGACAGTGTCTTCAGGCTTCTATAGTCTTAAAGTTAAAATTTGTAAATGGATGACTTCAACCAGGGAAACAAAAACTCTTATAAAATTAATTTGTTGTGTCGCATCTGAATTATTGTAACTCTATTTATTCTGGTTCGCCTGATTACAAATTTCTCGACTCCACTCTGTTTTCGATACTATGGTAGTCATAAATATTGCAATGTTAGTCTGCTTCTTAAAAGTCTACACTGTCAGATTCATTTCAAACTTTGTCTCTTGTATTCAAGGCCCTTAATGGGATGTCTCCATTGTGTCTTTCGAATCTGTGTTCAAGAGATGTTCCTTCAGAGGAGTAGAACTTTGAGGTCCATTTAGTCTCCAATTAATAAATTGATTGTTCTGAATCAATTCAATAAGGCACGGTATTATGACAGAGCTTTTGCGTTGCTGGTTCTATGTTATGGGATGGTCTGCCTGTTAGAGATATATATAGGTGGTGTGTGCAGTGTTGGGAAGCATTTGAAGACAACCCTTTATGGGAGGTCTTATAAAAATTTAAACACTAAACATACACTACACTTCATCTAAAGCCGAATGTGTTACTATCACATCAGAAGATCTTCAAAGGTTTCTTCATAGTTCAACTTCCCTGGTAAGTTTTCTGTGGTTTTCTTGCCAAATATATTTTTCTAAACATATGCAGATGTGGAGAAGTATCTAATCTAATAGCTGCAGCCACCACCTTTCTATATTTTATTTTAAATCTATCAATAATAGCAGGTTCCAATCCTGAGTTAGAGTGCCCTTGAAGAGTTTGCTCTCTAAACGACGCTATATAAATTGTCCTTTAATTATATTAGCATTATTGCATTAATTGTAAATTACCCACACACGGCATCAAACAGGGATCTGACTGTGACGAAATGGCCGACAGCAAGTTACTGAATCACATAGTGATACTGCACATGCGTTATCTTACTTCTCAGCTTTAATCCGCGGTGACTTCAAATTGGGAATTATAATATAGCACTGTCTAGAAAGCACACTCTCGAGGGGCTCGACCTCAAGGACGTCCCTATCTCCCAGGACAGTCTCCGCGAGTGTGTCAAACTCTGTGCCTTGTTACAGGATCTTTATTTTTTTTTGTAATATTTTTAATATATTGGCGAGTTCGATTCCCAAATAAGATCGCTCTTGAAGAGTCTACTCTCTAAACAGCACAGTATAAATTGTCTTTTATTATTATTACCTTATTTATGATTTCCTTCCTCTACACAATAATACTGAATAAACATTTAATTCATCATGCCTTACCATGTGTGTGCTCGGGGATAATTGTCTGGTGTGCCCCACTTCTCAACAGTGAAGAGCTGTGGCCCGTTAGAGCCGTATAGCTCTTTGAACCCATTCATGGGAACTCGAGATGTGCCCGTCACAAACTGAAGCAACCGAGATCGCATCTCATTGGAAAAAGATAACACTACCTGTAAAGTAAATTATATTTCCTATTTAATCAAATGAACTTTTTACAAATACTCATTAATAATAAGAAATAGATACAAAAACTTGCATAATTTGAATGAAACTCGTACCAAATTCATAGGATATACTGAAGATATTGACACCAACAGAATTGTTAGCCTTCTATACTCCTGTCTAGTATATAAAGTAGTTGACATAGTGGTCCTTGTGGAGAATGTTGACTCAAAAGTGATTATTCTCTTATTCTCTAAAAACACTTCATTAAAAAGTGGTTGATATGAAAGACCTATTTCTCAAGTTTGTTGACTTAGTGAATTGAAATGGCTTACCCTCCAGAACCACTGTATGACAAGGTGATTGGCATGATAATCCCCCTTGTAGAGTGTGTTCGCACGCCAGTCCCGTACATCTACATGTTGGATGCCACATAACAGCAGCTCCAGCTCATGCTCGTCGAAGATCTTAAGCAGCAGCGGTGGCACCAGCCCACCCAACCCCTCCAGGAAGGCTCCCATCTGCTCCTGCACGCGGCTCACGAACCTCCACTGAATCACTAGCCTGCTCGTATTAAACATACATTTCATGAAAGTTTGATAAATTGACCTATCTCATCCTTGATTATAAATTGACTATTTTATACTTGAATTGAATTATCATTATTTGTATCTGCTAATAATGGTCGCACTAACCTAATGTATTCATCCTTATTGGAATTATCGACAGCTATGTTGGCACCGTTTGTCTTTAGCTCTCTCTGGATGGTCTTGCCAAACTGGTCCTCGTCTACGCAGAACATCAAATCCAGCTCTGAGGGGTCATTTTCCTGCAATCACAATATTTCATTAATTCTCAACAAGTGGAGGCAGCATATTGATGGCCATAGTATGATATTTTTTCATAAAATTAATTTTCCATAAAAGTACATCAACATTTTTAGATATCAACTACTTTGATAAGATAATTAATTTTATAAAACTAAAAAAAGGCCCCTTGAAGTAAAATGTGTTAACAAAAAGTATTGGTTGATTGTATATGCGTTATCGTTGTCATTGCTGGGTCTCGTAGTCGAGGATCCCATCGCCACGCCAACGTCATCTTGAGCTACTCTCCCGTCAATCATGTGATCTGAGAGAAAACAGTCCGATCCAAGATGAACACACCCTCCCGCAAATTTTACAGACATGTGGATCCTGCTGAGTCCCCTGGCAATGCTGACGCATATTCGCAGCACCCTGTGTCTTACACGTCTAGCCATTGAGACCCCATAAGCTTGAGAACAGATGACTCTCCATCCTCTTCAGTCCTGAACCACATGCTCCCAGTCCTCAGGCGTCCCGCACAAAGTCAGCGACTGTCACAGACTGTCTTTATAGCCCTTTCTCTGCCCACCAACCCTTCGCTTACTCACTACTTTCCCGTACAAGACACATTTTGAGAGTCTATGGTCGCAATCGTAATTTTGCCTTTACAACCATATGCTCGATAGATTTACAGTTGGAGCGTTGCAGGACCGAGACATTTATGACATGATCACTCGAGTGAATCTGAAGAATTCGACGAAGGAAACGCTGGTAGATATTTCAAAGCTTTGAATGTGCCTTCTATAGGGAACCCAAGTCTCAGACCCATAGAGAAGTATGGGGAGGATAATGGCCTTCTAGACTGGTAAATATCCCTGCTGTAGAATACTCTGTCACTCAGTTTAGCAATAGCTACGGACACACTTCTGATGCGACTCTTCAGTTCATCATCAAGAGAAGAGTTCGATGTCAGGATGCTGTCCAGATACGTGAAATTAGGTATGTTCTTCAGTTCTACACCATTCACTTGAATGTCAGGTGATTATAGCACCTCGTTCTCTGCAGAACAAGGTAGCACCTGAGTTTTGCTTCACATTTATCTCTAGGCCAAACATCTGATACACCTCTGTGTACACACAGATGATCTTTCGGAGGTCTTCCTCTGAAGGCGCAACAAGAGTGCAATTATCTGCATGTTGCAGCTCTGTGATGTATGTGTGAGTAGCTCTTGTTTGGGCATGTAATCTACGCAGATTATGTAGTCCCCCATCAGTCCTGTATCTCACCTCAATTCCTCTGACACAAAGTCGTGTGTCAATGACAAACATAAAGGCTGTCATAATTACATTAAACAGAGTTGGAGCCAGGACGCATCCCCGGCGGACGCTAGTATTGGTGTCAAATGTTGACTAATTGTATTGGTGTCAAATAATTGCCGTGCAACGATGAGGATAAGAATTAGCGATTCTCAATATACTCTCTGTTTATTCTGACTGAAGAACTCTCTTGAAATACCATCTAATTTACTGGAATGCACAATAAACTAGGCGTTATCTGTTAAAGCAGCTGCCATTGCTTGTTTTGTTGTAATTAAATAATATGACACGGTCTGCAGCTCAAATCAGCATATTTACTCCTGTTTATATTTTAAAAACTAAAATTTCTCTCATGTAGACATTGAACCAATAGTTAAACAGATAATAACAAAACATTCCAATTGACAAGTGAAAATAGAGAAAACAAACAGTGTTTTGACTATAGTCAATTTTAAACGTTTTCTCTGGGTGTTATGCGAGTGTTTTTCTGGTCTCCAGGGTACGAGGCCAATCACCTCATCTTCCTTATTTTTTTACCTTGATCACCAAAGACAACCAAAAGCCTGGGATGGTCATGATCGGCCAACATAATGAGCATAGTAGATGGTTGATCGAGTTTGACGGGAGTAAAATGGAGGCTTCCGCATACTGAATGCTGGGAGTGCAATAGAATTACAAAACAAAACTAATCAAAGCTAAACACTCTTATTCGTTATAGATAGACATTTGAATTTCTAACATAGTATAATAAAAACATAATTTATTCTTACCTTAATCCACATTAATGAATTGTAATATTCCCAGTCTACTGATTCCATGTCTTTTAATTCTATGGGTTTTCCTAGCATCATTTTGTAAAAAGGCCTAATGAAAAATGCTGAAAATAAAATAAAAAATTAGGAATTAAATTGAGCAAACATGAAACTAGCTCAAAAGACTTGTCCCTTCAATAAATATTATGATAGTTTGATGTAATTCAGTTCTGGCCAACTTGTTATACAGCCTGGACCACATTATGCAAAACAAATGCATAGATGGTAATTATGAGTGGTTGTAGAGTATTTTTTGAAATATCAAAATATTGTAAACTTAAATATCACTCGAACTAAGCGAAGACACAATTCTCTAATACAGAATGGAAGAGCAGTATGATTTAATTAAAGTTGCAATGTAAATAAATTGACAAATTTTACAACCAGTTTAAATGTTTTACAAACAAAGATGAAAAAACAATATATTTACCATCTAACAGCTTTCCATGGTATATAGCCATGCCAGCTACTCTGCCGATGAACTTGAAATAGTTAAGGTGCTCTTCATTGCAGACCCCACTGGCAGGGTTGATCTGCAGCGTGTAGTTATCCATGGCTGAATACTCAAACAGCCCGTAGTAAGGGTTAAACATCTCCTTGGATAATAAGAAGAACCATTCACGAGCCAGGCCGCCATAGTCTAGAATTATACGAGTACATAATGAATCAGAAATCATAAAGGATTTACTGTTCCAGTAACAATTATACCATTCATAAATATATAAGCAATATTGCAATCACTAAATCAATCATTCTAAGTAAGATTTTAGTATCAGTCCAGATTAAAATCTTCAACATTGAACTGAAATTAATGGCACAAGTGCATTTGCTATTTTATACTTTATAATACAAAACGCTAGACTTTTAATTGATTTTGAATACTGACCTTAATACCAATAATTCTCTGCTCAATTCCACAGAACTTTTCTATATGTCTGACACTGATATATTCAGGATGACTTGTTATTTCTACTATAGTAGAAGACATTAAATATATGGCCTGCTTCACTCCTAATATAAATAAAATGCATACAATATTTTTGGAGTATCTTTCTTTTATTTAATACAAAAAGCTTATAGTAAAGCAGGCCTGATTTTAATTATTTAGGCTGAAGGGCTCTCACTGAGAATTTTAATACAAGAATGAACGGTTAGCTAAAACATGATTTTATAGACGCAATTTATTATCATAAAAAAGGAAATAATATAACCAAAAAAAAGTAAAATGCAAGGGTTAGAATGATAAGGTTTAGATAAGTATAGCTTAAACAAATTTGTGGTGACTTAGATGGCTATATGAGGAATAATTAATATAAAACTGGACAGAAGTAATGCCGCCGGGATGGTGGGAGGTATAGGCTAATCCTTCTAGTTCTCAGTTGCATTAATTTTTGTGACTTAGTCTGCCAAAAATCTTTGTGGTGTGTGCATCCATATCTGTTCCGCAAGTAAATGTGTTAACACACGTTTTGAACCCTCTACCATTGCAAAGATGAATGCAAAATTCGAGCAATGCACAAACATCAAATGTTGTTTAAAACTAGGAAAAACAGCGTCTGAGACTCTTGCAATGCTTCGCCAGGTTTACGGTAATGAAACTATGAGTCGACCTCAATGTTAGTAGTGGTCACTTGAGGATGATAAGAAGCCAGGATGTCCCTGTATCAGCACAACTGCCGAAAATGTAGCTGAAATTCAGAGAATTATTTGTGCAAATCGACAATTAAGAATCAAAGAAGTTTGTGACTAGTTGAAATATCGTTTGGCACAGTTCAATCAATTTTAATGGACAATTTGAACATACATCGCATTGCAGCCAAATTTGTTTCCCTGCCAAGGTCTTCGTCAACAGGCCAATGACAACCTAACTTTCATTTCGAGGATAATCACAGATGATGAGACTTGGGATTATGGGTATGACAAGTCAGAAGAGCAAAAAGTCAATGTTGATTATTTTCTTTGATGTGAAGGGCATTGTGCATCGCGAATTTGTTCCCCCTGGACAGACGGTTAATGCTGATTTCAATTGCGATGTTTTGAGTTGTTTAAAAGATGATGTTCATAGAAAAAGGATAGAATTGTGGCACAATCAGAATTGGCTTCTCTACCATTACAATGCACTAGCGCATTCACCATGTCTACTATTCCACACCCTCGCTTTTCACCGGATTTAGCTCCGTGTGACTTCATTTTATTCCCAAAAATTAAGTTGAAGCTCAAGGGGTGACGATTTGAGACAGTAGAAAAGATTGAAGCTGAATTGGAGGTGATGCTTGACCAACATAACAAAGAAGACTTTGTGGGGGCTTTTGCAGCATGACAGAAATGCTGGATTCCCTGTATTCATGTAGGATGAGACTATTTCAAAGGCAATGCAGCCCAAAATGTTATTGTTTAGTAATAAAGTTAAAAACAGTCCAGTTTTATATTGATCATACCTCGTACATTACATACGCCTCTACGCAAGTCACACAAGCCGCACTCACAGATAGATACAGATTATAATTAGAAATATACAATATATATAATTATATAAAAAACACAAAATGAATGATCAATATAAATAAAATTTTGCTATAGCTTGCAGACCACATAAAATTACGACAAGATCTGTATATGGCCAACAGGCCATAATTTGCCCAGGGTTATAGTAAAGAAATTATTAACTCAGGTCATGCTTTGTGATATTTGAAATATTTAACTGCTTAACTAAACATAATATCTGTTTTAAGCCAAATATAGTGGTATACTCGTACTACCATTACCATACAGTGATATACAGTACCCGGCGGTAAGTAATACACATAGTTTGTAGAGCGTCATCTGTCGCACGATGCGCTAACAGTCCGGTCCGGTAACGACTGACAAATCGCGACAGAACATGTGTATGAATGACAGAAACGACGCTCTACAAACGATGTATATTACTTACCGCCGGGTACTGTACTACTATTGAAGTGGTTATATCAATAAACATTAATTTCATAGAATTCAAAAGTGTTTGCTTTGCTCATCAGACAAGAGGAGCTTTGAGTAGATTCATTGAGCAGTAAGTGATCCGCTAGAAAATAAGGCATTTCAACACTTGACAAAATTCATGTATTCATCGAAGATAAAATATTTGATTACCTTTAAGGTTGAAAAGCACTTTCACTATCTTATGACATATATAGAATTGTGCATCACAAAAACAATTGTAAAGATATTATTTAAAAAGAATTGATAAAACATTTCAAGAATTGAATTAATCGAAAAATGCATATATTTTCACAGGAATGTTATAATCAATACAAGAACTATTCGATTTACAATCATAAAATATTTTCTTAAAGAATGTAATAGGTGATTATGAAATTCTAATCTAACTTTTATTTGAGGGAATACCGTATCATATGCTTCTTTCCATGTGACAGAATTATTGGTATTAATCTCTTAATATTAATTGGAAACAACTGTTCACCAATCTTACACAAATACGAACATGAAATTATTTACTAATATTAACTTGACATATCGTTAAATTGAGTGTTTGGGGTTGTATGAAATCACTTGACCATTTCTGAAACAACTTCAGTACATTTGTCCACTACATCCAATTGTTCAGGTGTCAATTTTTATGTCTCGATTTAGTCTCTTTACTAATCAATTAGATATATTTTTTTTATAGCAAAGCCAGAATACAACATTGCACACTGAATGTTCTTAAACAAATTGAGGTCATACATATACTAATTGTTGCACACTATTTAAACTGATCTGAAAGGGATTTATTTGTTTGAATCAACATGGTTGATATATTAAGGTATATTTGGTGCACAAGTGAAATTGACGACGCACTGCCTCTACTTCTCGACTTATTTTAGTTTAATCCATATAAGGTTCTAATAGGAACATCATTAATGTAATTTGTCATAAAATATTTATTTTTATTGACTACATTATCAGTTTGATAGTAAATTCATATAATTAAAAAAACCAGTCACTTTCCGTAAGTTTTTTTTTTATGGAATTTATTCACTTTAAGAAGAAAAAAATTTTTAAAGAATAGATATGACCGAAGTCATAGGTATCCTTATGCCATCGAAGACTAGGCGAAAAAAGTGTCTGTGTCATTCCAGGAGAGTAGCACAACGCAGGGTTCGACCATGCACCTCTAAATTAATTCAGTTTAAAACTAAAGTGTTTGTAATATAATAATACTGGAAAATATACCCACCAAGACCGACTTCTGACTCAAACTCGACCCACAGTTTGGTTTTAAGGAGATCCAATTTGCTAACACAGCTTATTATGCGGTAAGAGTCTTCCAAAATTGAGCCTCTTCTTACTTTAATCTCAAATTTATTAGGAACATTACTCTGAAAATATCAATATTGTAAATAGAAACAAACTGTTGATTAGAAAAAACATTTTAAAAATACATACATAAATACTATAGTCCCATTTCCCTGTCAGAAGAGGCAAAGAGGATAAAACTATCATAGCACACATATTTAACTTCCTCAACTTTCATACTTCATCTCATACAATTACTTAAAACATTTTTAAAAGTTCAAACTGTATAAACATTCATTATTTTAAACCAGAATTAAAATTAAGATGAATTAGTAAAATTGAATTGATATTATTAACAATACATATTTTTCTATCATATTTAGATATTTGCAGCAGTTACAGTCAAATATTTGATGAAATATGTAATTCACTATTTTTCATCTTAGATTAGAACATTGCAAGGTATACATACTTATATATATATACATATATACATATAATAGGTTAGTCAAAAAGTTTTGAAAGCGACATCTATGGAGCAGTAGAAAACCAAAATTTCTACGCCATTTTAATATTTCATCTTTCATAAGAACGTACTCAAAATTTAATTTCAATCTGTCAATTCATTCTTTGTTTACAAGCCATTTGAAGTTGACGTGTCAAGTGTATTTTTTAACAATGGAAAAATCCGAATATCGTGCAGTGATTAAATTCTTTGTTTTGGAAGGTTTATCAGCTACTGAGATCCATGCAAAGATGGTGAAAGTATTAAAGGAGTCTTCTCCTTCATTTCCAACCGTTCACCGATGGATTTTGGAGTTTAAGCGTGGCCGTACAAGCGTTGAAGACGATCCACACTCAGGACGTCCAAAAAGTGCATCAACACCAGAAATCATAGCGAAAATACATGATATGGTTTTGGAAGATCATCGATCGACTGTGGATATAATAGCTCTGACACCATAGGCATCTCACATGGAACAACATGGCATATTTTGGCTGAAGTTTTGGGTTTCAAAAAATTTTATGCACAATGGGTGCCGCATTTGCTAACAATGCAACAAAAACACGTTCGAATGCGACTTTCTGAGCAACATTTGGAGCAATTTCGAAAGGATAAAAAGGATTTTCTGCGTCGATTCATCACTATGGATGAGACTTGGGTCTACCACCATGATCCTGAATCAAAACAAGAGGCTAAGGAGTGGTGTGAACCAGGCACTTTGGCTCCGAAGCGAGTTCGTGTCCAGAAATCGGCCAAGAAGGTGTTAACGTCAGTTTTTTGGGATGCAAAAGGAATTTTATTGATAGAGATTATCTCCAAACTGGTAAGACAATCAACTCTGATTATTATTGTGACCTTTTGGACCAGTTGGATGAAAAAAATTGTGAAAAAAGACCCGGTTTGCAGAAGAAAAAAATCATTTTTCATCAAGACAATGCACCTGCTCACACAGCTCAAAAAACCATCGCGAAAATCAGTGAATTGGGGTACGAATTGTTGCAGCATCCACCCTATTCGCCAGATTTAGCTCCCTCTGACTTCTGGCTGTTCTCACACCTCAAAAAATTCCTTCGTGGAAAGCATTTTTCATCAAACGAAGAGGTTATAGCCGTCGTAGAGGAGTATTTTGCAGGCCTTCCAGAAAGTCACTTCCGTGATGGGACAACAAAGTTGGAAGATCGTTGGACCAAGTGTATTGATCTTATGGGAGACTATACTGAGCAATAAAAGTGATTTCCCCCCAATAAAATGTATTTTCATTTCCGCTTTCAAAACTTTTTGACTAACCTAGTATACATATATACGTACATACGTACATGCGTACATGCGTGCATGCGTACATGCGTTCATGCGTTCATGCGTTCATGCGTGCATGCGTGCATGCGTACATGCGTACATGCGTACATGCGTACATGCATACATGCGTACATACATACATGCATACATACATACATACATACATACATACATACATACATACATACATGCGTGCGTGCATGCGTGCGCACGCACGCACGCACGCACGCACACACACACACACACACACACACATATATATATACATATACATATACATATACATATACATATACATATACATATACATATACATATACATATACATATACATATACATATACATATACATATACATATACATATACATATACATATACATATACATATACATATACATATACATATACATATACATATACATATACATATACATATACATATACATATACATATACATATACATATACATATACATATACATATACATATACATATACATATACATATACATATACATATACATATACATATATATATATATATATATATATATATATATATATATATATATATATATATATATATATATATATATATATATATATATATATATATATATATATATATATATATATATATATATATATATATATATATATATATATATATATATATATATATATACTTATATTTATACTCTTCACCTTCATTTTTTATTGTTTCATTCCTTCAAATATAAACTAATTTGAAAAACTTAGAATTTATAGGAATAAATGACAGGAACTTCTTCTTTATTATTATTAGACATTATCACCAGTTCTACAACCTAAATGGGTCTTAATTGCCTGCAGGACTTTCCGCCACCTTTGTCTCTCAGCAGCATTCCTTCTCTAATTTATTATACCCAGTGTGGGATAATTCTCTGTTACACCATCCAACCATCTCAGATTTGACCTCCCCATTCTCATATACCCTCTGTTTGACAAGAACGTGTACAGCAAAACCCGAAAAACTATTTGGGATAAGGCATTAAAAAAAATACACACATACTACATGATATAAACCGTTATGCTTTATTATTAAGTTGTCCAGTCGTCTCCACTAGTAATAATTGCCCGGCATCTCCGAGGCATACTTTCTACTAATTTTATAGCATAATCTAAAGGCAAAGACTTCCATATAAGTTGAATCTGTCGAAATAACTGCTTGACGTTCCAGATCTTTTTCTCTCAGAGCTTAAACTTCATGAGTGCCCAAAAAGTTTCTATGGGATTTCATCTGGTGACTGCGACGGCCAATCCATTACGTCAACGTCATTTTCCTGTTTCCATGCAGTACAAAGATGATTCCGATGTTTTGGGTCATTGACCTCTTGCAGTAGCCAATTTTCATTGTTTCTTATAAACCACCTTTGGGCAGATGGTTATAAAGCCCTCTGAAATATTTTAACCATTTTGGCAGTGTTCAAATTATTTGTGAAGATGTGCAATGTGCCGAATTCCTGCTTTAAGAAACAGCCCCAAACACGGACTTTTACCGGGTGTTTAACGGTCCGCTGGATGAGTCTATTGGTGCGGGTACACCAGGCATGGTTAATGGAAGAACGGGCCCAAAAAAAGCTTCGTCCGAAAAAATTACGTTGTCCCAAATTCGGTCCAAATTTTCTTTCGCCCAAGTGAGTCTTTTTTCAACTTCAACTTCGGATAGTAGTGGTTTCTTCACCATGCTTTGAAATTTCACTCCATGAGCTAGTAAATATCTTCTTATAGTGTCACATGACACAATTAGACCTTTTCACGCAAAACTGCCTGTCCGCTACGCAATGATAGATGAGGATTCTTCTCAAACACCTATAAAATCACTCTGTCCTCCTTTTTCGTAGTTTTCTGTGCAGTTCCACGATCAGGTAGATCAATGACGTTTTTTATGTTGGAATAGCATTTTACCCACTTACTTACAAATGTTTTCGACTTTCTCATGTATTTAGCAGCGGCTCCGTATGACATTTTCGGTCTTTTTGGATGTGTACACAGAAACACGGCTTCATAACGTGATGCGTAAGCGGCACTCATGGTGAAATATGTTCTTGTGTAACCAAGGTCGAACGACAACTGAGTTTTTCTATACAAAGCATCTTGGGGGAAGGGTTCTGCAGCCTGCTCGCGTTTGAATCTACCTTCTAAGGGTTTCCAGGAAAAAATGTAGCCATACACGCTCTTGTCAAACAGACGGTACCGGATCAGATTGCTGAATAAAAACATCCTTACAGAATCAGTGACCTGCATGCGGTATAAGTGACCAAGCCAGAACAGTATAGCAATATTTATAACTCTATAACCACACTCATTGTAAATATACGTAAAACATGGAGAGTTTATCACTATAGTCCAATATCTTCCAACCAATCAAAGGGTTGTTAAAATTCTTGAATTCAAAAGAATACAAACTAGATTTTTTTCCGTGGTCACAATCAGGTATTGAACACAAAAACAATAATAGTTCTACTTTTAGGTCACGAAGATTACAATGTTTCACAATATATATATTTTTTTTGAACATGTTAAATGATGAAACTAATTTTGTTACTTTGATTAAATTAACAAAAAAATGTAATATAATTGAGACTTACAGGCTTACGTAACTGATTCTTAAGGTATTCATATTTCTTTTTGTAATCTCTGGAATATGGAACAGCGGGGCCAGCTATCTGCGGGTTGGACATGCGCGGGTCTTCCCACTGTGTTGTACGGGTGTCTGAAACATTCATATAATTTACAGCTACTGTTGACCTGACGGTTTACATAACGCATAAGTAAATAAGGATGGATTTTAGATTTTTTTATATAAAAGGTATTTATAAATCATAAAATTAACAACTTCCACTGAATAAAAAATAATTTAAAAAAAATCACAACCTAACTTCAATTCAGTAAATTGAAAAATGTTACTTTTTCTAAAAATTCAAGTCAAGTTTTAAAAATAAGTTAATGAAGACTCGAGTAAAGAACTAGTGACAGGTATTGTTCAATTTTAATCACAGGCCACAGAAGATAAATTGATTACGATCATGAGAATAATTCAAACGGGAGTATAATATGTAGCTTAAAAAGTCAACAGCCATGGTCTTATGGATAGCATTCAAACTAAATGTGCGTCACAGGTTCGATTCTTGGTGAATTCACATCTGGACAGGTTTTACTCAAGATTATATTAAATCTGAATTTATGTTTTTGTAACACAATTTATGTCTTAGCAGTGCGTAAGCAATGCATCAAAATTCATAAACCTAAAAATAGGCAGTATAAAATTTGATAAAGCAACTGGACAAGATAAGTTC
This sequence comes from Odontocerum albicorne, assembly GCA_949825065.1. Lineage (NCBI taxonomy): Eukaryota > Metazoa > Arthropoda > Insecta > Trichoptera > Odontoceridae > Odontocerum > Odontocerum albicorne. The sequence continues at coordinate 19,386,386 of OX463854.1, read as the reverse complement.
ATAAATTTAAATGATGGAACTACTTTGATATAAATTATATTTTCAAAGACAATTTGATATAAATTATATTTTCAAAGAGGAAGAAATTTGATATAAATTATATTTTCAAAGACAGTTTAATACTTACTATGATCTATAAAGAATATCCTCCCATCGGAGTGTAGTCGCTCCTCCCAGCCTTCAGGCAAAGGCCCTAGCTGATCCTCCACAGTGATGACAGAGCCCCTTCGAGAGCCCCCTCGAGTTCCATCAGAGCCAATATCACCAATGCTTCCACTAGGCATTGGTGAAGCTCGACCTACAGTCAACATTTAATACCATCTATATAAATAAAAATGTAAATGTTCGTTAATTATTGCTAGCTAATCTCCGGAAGTTCTCTACCGATCGCTTTGAAATTTTGAGTAAAGTTAATATTCGTCAACGGAAATGTTTTTTTATTTTTATTTATATATATATATATCAGTGTATATAATTTTTTTTTTAAATCAAAAACAAATATCTATGCGAACCTGTCGGGGACAATGACTAACTAGATTTGTGACACATGTCAAATTTCATTTTCGACGTTTCGGAGTTTATATCAAATATTTAATTATTAGTCTATATAAATAAAATATTTAATAATTTAATGTTTAAAAATAAATAATAAATTTTATATATAATAAATGTTTTATTTTTGAGTCGAGACACGAACTGATAATAAATTGATTACAGGCGGAAAATAGGTTAGAATCCAAGATACGTCAAACTAACATTTGTGTTAATAAGGATAAGTTCCATTGTGTCATAGCAGCTTGAGAAAATCTTAATATGGCTGAATCAGGACTTTATAGCGCAAGCGCAGGAAATATATTTGACAGAACTAATACTAAATTTGTAAAAAATATCCAACTAATATTTTATCTGTTTTCAAATCTTTCGAGTATCGTTAAAATAAATATAATCGCTAAAACAAATATAGCTTATATTTATAAAAAGATCTAAAATAAAGATATAACAATAACTTATATGTATAAAAAGATCGAGGATCGCTAAAATAAATATAACTTATATAGTATGTATAAAAAAACAGATGCGTGATACTCTCACGTGGTAGAAGTGAACTTCTTAGCTCTTAGGAAAAGTTGATTTTACGCATTGCTTTTTTTCCATTTGTTAACGATTTTTTAGGATTAGGAAATGATTCTGTGGAATTTAATTCAAGAAAGTCTCTTTTAATTTAATAAAAAAAAAAATTTTTATTTTTAATAATAAATAATAATAAATAATAATATAATACACTTAATAAAATGAAATTTAATATTAAATATATTAATATTTTTATATTTATATTAAATTTATTATTTTTAAATAATTATTTAATTATTTATAGCTTAACTATTTTAATTATATAAAATATTATTTTATTATATATTTTTTTTTTGTATAGCGCCATCTGCGTTAATTTATCCGCCATTTTCATTTCGTAATGTGCGTTGTTGACATATCTACCTCTAAGAATATCTTTTTCACTTAGTATTTTTAACTTATTTTTTTATTTTTCTGTTCAATTAGCGGTAAAATTTAATTTTATTGATTGATTTTCGTTTGAATTCAAATCATATCGTGAATTGATCTCTTGGAGTGACGCGATCATTTGCTTCACAGAGACAACGTGATGCTGGTATGTACATTTTTGACAAACGTCATATTTATTTTAAACGAACTGACAAATTTTTGCTAATTTGTAAAAAGATGTATTAATGTGTCATTATTGTTTGTTTTTTGTAATGTATTTACCTAAATACCTTGCTATTTATTAGAATCGATATTTATTGTTCATTAATGACGCGATCAAACATGTCACATCCAAATTAAATTCGTGCGTAGTTTGCAATGTTTGCAATGTCTTTCCTTAACATTTAATTAATTCCAATAACCTCTTTTTTTGCTTAACATTTAATTCGTTCCAATTATCTCCGGATTTACTTAACAATACTCCTATTGGACAAATATTTGACAAATGCGTGTCCAGCTGCAAAACGATTGATCAGCTGAGATATTCTCACATCAATTGCTGGAAATTGGGAACGGAAATTTCATTGTCTCATAACTTAATGTTTAACTCATATTTTTAAAGGTTTACAATTTTATATGTTTTTGCTATAACTTTCTTTCTTCTTTTTCTGCAATCTATCTGCTTTAGTTCATCAAAATGTCGAGGAAGCAGCAGAACAACGTGTAGATAGACTTGAGGATGCACGGTTGCGAGCACGGCGATCGCGTTCTGCAGTTTCAGAACTGGTTCGTTCTCAACAGAATGTACGCGACAGGCTGATAGTGACTGAAATAGGTCATTAGGAATATCAAATGTATCTTTTTTTATATAGAGTTTAATTTTATCTCTATGTTTATATTTCAAATCTATCAAATCGTATGTAGAAATGGAGATTTTTTAAATTAGTTTGATATTCATCCGTTTTAATCAAACCAAGCTTCGCTCTGAAGAATACGTTCATTTGCGAGATGCAGTTGTAAATGACGGTAATACAACTAACGTTGGAAGACTAACGATTTGGCCATCTTCATATACAGGCAGTCTACGTCATATGCACGAGTACGCTCAATATGCAATTGCGTATGTTCATTACTACGGGTGTCCAGACCTATTCACTACATTCACATGCAATCCAGCTTGGGACGATATACAACAGCTCATGGTAAAACATGAAGTGTTTGGGTCTGTGCGCTGCTGGATATACTCAGTGGAATGGCAAAAGAGAGGATGGCCTCATGCGAATATATAGTACCAATCTGGATCTATAACAAAATCACTTCAAACGAAATCGACAATGTAATGTGCGCTGAAATACCCGATGCCGACGTCGATAAGGATTTGCATGAAGTTGTGACGAAAAATATGATACATGGACCTTGCGGTACACTGAATCCAAATTCACCATGCATGATAGACGGAAAATGATCTAAACGATATCCTCGAGCATTAGTATCCAACACAGTTACAGGAAACGATGGATATCCTTTATACAGAAGAAGATCAACAGAAGATGGCGGGAAATTAGCAACCATACAAATGTGAAACGGTGACATCGAAGTAGACAACCATTGGGTTGTTCCATATTCGCCTTTGCTATTCAAAAACATACAAAGCGCACATAAACGTGGAATACTGTAACCCCGTTGAATCGATCAAATACATTTGTAAGTACGTGAATAAAGGCAGCTACATGGCAGTTTTTGGCGTGCAACCAGAATGTGGGATGGGAATGCGGTTATACATATCGATGAAATCGCACAGTATCAGGCTTGAAGATACATAAGCAGCAATGAAGCTGTAAAGCGAATTCTTTCATTTCCCATACATGAACGCCAGCTGTTGTTCATTTAGCAGTACATCTAGAAAATGGACAACGCGTTTATTTCACAGCTGCAAATGTGCAACAAATAGCCCTGAATCCACCGGCTACAACGTTAAATGCTTTCTTCACGTTATGTAAAAATGACGCGTTGGCGAAAACACTACTGTATCACTGATTGTGACGTCAAAAGAAGAATTGGTGAAAAAGTATTTCCCTACATTTAAATCAATTATAAGAATCACGATTGGCATAGTGAACGAGCTATTGCTGCCGCCAAGAACAAAGACGTCTACGAACTTAACAATATTATTCAGTTCCCTATTTTAATGTTTCTCAATTTTATATTTTTTTGTTATAACTTTCTTTCTTCTTTTTCAGTGCAATCGATCTTTCATTTGAATTCAAATCATATCGTGAATTGACCTCTTGGAGGGATACGATCATTTGCGAGCACGGCGATAAACGCGACAAACTAAGAGTGGCTGAAAGACATCAAAAATATTGTATACCCACAAGCATTATGAAATTAAACATATTAAAAACGTATGCTTTTTCTTTTCTTTCTTTTCCATTTAACCAGACTGAGTCACAGCAACGCGTGGCCGGGTACAGCTAGTATAATAATAATATTGAAATAGTCTAAGTATACCTAATATGAAATCTCCTTTCCTTATCTGGTTTGAAGACCACCACCTTGATAAGACCTCTGCAACTATTCATGTCCCGCACCCCAATAATTACTTGTTACCATTACACAGAACTTTCCAGTTAACCCTTTGATAACCGCCATGTTAAAACTGAAACTGACCACTCAAACCAGCATGTTTTTGTCCATTTCTCTAGTCAAATGACATCATGCTTTAAAACTTAATAAGAAATCACACAAGAGTCTGATTTGAGAAAAATAAAGACATACTTATTCAACAATAATGCTGAATTCATATTTTTATATGAGATTTATAAAAATATTTTGATTAACTTGTCTGGAGGCAGTAAAAAATAAAATAATAATTAAAATTCAATTATAATTTTGTAATTTTTTTCTTCTGATATGAAAAAAATACATAAAAACATAAAATAAAAAAACACAATTATTTGGAAAAATTATTTTTACAGTGGAAATCAATGAAGCAATCTTCATTATGTAGGGAGACCTGGCATATCCTGCGTTCCCACCAACACTCCTTGTTCAGGCCTTTGGCCTTACATACTATACATTTTCTGGTAACATACTTTTTTCCCCCAGCATTGCCATGGATTTTACAAGGAAAGTGGGAGTTTCTTCCTTGTAGCCTGAGAGGAGTGTCAGAGGTCCCTGACCTATTCACCAACTGCCGAGTGTGGGATCCTGGGCAGTGACTACTTCTTCATTACTTGGCCCAGTGGTTGAAATGTTCCCTTCACCCGATTCATCTTCCGAATTTGAAGCATCCTTGTCTGAAACTGGTTCTTCTTCATCTTCACTATAGAAGAGTCTTTCGTCTTCAGATTCACCACAATCTGACTCGCCTAATACATTATATAACTCGTTTTCACTTAATTTTTCCAGTTCAAGAAATTTGTATGAGCGCCATTTTGAATATTGAGTAAATAAATCGATCTTTGTATTACAAATTTCTTTATTTTTTTGTTTGAATGCTAAATTTCTTTATTTTTTTGTTTGAATGCTTGCTAAACTAAAAATTTACCATTAAGCTTTAGTGTTTTTGTGGTAGATATCAATTAGTGTTTTTACGGTAGATGACAAAATCAGAAAAAAAATACATGACATTGTCATAGCCTGAGAATTTCTCGGGCACGGTAAGGAATGCATGATTATTTTGCCTGAGATTTTCTCGGGCTTGATTGTTAACGGGTTGATTTCCCAACATTCTCCTGGGTCGGTTTTCTGTCCTGAGATGCATCTCAGCCAGTTCATCAACTATATTTGAATTTATCACGAGCTTTTGACTAATTAAGTTGTTTCTGATATTAATATACATAAATTTATAATAAAAATTTTGGTATCTTCCATACACAATTCCTACAGATTCTTATAAATATCATCATAATATGCATCTTCTGGGGTATGCAGAGGACAGATCACTACTTTATATTTATTCACAGAGCTCTCCCCTCATCCACATCCATACATCTCACCATATATGCTCTTCTGTTTCTCATAATTATTACATTTCCATCAGTTAATATTTTCCCAACTATCTCCTTCCGTTCTTTCGCCAGTTTACGTCTTCCTCTCTCTCCATTATTTTCAGACTTATATATTTATTCCATAAGTTTTTCACTACTCATTCCATTAATATGATCAAACTACCTCAAAATCAGTTTCTTAATTCTACTTTTAAACATTCGTCTCTATATAACAAACAATTATCCCTTATCTGATAATTTCTTACTCATAAATACAGATTCTTATGACTAATAAATAATTCTGTCCCATCCAAAGTGTGCACTCGAACTTTCCAGGAAATAAATATGCTGAGTAGTCACCTTAGCATGATCAGTGGTTTGTACGAGTATGTCACCACATTAAGTAGTTAAGACATTTTTCTGCTTTAATCAAACCATTGTACCAATTAGAAAACAAAGGCAAATTTCAAGTCATGAAAATTTATTGTACTGAACTCCAATTCTGATGGCAAATTAAAGCATAACGAATTAATTCTAATGAAAACTCATTTTATCTCAAATTATATTGCTTGCTGTTTAATTTAAAAACACAATAATGACTAGTTAAAAATATTTTTTTACAATCCACATTTGTTTAATTTTTTCTAATATTGTTCCGAAAAATGAATGAGTATATAATGAATATTGTATGTACCTGTTCTGGGATCCACCCACGTGGTAGTTTTCTCACTATGGTCGATGAAGAACATCCTTCCGTTGGGTGCCAATTGCATTGTCCAGTTTGCAGGCAGCCCTGGAACAATGTACACAGACAGCCATCAATATTCAATTCCAACCTTGGGCAATTTTCAATCAACCAAAATATTATACGAGGCATATCCAGAAAGTAAGTGTACTGAATTTTTGTAGGTTACAATTTTATTTATTTAAACAAAAAAATTACGTGGTTACCGTAGTACATATGTAAGCTATTTTTCGACATAGTCGCCATTCCTCTCAATGCACGTGGTGAAGCGGGGTATCAACTTTTTGATGCCTTCCTCGAAGTAGTTTCCCGCCAACCCCTCCGTCCACTTCTCCACCTCCTCCTTTACCTCCTCATCGGTTGAAAACCTTTTTCCACCCATGTGCAGCTTCAGGGAGGTAAAGAGATAGTAATCTGAAGGTGCTAGGTCAGGGGAATGCGCGGGATGGTTCAAGACATCCCATTTAAACGAGGCGAGCAGTTCCTTCGTGGCGTTGGCCGTGTGTGGTCTGGCATTATCGTGCAGCAGGCAGACTCCCTTTGTCAGCATGCCTCTCCTCTTGTTCTGAATCGCCCTCCGCAATTTTTTTAGGGTCTCACAGTATCTTGCAGAGTTGATGGTCTCCCCTTGAGGCATATATTCAATTAAAATTATGCCTTGACAGTCCCAAAACACGGATGCCATGATTTTCTTGGCTGAAATTGTGGTTTTGAACTTTTTGGCGGAGGGTAAAGAGGTGTGATGCCACTGTTGAGACTGCTTTTTGGTTTCAGGCGTGTAGTGTGCAGCCCAAGTTTCATCTCCAGTAACGATGGAGCGGAGAAATTCATCTCCATGGAGTTTGCAGCGCCTCAAAAACTCTTGCCCGGCCTCCACTCGATTCAACTTGTGTTGGTCTGTCAGCTGTTTTGGGACCCACCTCGCGGACAGTTTCCGATATCCGAGGGTTTCTGTGATGGTTTCGTGTAGTAGAGATCTGGAGATTTGCGGAAACATCGCAGAAAGTTCACCCACAGTCAATCTGCGATCGTCACGGAGCGCATTTTCGATTTTTTTCCACAACTTCGTCAGTCACAATTGAAGGTCTTCCGCTCCTCTGATCATCATGCACAGACGTACGACCGTTTTTAAACTCGCGACACCACTTGTACACACTCGTACGATTCATAGCTTTATCACCATATGCAGTTTTCACCTCATTATAAACCTCAACCGGAGGTTTTCCCTTCCAAACAAGATAACGGATGACGACGCGTATTTCGCACTTGGCGGGAGATTCGATTGACATTTTTCACGAAACGTGTTGTCGCGTCGACACTTCTCAACGTACTGACCTCGAACCGGTCTCGTTGCGGAGGGGAAGGGTCAGGCTACACGGAAGTGTAGCCAACATGTCGAAAATAAAATCCATCCGGTCGTGAGAGCCTCAGTACACTTACTTTCTGGATACGCCTCGTATATTCCCTGGAATGGTTTGCTTTACTAAGAGAAAAGTTACCAATATGAAAGTTGACACTTAATTTTCAAGGGTATCTATGATGTTTTCATTAGTATTCTATATAATGATTTCATTATCTATAATATGATGACCTTGAAAACAATGATAAAAGAACCTCCGTGGCCTAGTTAATAAGATTTTTTTACAAATCTTTCAACCTGAGGGTTCCAGATTTGATTCCTGTTGGTGCCCAGATTTATAAAAAGGGTTCCAGTCTGGTTTTCACTTACGGCCTCTGTAACATCTATATGGTTAGCTGGAAGATATTAAACACAAGGCAATAAGCCCACCAGGATGTACTGTATGTGTATACAGCCAAAGTTGAATACAATACAAGTTACCTTAAAAAAATAGTACAAACCTTCACTGCCAGGAATAGCCTGTGTGCTGCTGACTGACCCTCTTCCGCTCTGACCATCTTGAGGTGTTTCTGATCCAGATGTGGAATGACTTGAATCTACGTTATCATCATTCTAAAGCAAAAAAATTGAACATTTGAAAATTATTTTCATCATATTAAAAAAATATATGTATTATTATCCTTTCATTCTTTTATTGATACAATTGGACCAATCATTCCAATGTTTTTTAAAAGATACTTGCACATTTTGGACAAAGGTTTTTTTTATGAAAAACTAAATAATTTTAGATATTTCCATTAAACCAAAGTATAAACTAAATTGCAAATAAATTAAGCCTTTCACTAAAGCAACGATCACTGAACAGAACAAAATTACTTATGTATACAAAAATAACTGGGCAACATATTATGTAATATACAAAAATCAACACTCCATAGGTAATTATAATAATTTAGGAATTATATTGTTCCAATCTTGATACAGTTAGCACATGCAAAACAATCAAATTAAACATATGAATTCTCGATACAACAAATAATTTTTTGATAGTTAAATCATACAAGTACGATAATTTTATCAACCATAGTAAAAAAATGTATAGTTATCTTTGGATATATTAAATGAAATGCTGATACAGTTTTTGCAATGCTAATTACACTTAACTTAAAATATATAACACAATTCAATAAGTTATTTTCTTAAAATGATTGCTGTTCCTAAAATATAGCTGAAATGAAGTTTCCAAGAAGGGAAGCAGGTGTAACTCTGACAGATTAAATAAAAATAATATATCCATGGTACAAACAATGCTGCCTTTATACAACAAAAAGAGAGGAAAACCATCTTAGTTAATTTTGCCACATTCATAGTAGGGAAGATGGACACCTGAAAGCAGCTCTAAGCATTTAAACAGGGTCAATAAAAAGGGGAAGACCACCAGCAACCTACATGTCAACCATATGAAAAGATCTCAAAATAACTAAAATCAATTAATTAAAAAGCCACGAGTTTCAGACATAGAGCATACTGATTAAGAGGGTTGATTTGAAGGAATGGAAATAAAGCCAGGGACGAAGAAAATAACACATTTTTTGAGAGACCTAATTATTTCAATGTTAATGGTGATAAATCAACTGAAACTGAACCTGTCAAAAACTAAATTCATATGGGTAGCATTTGATGGGAATTCGAAAGAAAATTGCATCTGCCATCATCTCACCATTGTTGAGTCTTCACGAGTAAACAAGTTCAAGTTCCATCACCGTGTATCATCTGTAATGGGTACAGCATGCTGGAAAAGACTGCCTACACAACTGAGAAATCAGCAGAGTGAAGAAATATTCATAAAGAAGACTCATTTACATAGAGATGTTTCAAAAGCGCTCTTAAGGTGGATCCAACTCACTAAACAATGGTATATATGAATTGTATTGTACTATTATATACACTTATGTTGTATACACCACAATCTGGCAGGATTATACTCCACCAACCAACCAGAATGATATTAAAGAGGCTTTAAGTGAAAAACAAACTAGTCCATTTTTTTTAAATGGGCATCGATGGGAATCGAACCTACAACCCCCAAGTTGGACTCTTTTTCGTTTTTCGTTTTAGATCTAAACATTTTATAAAAAAACTGGAGAGATGTCTTGGTGTCATTGTCTCAAGAAAAAGAACACTTACATAGTTAACTCACACAAACCTATCATCAAAGTTATTTAGCATATTTGTGTGAATAGTATTATAAAATTCAGAAAACAAAACAATTTGCTTCATTTTAAATGTTGATATCAAAATTAAATAGTGGAAAAAACATTACTTTTCCCTCATTTTTTATTCTTGAAATCCTGTTTTAGCATCAATCATCTTATAGAATAAAGAACAATAGTTGAGTTTGACATTTTCAAATTGTGTAATAGCAAATGTATTTTTTTTTCAGATGGCATTCTTTGTTAGAATGATTTGTAAAATACAAAACATTTTTTTTTGTTTTTTTTTTGTAAACTGCCAAACTGTTGCTTGAATGTAAAAATTATATATCTTCTTACTAACGTTAGAAAGTATAATTTATCAAATACATTTTTATTTCGGAATACTAAGTATGTATACGAATTACAATAGCCTCGTTGTTAATGTTACTTTGAAAAAGTAGCACTGTCACAGTTTATTTTTCATTAACGCTACTCTTAGGATGAAGTGTGCTATTTATAGCACTTAACTTACGATAGTCACAAAAAGTAATTCTTAGATCCAAAATCTTAAGAAAGTTCATTAAAAGGGCAAAATGCAAATTTAGCTTTTCCAAAATGTATCATAATCGAAAAGGGTTTATATCCCAGTCAAATGTAGATATTTTAGTAATTTAGTGAAAACTACACTCAAATGCCATAAGTTTTTTTTAATAAAATAAAATATGGATCATGTTCAAATATACCTACTTCAAAAATCCAATTCAATACTATAAAACCGTGATCCGTGCATAAAATGATTTTGTGACTACAATTCTGTTATTATTACAAGTTATTTAATGCAAAATATGTTTTTACTTACCTACTTCCCATACAGATATATCTGGCATAGATATTAAATATTATTTGAGTATTAGGTAGATGAGCCCCAGTACTGCATGGGAACAATATTATTCAAAATACCGTAATGTTATGCCTACCTACACACCTGATACAGAATGCTCTTGTTAGGGGTGAGTGTGAGAAAATATATGAAATTTTTGTGGTGTCATTTCAAAATAAAGCGGGTGGTGGTGGTGGTGGTGCTTCGCATCGACTGATAAACTGATATAATAAAGTCTTAAATAGAAACCAAAATTGAAATAAAAATCTTATCAAACATATTGATGGCTTCACATTAACAAATCTGAGACATCAATCAATTACGAATTAATTTTTAAACATTATTAGATATATATACAATAAAATTAACGGAACTCAATCTCAAATTCCCCAAAAATAGTGTATATCTTAATCAACACCAAAAAACTTAAAAGAATAAAGGGATTTACAAAACACCCATAAGAACATGATAACCGATATTTGACTAAAGATATATAAGAATATAATATAATGGACATGAAATTGGTCAACTTAAATATTTGATATAAACAAGCAGCGGTGCTGAATATTAGCGGCGAATTAGGTAACAAGAAAAAAAAATAAAGAATCTAAAGAACAGTTTAAAAATTCTTATAAATGAAGAACATAAAAATAAAATTTCACAATATCAGTTTATCATGAGCGGATCAGATAAAAATTTCAACATGGAAATGGAAATGACAATACAAAAAAAGCGACACACTGCAAAGCCATGACACTGTCCACTCGACCCACTCTTACCTCCGACACGTAAGAGTCTTCCGAAGGGTGGGACGAGGGCTTGCGCGGGGCCACCGGGGACCCCATCGGGCTTGTCGCCTGCCGGGGAGAGTTGAAATGGTTCTCGTCAATCGTCAGACCACTGGGATCCATGTTCATTGTGTTAGCTATATGAATGCAAGCATCTGAAATTGCCTGGATTAGAGGGTCAGTAGGTCTATTGTCACTTGTTGAAGGGCCATCGACTTCACTTCCTACTGGGTTTGCTTCATCATTGGCTTCAGGCATCTCATTTGTCGAAGAATCATCATTTTCTTGAGAGCTTACAGGCTCAGTCTGATTTTCATTTTCACCCTGTACACCATTTGATACATTGTCACTGACCGATTGTCCACCCGCAATGTCTGTTCCCCCTTCGGCTGCGTCAGTTTCACGCCTCTCCTCAGCCAAGTGAGCTAGTCTTCGGCTCAGCTCTGGACTAGGGATCGGAGTGTGATAGGGAGTTCCTTGTACAGAATTAAGATTGCTGTTCCCTTCATCCTGTGTTTTTACCATAAAGAGTTGATGATAAAATTACAATTAATAGAGGAGTTGAATTCAATAAACTAGTTGTGAGAGGAAACATTGTGAATACTCAGGAATAATATGAATGTCAATAATTGATTCCAGCTATAACTTGAAATATGTTCAATTAAACAAGAGAAGAGTACATTTGTTAGACTGTTGGCAACAGCTGAGCGTGATTATACGAGTATTGCATGCAACCAAAAGAGAAGAATAATCTATTTTCATGCAATAACTAAACCACTACCAATTCTACTGACAACAACATTGTTGTTAATTCTAGATTGCAAAAAAATAATAATAAACTAGTGTCACTATGTTAATAGTGATTTGATGTTAAGAAATAGATATAAGTAATGCAAATTGAAGCATACAAAATGAGAAGCAGTTATCTCTCTATCGGTATAGAGATTTTTATATAAGGCTCTGAACTCGATTCCACATCCCTCAAATTATTATTAAATTAACAGCTCCCCTTAGAAACATTTGTATTATATGCAAATAGTTATATTGCAATATAAGTTCACAAAAAATATAAAACTATTCAAAAACACTTTTGGTAGTTCAACATTTTTATCAATGTTATTGATTTAAGCAAATTAGAAGATGATACCACAAAGAATGAAATTTATATCTGACAACGTAGGGTTTGTACTAGTTACATGCATTTTTACTGCTCCCTTTCATCATCCTTATACCGCTGTTAATAACTCTAATCTTCAATGTCTATCTGTAACTAAGAAAAACTTAACCCTAGTTCCTTATTTTCCTTAGTAACAAAACATACACAGCAAGTTTTGACGAAACAGTTGATTAATTAAATTATTTTGTGTATTATATGATAAAATGACAAATTTCCTTCATACATAAAAAAATAAAATGCCAGTATTAGAATCTTGATAATTCATTTTAAGCTCATCAAACAGAATTAGAAATATTTTTGTCATAAATTAGAAATATAGTATCTTTGTCATAATAAAAAAATCAGTAATATTGTATTTTAATTCCTAAATATATCAATATGTTATTGTTAGTTAACTGTTTTTGACTGGATTATGCAGTCATTATTAAAAATTAAACATGCTGAAAAAATAAAAGGATATTTTAATTTCAAAGCACAAATTTGTAAAAAAAATACAACCATAATAAGCGATAATTAAGCCTTCAAAAATGTATTTGTCCAAATTGTTTAATTCATAAATATCATAAAAACTTTCAAAATCTCATTTTAAACAAAAGTTTTTCTCTCATTTTAACCCTGAGAGATCGGCGCACTGCTATAGCAGTGGAAGAAATTTGTTCTACCCTTGTATTCTAAATGAATATCCTTCATTTAGAATACAAGGGTACATATTCTAAAATATATTTATGTTGTAAAAATATATTTTTTTTGTTTTTTTGTTGTTTAAAATAAATATTTATCACGAACGTCCGAATCGTAAATATATATCAGCACTAGATAGACAATTATATTTTTTTCTCGTAGCGCTCTCAGGGTTAAACAAAAATAAATAATAAAAATGCAAAAACTCAATTTCGTTTTATCAATGGTACTTATAAGTGTTACTTAAAGAAATATTTAAGTATAATTTTAATGATTAAATAAAATAGATGAACTAATAATCAGTAATACGTATCACACTGAACACAACATGTTCGGGTTGAATATTAGAAAATGCATTTTCCTGCAGTGTGTTGTGATGCAAACCATGAATATTTAAAAATAACATTGATTTATATAAGATTTAGGCTAAGTAGAGAAGAGTATGGGTGAACTCCAAATAACTAACAAAAAGAAAGAAAAAGATTGATTAAGATGTAAAGAAACAGAGAACAAATTAAATGCTGGATATTTTTTTTCTTATTATAGTATATGAGGGTTATTAAGAAAAAAAAATTAAAAGATTTGCTTCATGAAATACGATTTCATAATAAGGACATTAATTAACTTTTGAACAAAATAATGTCTTTCTCATGCATTTATTAATCCAAAATTACTAAGCATATTATATAATGCAAATATAAAATTGCAAACAGATAGTTATTAGCAAAATGTATTTAAAAAATATAAATAATAATAAGAGATTCGGTAGTTTTTTATTAAAAAAGCAAAAATTGTAGCATATTTGAGTAAGATGATTTTTTTTTATTTCAATTAGCTTTAACTAAAAATATTAACAAGTGAACCTCAATACGGATTAAACAAAACAATAAACTATCATATTATTTTTATCATTAGTATTCGAAGAGCACCGAGGGATCAGTCTTAGGTGCAATATTACATATTGCTATAGCAATATGACATTATAAAGTTACCTAAATTATGGTCATCTAATAAAATCAATCATAATATTAACTCTCGTATTTAACAACAGATGCTTGAAATTAAATATGAAGCAAATTTAAGATATTTCGTGTCATATTTCAGACACATTGAATTAATAAATGTGCTATAAATTACTGTTTCAGTATTGATAATATGTAGAGAAAAAAAAACGCATGACAAAAATTATATTTGCAGGTGATTAGAATGCATGGGTTAGCTTAAAAACGGATCGATTTGAATCGGTGTTAGACAAGTTTGGTGATAAATGGAATAATAATGGGGATAGAATGCTAGACGTATGTTTGGACAATGAGCTTCTTGTGTCAAATATGTTTTTGACCACAAAGAAATCATATGCATACATGGGAAAGAGTAATGAACGATCATTGATTGACTATGTGTCCGTGATTCTTTATTGCTAAAGAGCATTCTCAATACAATACAAGAGTGTTTAGAAGAGCAGAACGGCTCTGACCATTATCTAGTGGTGAGTAAAATAAATACTTCCCATGGGTGGTACGTGTATGCATACGCAAAAAAATGTCAGCCGTTAAAATCAAATTTATACTTGTGGAAAAATGTAGTGCTAAAAATAAAAAGCTATATTGCACGTTTGTGGATTTGGAAAAAGCATATTACCGAGTGAAAAGGGACAAACTATGAAAAATATTTAAGGAATACATACATACATACCATCACGCCATTTCTCTGTCAGACAACAGAGCACCATAATTTCCTAACTCGACACACAACCTTCTCATACAATCTTTATGATTTATCTGACTTTCTATGTTTCCTTCTTTCAGAATATCATCCACTTGATCTTACCATATATTCCTTGGTCTTCCTCTCAAACACCTTCTACTGACATCTGTACTGTATATCTGTTTCGTTATTTTTTCTTAATTTATTCGTTCTGCATACTTTACACATCAGCCTTAAGTTCACATCATCCCTTATCACTTATTGAAGGAATATGGGGTTATTAATTAATATTGCATCATTATATGTCAAAATTAAAGCATGTATTAATAGTAAATGGTGCCTTCCTTGACTGAGTGGTTTAATATAATAAAGAGGTAAAGCGAGCATGTGTAATGTCACCCTGAATGTTTAATGTCTACATAGACTCATGTGTGAAGGAACTAGATAGGTGGTATACAAATGTCAAAGGAAAATGTATGCAGATCGCTGTATTCTGATAACATGATAGTATTAGCGGAGAATGAAGATGAATTACAGAGTTTGATATGTAAATTGTATGAGAATTACAGAGTTTGATATGTAAACGTTGCTAAATCTAAAAATTATGGTGATAGAAGTGTGATAGGAAAAGTAAATGCAATATACGGGTGAGCAATGAAAGATTAGAGAAAGTTGAGGAATTCTGCTATTTAGGCAGTATTTTCTCAAATGATAGAAGAGCTACGAGAGATATCAAACTGTGTATAGCGATTTAGTGATAAGAAACAAAGTCAATGGGGCACTAAACCATATATACTTAAATCAAACAGTATCAAAATTTGCTAAGATGATAGTCCGCAATCGTTTTAAAGTACCAACTTTGAAGGATGGAAATGAAATATGGACATAGAAAAAGGCATGGAAATAATAGGACTTGTATGCATATAGAGGAGGCTAAAGATGTGTGTCGGGATAGGAAAGTCTGACACTCTCTTCTCTCTGCCTACCCCGACCGGGAAATGGCGTGATGGTATGTATTAAATGTACTTAATTATTTGCCCCAAGAAATGTCTTCAGTCAATCATGGTAAGGTCTAATTATCAATTTTATACACTCATTATGTAACAAAACTTTGCACTTCATCTTCTACCACTAATAATTTCCAGTGTACTTCATATCTTAACTTGTGCCATAGCAGTAGTGAATCATGTCTTAACCCTGGTTTATAGCCTGAAGAAAATGATTTGTTAAATATGTACAGTGAAAATAATGCGTGCTGAAATATATTTTCGTGTTAAACTAATGTTATGTTAATAGACAACAAAAATAACAATGTGTTTGAAAAATTCCCCGTATCCATCACTTTAAGTACCTATATTTTAACTTAAAATTAAAAAACATATTGCTTACATTTTGGTTTCAGTTAAGGGAGATAAAAATTAATTTATCAGAATGGTTATGAAACAATCACGAAATTCACCTTAGGCGTCAAGATATTTTATCTAGTTTGGTGAGGGCGGTCAGACGGGTTTATGTTACATATTATCATTATATTATTAGTATTTAAATCTGTTGATAATAAGCACACAAATTTACTTATTTAGGAGATATATTGTTGTTTATCAATTTTTCAATGTTAAGTGTCTGCTTGGTCATTGAAAGATAAGATATTCCATTGTATAATATATTGAAAATTAAACTAAGTTTTCAAAAACCCAGCTGCATTCTTAACATAATTTTTTTATTTTAAGAGCTGAAAGAATAATTTTACAAATATGGTATACACACTGATATGAAATTACACAAGTGACTAATTTATGTCAAATATAAAATTATATGTTTTATGAATTATGTTCGTCATTGAGTAATTTAATGAATTATTCCATTAACCAAGATTATATTCACTCGTACATTATACAGGTGTCTCAGAATAAAGCCCACTTTTGTTTCCTATATTACTCGAGAATGCATGGAGGAAGAAGAAGGCGGAAGGCGTCATTCTCTCGATCAACAATTTTAGTCAACATGAGTCACTTCACGGGGCAACAGCATGTGTTTTGTGTCTGTACGTTTTACAAAAACAATAGTTCATAAAACTCTTAGGCGATTATTTCGAGTTGAATACC
Organism: Odontocerum albicorne; assembly: GCA_949825065.1. Lineage (NCBI taxonomy): Eukaryota > Metazoa > Arthropoda > Insecta > Trichoptera > Odontoceridae > Odontocerum > Odontocerum albicorne. The sequence continues at coordinate 19,369,256 of OX463854.1, read as the reverse complement.
AACTACACAGTGTTAGACAGTATCTGAGCACCAACTTAATTAAGCAGTGGATTAAAAGATTTGAACAGACTGGTTCCATGCTAAAATCTTGACTTCAAGGTCACCTGTGAACTTCTCGAATAAAGCAAGACAACGAGTCTGTGTGCACCAATCCACCACTATCAACCCATAAGCACTCAACAACATTAGCGATGTCGCATACGACCTTTCAGTTGCAGAATTTTATCACTTGACTTAAAACTCGATCCATATAAAATTCAACTTCAGGATTTAAATGAAGCAGACTTTGATAAAAGGTTGGATTTCGTAACTAAAATGTTTGACCAGTTCTCCAGGTCAACAAACAACATTTTTTTTCAGGCAAAGCACATATCCATATGAATGATGGCCTTTTCAATAAGCAAAATTGCCGCTATTGAAGGAAAACCCAAGATTAAAACACCAGAGACCACTCCATTGTGCAAAAAAGTATGGGCAACTATGTCAGCATCAGGAATCATCGGTGCATATTTCTTTGAAGATGTTTGAGACCAAACAAGTTAATTTGTTAGTTACCAACAGTTGATTAGGAACATTACTTTCAAATGCTGCGAGTTTTTGACTATGAAATTTAAAAATTTCCAGAGTACAATTGGAAAAGGTGGTTTCAACAGGATGAGGCCACTTTTCACACGTCCAATAACAGTTTGAAAGTGGTTCAAAAGATGCTCCCCAGAAAACTGATTTCGCGAAGGGATGACATTGTGTGACCACCACGAAGTACTGATTAGGACCCCACTTGATTTTTTTTATGGGGATACCTAAAAATCAAATATACGTAAATAATCCAACCCCTACGCTGCAATTGAAACAAAACATTCATCAAGAGATCGAAGTGATACTTCGGAAAATATGCAAGTGCGTGCTTCAAAATTTTCACGCCAGAGTAGACTAATGCCGTCAACGCGATGGTGGTCATCTATCTCAAGGATATTATATTTAAAAAATAAATTCCCAACCTTTTGTTACATGTTTGCAGTAATGAAAGTTGATTACAAGAAACTATTGTTTTATTATGAATTTTTCAAAAGTGAACTTTATTCTGGGCCATCATGCATATGAAATCAACTTGCCAAAAATTATCTCTACAACATAAAAAAAAAATGGTGTATAGTGTGAAACAAAAGATAATATCTTATTTTAAAATATTACTAAGACAAGTTGCTCACCAAAACAATACAACTCTCTTCTTTTAGATATTCAAATTATCTCATTTAAGTCAATCTCAAATATATTATTTATAGTTAAGGCATTATTTAACATTATGGAGGTTTAAAGACATTGTAATTTGTTTTATCAAACACTGTTTATTCCACTTAGTCTTGTTTGTGTTCCCCTGATGATGAGGTGAAAGCCTTGAAACCGGTAGGGTTGTACCGTTACAAAAAGTGGAATAAACAGTGTTTGATAAAACAAATTACAATTACTACAAATTTTATGAAAAAAAATCTAATTGGCAGTGGAAAGCTTGAATAAATGAACTTTGAAGCATGTATACATGAACCCATTCATATATTTTGGAAAGCATAAGTAATCTAATAAAAAATATGATGTATAATATATAATATTATACTTCCTGTATGTAAGTATACCTTCATTTCATGCACTCTTTCTCTTAATATTTGTTTAAAAATTCTTATATTTAATAATAATCAATCTTGCGTGTAAAAGGTCCTCAGATCGAAATTCACATAGAACTAATAACCTCGCAGAGCACAGGCATATTTTCTACCAAGTTTTCAGAGATATAAGGATATGAGTCATATTTTTTTTTTAATAAAAGATGCTACCTAGAGGTACCCGAAAGTTATGCACAAAAAACAGCTTACCAAAAAAATTTATGGATTTCATCACCCTCAATAAAGTAGTCCCTCAACATCACCCTCAACAATGATACACGTGTGATTTTAACAATCGGAAGCATTGCTGGAAATCATTATATGTCAACATCTTCAATACATCCTTCATTCTTTCTCTTCGAACTGCTTTTTTATTTTTAGACAAGTCCATAGGTTTTGCAAAACGGCAACATTCTGGTTCATGTGTTGCTCGTTATGTGGCAATTTTTGGTAGTACAAAAATGACCATCAACTTTTCCACTGATAGATCGATTGATAAATTTTTGAAGCTTAATCAGTTGAAATTCTAAATTGTCTAGAATTAAATTGTAAATTTAAAAAAAATTGTTGTATTATATTGACTCATATAATTGCATAATTACTTGAATTTGATGACACAAATCATCCTAGTTTGGGTGGTTTAACAATTTTTTTTAAAATGACAATCTCGTACTCACCCGGCCTCACCCCCTGTGACTTTTTTTTCTTTCCGAAATCATAAATTCAGCTTACAGGGAAAAGATTTGATACGGTAGGTGAAATCCAAGCCATTCGCAAGATGTATTCAAGACGCTGATAGAAAATGAATTCAAGCAGTACTTTTGATCCTTAAAATTGCACTGGGATCATTATATATCTGCCTACTAGGGTTGATAACTACTTCGAGGGTGACGATAGCTTTTCATTTCTTGGTAGGCTCTTTCAGGAACTTCTGGGTAGCATCTTATACGTTTTACCTCAGATTAAGGAATATTGTTAAGTAATAGAAATAAAATTCAAAAGATAAATCTCATTCTCTTAAAGTTACATTGAATTGTTATCTATTCCCCACCACCTTAAAATTAAAAAAAGAAAACTTGAAATCCATTCCATAGAGTTTAAGAATGGGAGACATATTTACCTGAGTATTATTAGATCTGGTTGCTGGTGCATTAGGTGAGTTAGAGTCATGTGATATATGAAACCTTCTCTGAAATTCTGTGACTGCATTCTCCATTCTCCCAACTTCTCCATTTTCGTTACTAAAAGAGATGAAACATTAAATCATCTTAGGATGGAAGTTAATACTAAACACATGTTATAGGAAGACCTCCATTGCCTAGTTGGTAGAATGCTCGACTTCCTTCTGGTGGTTTTAGGTTTGGTCCTTGACGGTAACAAAAAAATGATCCCATACTTGTTTTTTCACATCAAGGCATTGACCTTTATATTATGTATTACGCTTTCATTGTATACAGTACAACCTGGCGAGTTAAATACTACATGGTAATCTCTTCCAATAAACCAAAAAGATGTTTTAGAGGCCTTAAGTGAAAACCAGACTGAAACCCTTTATAAAAAAATCACTACCAACAGGAATTGAACCCATAACCCTAGAGTTAAAAAACAGACGCCTTATTCCCAACTCACCAGACTTGACAGTGCAAAATACAAAAATATGCATACATATACCTTCAAAATAAGATTATAACCAGGATTACATCTATAGTGTTTAGAGGAGCATATATCGGTTGAGGGCATTATGTAGGAGTAAGCAGAATAAGTATTCTTCATGGGTGATGATCTAGCACACACAAAAAAATGTCAGCCATGAGAATCAAGTGTGAGAAACTGCTAGATGATGTGAAAAAAGAGGAATTTAGAAAGAATATGGATGATTTGATGAATAAAATATTAAAAAATGGACGAGTATGAAAAACAAATTGATGGCCACAGAAAAAGACGCCTACGGCACTGTAAAAGTTGAATGTAGAAAAGGGGTTGCATGGTGGGATAAAAAAGTTAAGGGCTGTATGAAAGAGAAAAATTGAGTATGGGAATTATTTATTAGAGAAAGAACAAGAAACAGGAGGTGAATTAATGGTGAGAAAGAAAGAATATAAGATATAAACAATAAGATTGGTTGAGGAAATAATGGAGAAACTTAGAAATGAAGAAGGCAGAGTGAGTCTGTTACAGTTGAGAATGAGGAGCGTTCGGAAAATATAAATGAGATTGGTCTAAAAGAAGTACGAATGACTGTGAAAGACATGAAAAGTGTCAGGCTGCGATGATGGGATAACAGGACTAATAGTGTGTGGGGGTGAGTGAATGATCGAATGGCTGAGACAGTTTTTCAAGAAATGTTAAGAACCTGAGTATACACCGAAAGACTCGAGGAGCGCAATGAGAGATTTGTTATATAACGGTAAGGGTGTTGATTTCATAAAATTCAGTTCTCAAACTAATTTAAATTTATGTTAAAAATATAATTGACTAACAAAATAATATTAATTTCATAAAATTCACTTTTAATAATTAACATGGTACATTAAGTACAAAACAAAATGAATAAAAATAAACATATGATTGTCAACATTTCAATTTCAAAAATAGAACAGTAAAATGGAAAAAGTGACAAAAATTTAATTCCTGATATGAACAAATAAACATGGCTACCGTAATAGAGAAAGAGAGAAAACATATGACAATCAGAATTCAAAAAATAGAACAATAAAATGCATAAGTACAGTACCCGGCGGTAAATAATACATATCGGGCTTAAGAAAGAGACTGTCGGCCATAATCAGCCAACTTCAACTTTGTAGAGCGTCGTCTCTGTCATTCATACACGTGTTCCGTCGCGATTTGTCAGTCAATCGTACGACAGAAACGACGCTCTACAAAGCCAAAGTTAGCCGATTATGGCCGACAGTCTCTTTCTTAAGCCCGATGTATATTACTTACCGCCGGGTACTGTACTAAAATTATAAAACTTCCTAATTTGAACAAAAAAACATGACTGGTAATAGAAGAGCAAATGAAAACTGATTTGTTTTCATTGTTGAAATTGATCTTTGCAATTACAATTAACGCATTTTAATAACGTTGCAGGGTGTCTATCGATGGGGTTGGTTGACATTTTCATTGGAACTTTGAAGATCCTATTTCTTTCGTGTTGGGTGGTTAAATTCTGTTTTTAAAGAGGCATTCATGTACCATTCATGTATTTCTCACTGGATGGAAACGAGAGCTGTGTATGCATAGAAAGGCATGAAAATCTGTCTTCTCTGTCTACATCAAAAGGGACATGACATGTATGTATTATAGATAGGGACCATGAATGCTGTTAATTTCCATCAAATTAAACTTGTTAAATGTTCATAAAGAAAATGCAAAGGACAAGCAAATAAAAACAATTAAAAGAACAAGCAAAGGAAACAAAACACTACCAAAACAGTTGTTTGTTGGAACTTATCCAGAGGGTTTTTAAACTGGTTCAATGTCACAGAGTTCACAACCTGATTAGCAAAAATCGACACTTGATATTAAAAGTTTCTGTTCTGTTCCAGGTTTTTAAAATGGAATTTAAGTAAATTTCTTATTCCATTAGCAGATTTTTAAAAAGAAAGGAAAGAAGAAATTGACAGGAAAATCCGATTGAATTAATTTACTGAAAAATGACATTAAACTAACCTCAATGTTGGCCTCTCCCACTGAGTACTCCGGGCCAGGTGATTCACATAGTATGTTCTGCCGTTACCATCCTGTCTTTCCTCCCAGCCGTGTGGTAGTGGTGGCATCTGGTCAGGTAAGACAACCTAAACATGCCAAAATAAAATAATATATTGAAACAAGAGAGAAATATACTACTTCTGGAAACTTGAAATGGTACAACATATGTTGTCTACCCCCATAGAGTAAAACAGAGACTTAATCCTTTTAATCCCACGGGGCCGATTATCGGCCCCAACTAGTGTATGCGAAAAATTCCACGGGGCCGATCATCGGGCTCAAAGTTTTCATACAAGTTTTTATGTTGAATAAAAAAAAAATTTTTTTTTATGAAATATGAAAATTACTTATTATTTTACACTCTACAGGGAGGTATCCACAAAAAAAAATAGGTTTTAAAACTAAATATTAACTGAGATAAAAAATTAAATATAAACTACTGTTTTTTTTGCCAACATTTGTTGGGATTTTTCGCACATTTAATGCAAAATATGCTGGGATTAAAAGGGTTAACATAACTGTTTCATACATAAGTATCGCGCTTTTAGCCCTCTTATATTTGGACTTTTTTATAGCTAAGCTGCCAATGAAAATACAAACATCTTGTTCGTCTTCTTCATTTTCTTTTCAATGTGCTATCTCCTATCAGAGGTTGGCCTCCATCATAGCAATCCTTATCTTGTTCACTGCGCTCCAAAACAACTTAGTAGAATTGCACCCAAACTACTTCCGCAAATGCTTCAACCAAGAGATGCGGTGTCTTATTCTGCCGTTTGCCATTTATTTTTCCCCAGATGTTATAATGTATCTTGTGCCCCTCATTATGTGATCAAGATACTGCAACGTGCGAGCCTTCACAGTTTTAAGCAGTTCTCGACCCTTATACGCACAAAGAAGCACTTTCAAATTTGTAATAATATCGCCTGTTGAGAATCATAGTGGCGAAACTCCAAAAAATAAATTTTCGAGTTAAGTCTTCCAAATAGCACTAAAATGACTCATTTGTTACGTGCATAAGTGGCGAAAGTATATTTCAACTCCTTGAAGCGTCAAGGAGTTGAAATATACTTTCGCCACTTATGCATGTAACAAATGAGTCATTTTAGTGCCATTTGGAAGACTTAACTCGAAAATTTATTTTTTTGTAGTTTCGCCACTATGATTCTCAACAGGTGATATGTGTCCAAAAAATCTTGAGGATATGTCCATAAATTCACATTTCAAAAGCCTCGATCACATGTGAGCTTTCTGGTTGTGTCCACACCTACATTCCATAAAGGAAAGTTGAGAGAATGTAGCAGCAGTATTTGAATTAAGAATGCACATGGTTCGCTGCTACATCTTATTATGTGTCTCAAATATCCTTTTAGTTAATAATCAAAATTGGCATGTGGCAACTTCATTGCACTAACAATGGGTCTGTATAAAATCTGCAGATCCGCATTATTAGAGTGGAGGGTATTTTTACTATTATTATCACCATATTTTCCATCATGAACGCAAGAATATCACTGTACACCCTTTGAATTTGTTGCCGAACCAGCTTTGAGAAAATCTATGGCTATTATGATTATTGTAGTTTATTTAAGGACGTCGAATGATTAATCGGCGTAGGATTGGCGAATATCTGCCTTTTCAGGCCTTCTTGTGAATATCTGCCACTTATAGACTACTGAAAATGATAAGAGGTTGTATTCTCCTTGCCCTGATGGTAAAAATAAAAAAGTCACAAAATGATATTGTTCAGAACTGTGTGAAATATTATATTTGAATGCAATTACAATGCACGAGTCATACTACAAGTACATAGAGTAAATTAAAATTTATTCACTTACTGTGTTATCCAACTGTAAAAACAGTAAAAGCAATAAAAACAGTTTGTTTAAAATATCAAATAAATGGAAAATTATTCAAGTGCTGAATATGATGGATTGCTGGAAATACCTTGATAGTTAATTATATATTTTTAAAAGATTAAATATGATCCAAATTATAGATTATCTTATAGTCCGGAAAACTAAGCTGAAGAAAATATCTGGCTATCTTGTGGGAAGTATCACAACATGGGCTTCAAACAGCAACCTTCTGCAGAAAAGTCTAGCATGTTAACCGAATTACTAATACCCATAATTCCACATACAGTACATGTAGGTAATACCCATAATTCCACATACTAGGTTAGTCAAAAAATTTTGAAAGCGGAAATGAAAATACATTTTTTTTGGGGGGAAATCACTTTTATTGCTCAGTATAGTCTCCCATAAGATAAATACACTTGGTCCAACGATCTTCCAACTTTGTTGTCCCATCACGGAAGTGACTTTCTGGAAGGCCTGCAAAATACTCCTCTACGACGGCTATAACCTCTTCGTTTGATGAAAAATGCTTTCCACGAAGGAATTTTTTGAGGTGTGAGAACAGCCAGAAGTCAGAGGGAGCTAAATCTGGCGAATAGGGTGGATGCTGCAACAATTCGTACCCCAATTCATTGATTTTTGCTATGGTTTTTTGAGCTGTGTGAGCAGGTGCATTGTCTTGATGAAAAATGATTTTTTTCTTCTGCAAACCGGGTCTTTTTTCACAAATTTTTTCATCCAACTGGTCCAAAAGGTCACAATAATAATCAGAGTTGATTCTCTTACCAGTTTGGAGATAATCTATCAATAAAATTCCTTTTGCATCCCAAAAAACTGACGCTAACACCTTCTTGGCCGATTTCTGGACACGAACTCGCTTCGGAGCCAAAGTGCCTGGTTCACACCACTCATTAGCCTCTTGTTTTGATTCAGGATCATGGTGGTAGACCCAAGTCTCATCCATAGTGATGAATCGACGCAGAAAATCCTTTTTATCCTTTCGAAATTGCTCCAAATGTTGCTCAGAAAGTCGCATTCGAACGTGTTTTTGTTACATTGTTAGCAAATGCGGCACCCATTGTGCACACAGTTTTTTGAAACCCAAAACTTCAGCCAAAATATGCCATGTTGTTCCATGTGAGATGCCTATGGTGTCAGCTATCACATCCACAGTCGATCGATGATCTTCCAAAACCATATCCTGTATTTTCGCTATGATTTCTGGTGTTGATGCACTTTTTGGACGTCCTGAGCGTGGATCGTCTTCAACGCTTGTACGGGCACGCTTAAACTCCAAAACCCATCGGTGAACGGTTGGAAATGAAGGAGAAGACTCCTTTAATACTTTCACCATCTTTGCATGGATTTCAGTAGCCGATAAACCTTCCAAAACAAAGAATTTAATCACTGCACGATATTCGGATTTTTCCATTGTTAAAAAATACACTGACACGTCAACTTCAAATGGCTTGTAAACAAAGAATGAATTGACAGATCGAAATGAAATTTTGAGTACGTTCTTATGAAAGATGAAATATTAAAATGGCGTAGAAATTTTGGTTATCTACTGCTCCATAGATGTCGCTTTCAAAACTTTTTGACTAACTAGTACAGTACATGTAGGTAATACCCATAATTCCACATACAGTACAGTACATGTACAACCTATTCAGAATAAATGGGGATGAAATTGATCCAAATAATGAAACGTTCGGATAATCGAGAGGAGGAAAAAACCTTTATTACATAATGTTACTATGTATAATTTTTATGGAAATAATAAAAATATATATCTTCAAACAATAAAATGTAATTTAATACATACTTACAGAAAAATATTTTTTGTTAGAAATTCTACTATTCAATTTTGTTTAAAGGTACCTGTCCTTTTCATAGCTGCCAAATCAAATCAAAAAATATACTTTGGAGACATATAAGTTGTCTTGAGTCACATTCTTCCTGTCTTTCAAACCACTTCATTGCAACCTCTAAGCATTTAAAAACCTCAGCATGAGTACAACTAATATTCTCCCCCTTGGTAATCTCATCACTGTCTTATTTTAATGATAGTACAACACATTTTCTTTTTGATGACCTATCGATGTTATTAAAAATAAATAGTTAAATCGAGATCAAGAATATCCATTCAGATAACAACTACTGGCAACAACCCTATTCTGAATCTAAAAGGCTACTGACTGACATTATAGCTACAAGTACATATTTATGACAGGGGCTACGACAGTGGCAGAAGTTACGTTTTAAGCTTGTAAATTAATTAATTTCATATTCTTCAACGGATAACATTGCACCGTCACATGTTACACAACACATTCGTATAATCCACTATTTTTGTTTTTCATTTTTCATTTATTTTGTCCAATCGGGATAATTTAAAATTCAGATAATTGAGGCTCTACTGTAAAATATTTTTTACTTTACAATACAAACAAACTAACCGATTCAACATGTCCAGTAGGAGAAGGAGGCTCAATCAACTCCCACTCAGGATCATTGGGCTGGCCTGAAGACTGACCATTGGTGGCTGGCTGGCTCCCATTGGCTGGACTGCCGATCAAGGCATGGTAGATCTCCAAGTGTCCTCTCACTCGAGATCTGGCACTGTTATCAAAATTACAACATAAATTTCACACTTTCTGTATTTCTCAACAATACAAATTATTTTTTTTAACTATAAAAATAAGGGACTAATAAGACAGAGGAAAAGGCATGCTTTCCATTTTAGAATCGCTCTACAGGTTTTAATTTATTATGGTCTTTAGCTTTGCGAGGAGTCTTGCTATATTTTTTGAGACCAATAGATCTAAATCTTATCTTTCACACTACTTACCTTATTACTCTTGAACTTTGTTAAAATCCATTAGATGATTGTTTTAAGTATTTACTTTAGTACCATTTGTAAATTGTAAACTAGTTTAATTTTCTAATACTGGGTATTTGTTAACTTTTTTCATCTAAAAATGTCCCAGAATTTGATGTCAATTTAGTCAGTAATACACTGCCTATTAAATTTTGTATTAAGGTTTTATCAATCCTATTATTTGCATGGTTGCCAGATCTATTATATAATAATGTCATGTTTAGTTAATTGCAATCAAATTTTTTTCTTATAAATGTTGCCAGTTACTCAAATAAAAATTGATAAAAAAAACTGCTTTTGATCAAAATATCTACCTGCAAAAACTGAAAAAATTATAAACATGAATAAAAATATGTACAATAAACTATCTGCTCCAGAATTTAGCAACAAACTGACTTTAGCATGTCACCACATATAATCAAACATGCACCGCTTTGGTGCTCTCGAACCCTAGATTAGGTTAGGTTTGGTTAAAAATGTTAGGTTAGATTAGGTTAAAAATGTAAAAAAAAAGCTTTGACAGATACTTTTATCTACTATCCAAAAAGTATTTGCCAACCTGGCATGCTTAAACTATGATATTTCATCATGGTGAATTTTTTTTTTATTTATGAAATTAAGTGGTGACGATGCAATTATTAAAATGCAAAAATTGCAACCTTTCGTCCCCTAAAATGGTTTGTTACATTATAATGACATTAAAAGGTAAGAAAATATATTTTACCTATTCAAAACAATCTTTGAATTTCAGTTCAATATTTAAATACACAAATATTTAAATTTTAGCAATTCATTTAACTTTTTCAGTTTAAGCAAAATTGCAGAAATCCTGGGGGTATACTAGGCGTATCCAGAAATTAAGTGTACTGAGGCTCTCACGACCGGATGGATTTTATTTTCGACATGTTGGCTACACTTCCGTGTAGCCTGACCCTTACCCTCCGCAACGAGACCGGTTCGAGGTTAGTACGTTGAGAAGTGTCGATGCGACAACACGTTTCGTGAAAAATGTCAATCCAATCTCCCGCCAAGTGCGAAATAAATAATGCCGGGCAAGAGTTTTTGAGGCGCTGCAAACTCCATGGAGATGAATTTCTCCGCTCCATCGTTACTGGAGATGAAACTTGGGTTGCACACTACATGCCTGAAACCAAAAGGCAGTCTCAACAGTGGCGTCACACCTCTTCACCCTCCGCCAAAAAGTTCAAAACCACAATTTCAGCCAAGAAAATCATGGCATCCGTGTTTTGGGACTGTCAAGGCATAATTTTAATTGAATATATGCCTCAAGGGGAGACCATCAACTCTGCAAGATACTGTGAGACCCTAAAAAAATTGCGAAGGGTGATTCAGAACAAGAGGAGAGGCATGCTGACAAAGGAAGTCTGCCTGCTGCACGACAATGCCAACCACACACGGCCAACGCCACGAAGGAACTGCTCGCCTCGTTTAAATGGGATGTCCTGAACCATCCCGCGCATTCCCCTGACCTAGCACCTTCAGATTACTATCTCTTTACCTCCCTGAAGCTGCACATGGGTGGAAAAAGGTTTTCAACTGACGAGGAGGTAATGGAGGAGGTGGAGAAGTGGACGGAGGGGTTGGCGGGAAACTACTTCGAGGATGGCATCAAAAAGTTGATACTCCGCTTCACCACCTGCATTGAGAGGAATGGCGACTATGTCGAAAAATAGCTTACATATGTACGGTAACCACGTAAATTTTTTGTTTAAATAAAAAAAATTGTAATCTACAAAAATTCAGTACACTTACTATTTAGCTTAATAAATACTGAACTTTCAATCATTTGAAATGTGTGCATATATTTTTGAGACATCCTTTAATAAGATTTTCTTTGTAAATATAGTACAGTAATCCATCCATTTACGATGTCTCCATTTACACAAATTCACTTGAGTAGTTTTTTTCTGTTTGGAACCAGAAGAATGGAAAAGAACAGCAAAGTAACAGACTTGATAGATTCTTTATACCATCAATGTCGACAGTTGAAAAGTAATTGTAAAAGCAAAAACAGTCAAAATGAAAGATGCATCCAGAAAAAGTAGTTTTCAATTAATATGTACAGCAAATTGTAAGTTCTGTAATTTTTTTGTTTATTTAAATAAATCGTATAGCTCTCATCCAAATGTGTGTTTAATTACAATAATTATCAGTAACCATCTATATAGACTTTTAAAAAAATAAGTAAAACTTTTAAACTAAGTAAGAATAAAAAATCTAGAAATATGTAAAAGATCATTTTTATAAAGCATTCAATAACTTCATTTACAGGGTTTCAATTTATGTGCTGTTTTCCTAAAACCAATAACCCGCGAAAGTGGAGGAATTACTGTATATTGTAATTATAAAATATAACTATAAAAGTACTAAGAGATTTATTGTTTACAGATCCATAAATAAAAATAATAATTTGATTTCCTAAAATAAGACCAGGATTCCCATTTAAAAGTAAATAAAAATATTTTTTTGCTCGCACCTATAAAGACCAATAGAGCAGATGCCACCAATGGAGCAGTTAGCAGAAACAAACAGAATAAAAACAGAAAATGAGCAAGGTCTAATACTATGTCAGGACTTGGGTACGGTCGACCAATTAGTTTATTGCAGTTTAAAATAACCATTAAAAATAGTGAACCGGGAGAACCAAAACAAAGGAGAAGAGCTTCTATTGTAACATGGCTCAGTGTCAGATTTCTCTTCCCTTTTTTCAAAAGAATGCAGAACGTTTGTCTTTGTAAAGATCTGTAATTGGTGTTCCGTCTTACGATCTGATTTATTGCAGTCACAGATAACTATTGTTACTAAGAAAAAATAAAACTTTGCGCAAGATATATTTCAGAGGGTGAATGCGTTTTTATGACCGCGATTGTTAGGCAAGAAAAAAAGGGTCAAAAATTTCTCTTCTGCTTTTCTAAAGAAATACGTCGCGCTTAATTTATTGCGGACATAGTTAAATATTGAATCAACGGCTGAGAAGACATAAAAACACTTCACTCGAGATACATTTCAAAAGAAGTAACTATTGTCCCTTAAGCAATTTAAGTGTCGCCTTTAGGGTTACCGGATGTTATACAAAAAGGATTCTCGACTTAATTACGCTGTGAAAGTTTAAATAAACTATTCATTGGCAAAATAACGTTCGGCCGGACGAAAAGATTTATGATTTTTTTTAACGGTCGCGAGGAACTTTCTATAGAGTTCCAATATGGCGGAGCTTGGCTGAGATCCCTTAAATTAAGGGACCGCGATCTTCCCACATTCATTCTCGCCACGAAGTTGTCAAGTCAACATCATTTTCGTCTTGACGCTGTTCGCGAACTTGAACAAGCTTTTCTCACATTTGATTGTTCATTCTTATTTGATACAATTTGTCCGGTAAATTCTGGATAATCTACAAACGGGGATCTTGTTTCACCTCAGTCTTTTGATTGAGCAGATTCTGGACTGTTGTCCAAACGACGATCTCGAGTTAGGCGTACAACTCATTCGCGGGTCAAAGTTAACTGATTCTACCAGCAATACCGAGTGCGCGCCAGATTCTGGAGCCTTCCAGACCGGACCGAGTCGTGTGGGTGTATTACGGCACGAATTGGCGGTCGCCAACCACTGAGGGAATTTCTTCACATCAGCGGCCCTGTAGTAACAGTATAAGGTCAGAGGGCCATATACGAGTCGACCTGGTCATACACTTGAAGCGGATCTGGGATAATACATTGTGTCTTGTATTGGAGTAAGATCAACCTTATTTATCCTCTTTTGCTTGTCATTTTATGGTGATTTTTGAGTAAATCTAGAGATTGGCGATATCAATCTTTGAGAATTGGCACAATTCCGCAACGGACTGTTGTGAGATTACCCCTGATAATAAATTGCTTCGACTGCCTGTCCATCTGAAAGGCTAGCGGAGTAGCAGAGAGTAATCTGCCCATTTGATTTTCCTGACGGAGTATCAGCTCGTCAGGATTAAATATATAACCAATTAACAGCAAATATGTGTTTCATTATGTATTTATACCTACCCAAGCACTGACGAATGCCTACCTCTTCCCACGACATCTTGAGATCTTATTGAGCCTTGTTTTACCTATACTGAGCTACCGGAGTAAGAGTCATACATTGTAACATCCAGGCTTTTAGTAATCCAACGGAATTAATTAAAGGGTTAAAAGTTTGAAACTGACCGCCTTCAACGCGGGGCCTTGAGGTGCTTCGTCGAGCTTGGACGGTATAATTTGAATTTTTATGTTTTTTTTCCTTTCTTTCTTCTTTTGGTACTAGAATATTTTTTGCATTTCTGTATTGTATACTGTGTATTTGAATTTTATGTTTTTTTTCTTTTTTTTCCTTTTTTTAATACTCGAATATCTTGTGCATTAATTACTTTATTGTATACTGTGTATTTGAATTTTATGTTTTCTTCTTTCTTTTCTTCCTTTTTTGATATTCGAAATTTTTGTGCATTATTGTATCGTATACGGTGTATAATTTTGTTAACTGCGTATAACCCGGTAAAGAATTGAAAGCGATTCAGGACCGTTAAAACGACAAAGCATAGGCTTTGTACTTCAGTCAAATCGGTCGGGCGGAAATTGATTCGGGTACCGTTTGTTTGGCGGTCATTTTGTGTATAAGTTGAGGATTTTATTTAATAATTAAATAAAATATAATAACCAACTAATAACGTGCGGCTGATAAAAGCTGTGCGAGTGTAGGTAGTTATTTTCTAAAATTAGAAAAAATCGAGTTGAGCGTAGTTTTACGAGGAGTATAATCTCGAACTTGGCCGGTAATCGGATAGGCAGAGCTAGTGGAACGCCATAGTTTCTTGTGATTGGCCGGGTGATTAGCAGCTGATAGAAGTTCCTTGTTGCATTGGCAAGGAATAATTCGTTACGTTTTCTTTCTGGTTGGATAGAGTTAGTGGCGTATTCCGGAGTTTGGATCGCTTTGAAGATTTTTAAATCATCAACAAAAAATAGAATATTTAGAGCACTAAGTTTGCCAACTATAACATTATTCGTTCAGAGCCGTCCGGCTGTTTCGCTAATTAAGTTTGACGAATATTAGCTGTCGTACATCTGGTCGACGAGATTAGTAGTAGACCGGTGTTATAATAGCGTGGCCGGGTGATCGAACTTATTGAATTATTCTATTTTAGGCCTTTAAGGTAGAGTTGTTTTTCTTCGATTACATGCGATTGGAATTTCTGGTGAAGGGTATTCCTGAGATTAGGAACACGTATTAATAACAGCGTGGCCTAGAGTCTTTGGGATTTCCAATCTTTCAGATAGAACTCTCACCCTGCTAGCTGAGGATAAGCCCACAATGAGTCCTATTGACAATATTACGAGTGCAACTAAGGAGAGATTGATTGGGGAATTGATGGAGAGGGGAATCACTCCGGGTAACAAACTCCCCAGGTTGCGTCGGCAAGCATGGAACTACAATCGGGGCCTCGTTCACTCTCCTACAGAAGAGGTTATATTGCCTCAAAGGTCTAAGGCACATGTTAATTTGCGAGGAGCCCCGGAATTTTCTATGGAACTGGTTTCCGGAGCGACAGCCCCTCGTTCGGACTCTTCCTTGCCATTTACCGGGTCTTGCCCTTCAAGAGACTTGGAAATGTTGCCGTCTCATAGCGCTAGAGGTAATCAATTACCTCCATTAAATATCAATTTTTCATCGTGGCCAGTGGATCCGTTTAATGGCTCGGGTAGCGTACGTCAGTTTTTGGTTAGGCTCGAGGAAATAGCACACGCACGTAGGTTCGATGTAGACTCTCTCTCTCCCGTCCTACCTGAATTTTTGCGCGACAGAGCCCTGACCTTTTTCAGGATTACGTATAGGAACCCTATGAGATGGGCTACATTGAAGGCACATTTTTTGGAGAGGTTCGAATCGGAGAGTTTTATGATAGATAGAAAGCTGGATATTTGGGCATCCAAGCAGGGTCACGAAGAATCTTCCACCGATTATATCTCCCGAATTTTGGAGGTAAACAGTACACTGGACTCTGCCTTGACGGAGGTGGAGCTGTTACAGGTGTTCAAGAGAGGGCTTCACGTTAGGTTTAGCTCAGTCCTTGTCAGTACGCGGCCTTTGTCAGTACGAGAGATGGAAAGAGTATGTGCCTCTTTCGAACAAATGAACAGGAGTGGTGAGGTATCACCCCGGCCGCTGCAGATGCAGCCAAGGGTAAGGGCACGTGTGTCATCCGTCTCACAGAAGGTTATCGGTAGAGGGCCGACCTTGTTGAGGTGTTTCTTGTGCAATCTTCCGCATCATATTGCCCGCGACTGTCCGCACAAACCACTTATCCAGAAGGAACCGGATAAGTCGCCAAGTAATCGCGTAAGGAGTCGTGCCGAGACTTCTAGACCTTTTACTTTGCTGACGGATACTTCGCGTCCGCCGCCGAGTTTTTTTTAATTCCAAAAACAGATAGGGGACCAACCCGGTCAAGGTAATTCGGAACTAGGGGGTTGGTCAAAAAACAATAGAATTAGGAAATAATAGCCGTAACCTTAGTGCCATAGAAATTTCAAATGCTAGGGATAAGACACCCTATCTTCATTGTGAAATTCAGGGCTCACCATTTAGGGCGTTGCTAGATTCAGGTGCAGCAATTAACGTAATAGGTGGTAATTTGTATAAGAATTTTAAGGACTTACGGTTTATTATGCGAACTACTGAGGGAGTCGTTTACACGGCTGATAGTCAGGGACATCGGGTGCTGGGTACGATCCAGTTGCCTTTACATTATGACCACCAAACTGTGTTGGTGGAATTCCAGGTAGTTCCTTCTTTAGATACTTGCTTGGTGCTCGGTATTCCCTTTTTGAAGCGTTCCGGGCTTTCGCCGAAATTGTTTTCTCATTCGAGTAGGAGTTCATGGCTCAATAATGCCTCCATTGTTCCGAAAAAGGATGATTCTGCTCGAATTTTGTTGGACCTCGCAAACTGAATTCGGTGACGCAGTCGGGCTGTTATCGGTTACCGAACGTCAACCGAATTCTCGATAATCTTCGAGATACGCGCTACCTCACTGCTTTAGACCTGAGCCATGAGTTTTGGCTAATGCCATTAAGCAAAGAGTCTAAATGTAAGACGGCATTCTTTGTAGAGGGCCGGCGACAATATCGGTTTGTGGTCACCCCATTTGGCTTAAAAAACATTCCTGCTGAGATGCAACGAATGATGGAACAATTGTTCGCCGATCAGGGTGACCAGGGTTCTGTACCATGTTGGTTTGATGATATGCAAACAGGACTGAGAGTCTTGGAGATAATTAATTATTGACCTTATTGATCTCAGGTAAAAGCTTGAGAGATATAATTCTTGTGTGTTTTTCCGTATCTTATTATCTGCCATGCATATATCTTATTATCCTGAATTGTATTTTTTTTGTTGCATTAATTATATTTATAATTTCATTTCTGTTAGTATTGTATTGTATTAGTGCCTATGTATTGTATTTGGTATTGTGTTCCTTTGAGGTTGCCTTCTAGACGTACGGCTATAATTGTTTATGCCTGTGCGCGTATTAGGAAGCCGTACTACAGGGTTATACAAATCCAAATTTTGCGATGACGCGTACAAATGTCTAGGACATCTTACGTACCGCGACGAACTCAGGAGGGTTCCTAGTAGAGAGTAATACTGTAGAAGCTTCATAACCAGCGGCATGGTAAATAAGTTAGAATTTTACTCGTATTACCCGTATACTGTAGCTTGTTCAGTTTAGTTTTCGAAACAACGCCTAGCCTTGCGGTAAGCTCGCCAGCCATAAGCTTCATAATACCACAGATGTAATAGAAACCTAGATCGCTGATTAATTAGTACAAGTATGTCACCAAAGGGCGAAAAAACTTTGATTTTTTTATCGCAAGGTTGTTACACACCCTGATTTTTAGAACGTCTACATATATAACGCGTTGTGACAACTTTAATGTGCTCGGGCAGGAAATCAGAGACCTTAGGGCGCATGTCTGTATACAAGCGAGCGAGTATACCATGCAGTATTGAAGCATATGTTCGTTTAACCTCCTTCATCGGGAGCGGAGCATGTTTTCACGATGCTGGCCGTAGTATAAAGTTGGCAAGTTGTTTAAACTTCATCGTTGAGGTGGCGTCATCGAAAACTATTAGTTAAAGGTATATGAGGAATAAATATCCCCGCCGTGATCCGCATCATATAATCACAGCTGAGGGTGACGAGGCTAGTCCCCTCTGCTGGAAATTAGTGGATTCCTAGAATCATATGATATCACGGATAAAGACTTAGCAGCGTTAATTACCTTCCGCAGAAGACTAGCGTAGGAGAGGTTTAATTCCTCATTAATTACGTGTTCGTCAAGTGGTTTAGAGTAAACCAATGTGAGTGATGCGAACACCTAGGGAAGGATTTGTTCATGCCTCAATGATACTGTGAGAATGGCAAGATGAGTTCACCTTTCCTCTCATCGGCATAATCTCTTCCCTGCCCCTCATGGATCGTTCTCCGAATAGAGGGGCCGTGCCGAAGGAACGTTTTGTTCGCACTTCTTGCGATAACTAATGGTATAAGGCAAAGGGAACAACCTTTAGGTTAAAGGTACAGATAGGTTGTGGCAGGCTGGAAGCTAAGCGCTGCTTGGTGTAGTTTACACCTAGGTTATAAACCACCTAGTTGGACAGGTGGTATGGAGAGGGTATTTAGCCAGTCAAACGCTGGGCGATATTTTCAGCAACAAATTAGCGCCCCGATTTGTCAAGTGTGTGGTCACAATGAAAATTTCCGACACAATATATGAACTGTCTGACCTGAAGGGGAAAGTGGCAGGTAAATTTCGCGTCAAAGACATCGCCAAGGTGGAATAAAGGCTCCATTACGGTGAATTGACGCGAGAGCTGCCGTGGCACTTGTGGTAATTCAGTTTTACCAAATTAGGTTTCCATGTTCCAAGAAAAAAATATGGTGGCGCTCAATAGACCATGTGCTGGACAATGAGTGGGGATTTTGCTGATAGCATAGCGTTTGTATGCGCGTCTTTGATAGAGCGTCGACGCTCACTTCCTCATGATGTCACATTGGATACATCCATATCAATTCCTTATCCTGTTCTATCAAGGGTCGCTCACCTGGCACTAGGTCGTATAGGTTGAATGGAAGGCAGCTCCATGATAGGGAATGAGTGGGGTTGCTACAGGGGTTTGGGAAGTGCTGCTGGGAAGTATGAATGAAAAGGATTTGGTGCGTGCTTTGGTGGGGGGGCCTTTCGATGGGATATCCTTTAATTGTGAGGCTTCGGCCAATGGTTTTTATTTTTTTTTCTTTTTCCATGTTTTTATTGTGTATTGTCAGTCCGGTCTAGGTGGGCAGGCGTCCGTGACGCCATCGGTACACGGAGGTGCATAGTATGGTATGACTACGTCATGCACATCTTGGCTCCGCCCGTTGGTTCTGCGGCCGTCGCACCGACGACAGAGGTGGGTGCTCGTGGACCATTGGTACAAGGACGTCCATAGTAATGTGTATGGACTCCGCCCTTTGGGTCTGCAGGCGTCGCACTGGTGACAAAGGTTTTATTGTCAGTCCGGTCTAGGTGGGCAGGCGTCCGTGCTTCTGCGGCCGTCGCACCGACGACAGAGGTGGGCGCTCGCGGCACCATTGGTACAAGGACCTCCATAGTAGTGTGTATGGACTCCGCCCTTTGGGTCCGCAGGCGTCACACTGGTGACAAAGGTTTTATTGTCAGTCCGGTCCAGGTGGGCAGGCGTCCGTGGCGCCATCGGTACCCGGACGTAGTTAGCATGGTGTGGGGACATCATGCGTATCTTGGCTCCGCCCGTTGGTTCTGCGGCCGTCGCACCGACGACATAGGTGGGCGCTCGTAGGCACCATTGGGACAAGGACGACCGTAGTTTTGTGCGTGGACAACATGTACAACTTGGCTCCGCCCTTTGGGTCCGCGGGTGTCGCACTGGTGACAACGGTTGTGGAGTAGGCTCCAACCAATCAGTGGAGGCTTACGGATGGCCTACATACATCCAGTGGAGGCTTACGGATGGCCTATATACATCCAGTGGGGGTTGTTGAGTGTGACTCCAACCATGGGCGTCATGAACCCAAATTGGCATGTGCTCCCGGTCTAGGTGGACGCTCATGGCACCGTCGGTGCCCGGATAACCATGGTATTTTATGGATCATGCGAGTTTTTGGCACCGTCCGTGATGTGTGTGGGCGTCGCACTGACGACTCTGGCTAGCACGAGAATTGGCACTAAAGGGATGACGATCCCCGAGGTGATGATATTATAAACACATATTTGCTGTATTGTATAACCAAGTGTAACTGTTTCTTGTCAGTTTTTAGACCTGGAGGAGGCCTATAGTCAGATGTCGCCCCTATGAGTGGTGTCTCAGGGCCGTGTAATGAAAAATTGTATGTCAAATGTGTCTTATATAGTCTCATTATTGATATATCGCCAGACTTGTATCTTGCAATATCAAAGATCACCAGACAAGCGGGAGGAAACTCACCTTGCTTCCTTAATTAAAGTGATTAGGCTAAGAAACTAAATCAGTGCCCCTAAAAGTGCAGACTATCGGATCCGGTTCTGGGGAAGCCGTTGTGTACTAACATAATTACTTTTAAGTAACTTGATCTGTTTTTGGGCATTACTCTTGTGAGTGTGTTGCCTTTGTAATCTTAAATGTTTGTACATTTTTCTATTGTAAAATAATAAGAATTATTATGTGTAACCATGCTGAAGAGAAGGCGATAGTATCTGTTCTTGAACATTACTCTTGTGACTGTGTTGTCTTTGTTATCCTAAATGTTGTATGTTTCTTTCTTTTGTAAAAATAATAATAAGACTTATTATGTGTAACCATGTTGAGGGGAAGGCGATAATTGATGTTCTCCTGTATTGTGCCTTAAACTGTTTAACTGTTTCCAGGTGTTCTTAGATAGGGAAGCCCTGAGAGTTAGTTTTTCGTGATTTCCTACTCTTTCGCAAATGCAAGGGCTTATTAAATCGTCCACGAGCGTATCCGGCATGACCCAGTAACGTCATGCCCTTTAGCATAGTATCTTATCCTTGTTTCGGCGGGCAGGTGTATGACCAATTGACACAGGGCCGTAATCAGTACTCGAATTATTATTTTTTTTTTTTTTTTTTTTTTTTCTTCAGTAACATAAAATGGAGTGTCAGGACTTGGGTACGGTCGACCAATTAGTTTATTGCAGTTTAAAATAACCATTAAAAATAGTGAACCGGGAGAACCAAAACAAAGGAGAAGAGCTTCTATTGTAACATGGCTCAGTGTCAGATTTCTCTTCCCTTTTTTCAAAAGAATGCAGAACGTTTGTCTTTGTAAAGATCTGTAATTGGTGTTCCGTCTTACGATCTGATTTATTGCAGTCACAGATAACTATTGTTACTAAGAAAAAATAAAACTTTGCGCAAGATATATTTCAGAGGGTGAATGCGTTTTTATGACCGCGATTGTTAGGCAAGAAAAAAAGGGTCAAAAATTTCTCTTCTGCTTTTCTAAAGAAATACGTCGCGCTTAATTTATTGCGGACATAGTTAAATATTGAATCAACGGCTGAGAAGACATAAAAACACTTCACTCGAGATACATTTCAAAAGAAGTAACTATTGTCCCTTAAGCAATTTAAGTGTCGCCTTTAGGGTTACCGGATGTTATACAAAAAGGATTCTCGACTTAATTACGCTGTGAAAGTTTAAATAAACTATTCATTGGCAAAATAACGTTCGGCCGGACGAAAAGATTTATGATTTTTTTTAACGGTCGCGAGGAACTTTCTATAGAGTTCCAATATGGCGGAGCTTGGCTGAGATCCCTTAAATTAAGGGACCGCGATCTTCCCACATTCATTCTCGCCACGAAGTTGTCAAGTCAACATCATTTTCGTCTTGACGCTGTTCGCGAACTTGAACAAGCTTTTCTCACATTTGATTGTTCATTCTTATTTGATACAATTTGTCCGGTAAATTCTGGATAATCTACAAACGGGGATCTTGTTTCACCTCAGTCTTTTGATTGAGCAGATTCTGGACTGTTGTCCAAACGACGATCTCGAGTTAGGCGTACAACTCATTCGCGGGTCAAAGTTAACTGATTCTACCAGCAATATCGAGTGCGCGCCAGATTCTGGAGCCTTCCAGACCGGACCGAGTCGTGTGGGTGTATTACGGCACGAATTGGCGGTCGCCAACCACTGAGGGAATTTCTTCACATCAGCGGCCCTGTAGTAACAGTATAAGGTCAGAGGGCCATATACGAGTCGACCTGGTCATACACTTGAAGCGGATCTGGGATAATACATTGTGTCTTGTATTGGAGTAAGATCAACCTTATTTATCCTCTTTTGCTTGTCATTTTATGGTGATTTTTGAGTAAATCTAGAGATTGGCGATATCAATCTTTGAGAATTGGCACAATTCCGCAACGGACTGTTGTGAGATTACCCCTGATAATAAATTGCTTCGACTGCCTGTCCATCTGAAAGGCTAGCGGAGTAGCAGAGAGTAATCTGCCCATTTGATTTTCCTGACGGAGTATCAGCTCGTCAGGATTAAATATATAACCAATTAACAGCAAATATGTGTTTCATTATGTATTTATACCTACCCAAGCACTGACGAATGCCTACCTCTTCCCACGACATCTTGAGATCTTATTGAGCCTTGTTTTACCTATACTGAGCTACCGGAGTAAGAGTCATACATTGTAACATCCAGGCTTTTAGTAATCCAACGGAATTAATTAAAGGGTTAAAAGTTTGAAAACTAGTAGTCATATAAAAAAGTAGAAAGCTTCAGAATCCTTTGCATTACTAGCAAAGAAAATTTCGCTGTTTAAAGAGCAGACTCTCCTCAAGAAAAAACTACTGATATGACAAAACAAACCATCAATCGGTCAAATATTAAAATTAGCATGTATGAATGATAATTTTAGTAAATTAGTGAGTAATCCGACATGCACTTAGCAAAGATAGACTGTGGTCTTATTCTAGTTAGCCGAGCAGCTCCTCCTCGGCGATACACTCTTCTCACCACTAGATTCTGCATATGTAAACACCTGATATTAGTAGTGAGTGACAAGTTCATTAGTGGGCATGTATGTTACACAATGATTCCAATCAAATTGGACCAAACATGCAAAAAATATTAAATCTCAATTTTACTGATTTTGAGATAATATTTAAAGAAAACTAATAACGTTTTGTATGGGCTCGTATTGAATGAAATTTTAGAAGACAGAAGATAAAAATGAAATACAAATTTAATTGGCTTAATATATCACATACATACAACACAATCAACCCTCCATATCCACAGAATCTGCGGATTGAACCAACTGCGGATCAAGAACATCTTTATCGTATTGTTTTTTACTTCTGAAAAGACAAAAACGCATCACATACTTGTGAAAAAAATTGTACTGTACAACAGAGCCGATGCTGTAGGTGATTCAACTTGCAGACAGTGGTCACGGAGATTTAGAAAGGGAAATATTGATGTCACCGCAGATGTGAATAAAATCAAGGCCATGATTGAGTGACCGCCATTTGACTACACCTGAGATTTATTATTTTAAACTTTGCGTCTTCTAACTATTATTTGTTTTGATCTTTGCAGAACTCTCTTAATAGTGTGAATTTATCAAATTTGAAATCTTGCCAAAACCTTTTGCATTCATTTTCACTAATAAATCCCAGTAATTTTACAAGAGAGGAATCTTTCAGCTACCAAAAAGATGGAAGACATCGATCATAATGACACATACACAAATGATAAAACTTACTTCTGAATTTACAAGTAAATTATTTTAAAAATGATATAAGGAACGGGATGAATATACTCGTATGTTACAACATTACAACTATTTTAAATATTCTGTATTTTTTCTCTTTCAGGTCCTTAAATGAACAATTTGTAAGTGTTGAATGAATGAAAATATTACATTGTTGCTCATGTGTACTATTTAGCTAGACATATGATAGTAGTGTCTGTATTGAATATGTACAAACTTTTTTATTTTATCATTATTCCCTAAACAATACAGCAAACAACTATTTAAATTGTATTAAATATTATAAATAATCTAAAGATAATTTAAAGTATATGGGAGGATGTCCGTAGGTAATATGCAAATACTACACTATTTTATATAAGGGACTTGAACATCCACGGATTTTGGTATCCGCGGGAGATCTTGAAACCAATCCCCTACAAATGAGAGAGAACTGTAATAAATTGCATTTATCAATATTTCAAACAAATAAAAAGTGGGTTTTGTCGGTTAGAGATATTTTTTAATATTTCAAATTAATTTAAATCAGTACTATGCTATGCACTTGTTGTATGCAAAGGAAAAATTGTTACATGGCCAAATATTTGTCATTTATAAATAAAGCAATATTTTGCATTAAGTGTTACAGTACTTTTTCAAATGTAATTAACCGAAAATAATGATATGATCTAAATCCGATAAGAAAATCTAAAAATACTAGATATGTAAACTAAAAAATTAAAAATAATCTTAAAAAATAAAATGACACTTCATGCAAAAATAAGAATCAGATTTTAACTATTATAATAAAGTTATTAAACAAGCTTTTCAAGCATACAAACTTTTGCCATACAATAAAAATATTCAATAATATGTTTAAATATAATAAATAACTCAATAATAAAATACTATTAGATCATTAAAAAATTGGTGACTCTTTTCAGATACTTAAATGTGAAACTACGAGGCGTATCCAGAAAGTAAGTGTACTGAGGCTCTCACGACCGGATGGATTTTATTTTCGACATGTTGGCTACACTTCCGTGTAGCCTGACCCTTCCCCTCCGCAACGAGACCGGTTCGAGGTCAGTATGTTGAGAAGTGTCGACGCGACAACACGTTTCGTGAAAAATGTCAATCCAATCTCCCGCCAAGTGCGAAATACGTGGCGTCATCCGTTATCTCGTTTGGAAGGGAAACCTCCGGTTGAGGTTTATGAGGTGAAAACTACATATGGAGATAAAGCTATGAATCGTGCGAGTGTGTACAAGTGGTGTCGCGAGTTTAAAAACGGTCGTACGTCTGTGCATGATGATCAGAGGAGCGGAAGACCTTCAATTGTGACTGACGAAATTGTGGAAAAAATCGAAAATGCGCTCCGTGACGATCGCAGATTGACTGTGGATGAACTTTCTGCGATGTTTCCGCAAATCTCCAGATCTCTACTACACGAAACCATCACAGAAACCCTCGGATATCGGAAACTGTCCGCGAGGTGGGTCCCAAAACAGCTGACAGACCAACACAAGTTGAATCGAGTGGAGGCCTGGCAACAGTTTTTGAGGCGCTGCAAACTCCATGGAGATGAATTTCTCCGCTCCATCGTTACTGGAGATAAAATTCGGGTTGCACACTACACGCCTGAAACCAAAAGGCAGTCTCAACAGTGGCGTCACACCTCTTCACCCTCCGCCAAAAAGTTCAAAACCACAATTTCAGCCAAGAAAATCATGGCATCCGTGTTTTGGGACTGTCAAGGCATAATTTTAATTGAATATATGCCTCAAGGGGAGACCATCAACTCACAATGCCAGACCACACACGGCCAACGCCACGAAGGAACTGCTCGCCTCGTTTAAATGGGATGTCCTGAACCATCCCGCGCATTCCCCTGACCTAGCACCTTCAGATTACTATCTCTTTACCTCCCTCAAGCTGCACATGGGTGGAAAAAGGTTTTCAACCGACGAGGAGGTAAAGGAGGAGGTGGAAAAGTGGACGGAGGGGTTGGCGGGAAACTACTTCGAGGATGGCATCAAAAAGTTGATACCCCGCATTGAGAGGAATGGCGACTATGTCGAAAAATAGCTTACATATGTACTACGGTAACCACGTAATTTTTTTGTTTAAATAAAAAAAATTGTAATCTACAAAAATTCAGTACACTTACTTTCTGGATATGCCTCGTATTTGAATTTATAAAGATATATTATATTATACAAGCAATAGCAAAATATTTTTCTAATCTTTAAACATTCTCTCTACAGATCAGATGAGAAGATGAGAGATCTCTATAGTGACAATTGAAAAAGTTATAGTAACATGGCGAGAGATGTGTAACTTAATGGATAAACTCTATTAAGAATAGAAAACAAATGGGAAAAATAGACGATTACCAGAGATACAATGCTCATAAAGATATTTGAAGAAAGAAAATCATAATTTTCTTAATCTCTTAATATTTAGTTTGAGACTTTGTTAAAGGCACCGCTGGGAACAATTTAGGATAAATGTATCTTTTTCCAAGACTTTAATTAGGGTAACTAATCATAGCAAAAATAAATATACATCTAAGTCAGAAAAGTCTTGAACCATGTGTAGGCGGATGAACCATGTGTAACAAATTAATTATAGTAAAAACCAAAATAGGATTCTGACCAAATAACACATCGATCAATAAGTCCCGGGACTAACTACTAAAACAACATTTGTTTGCCAAAATTCTTCTTTATTCATCAACATAGTCTCCTTCAAGAGCGATACATTCATTCCAACGCTTTCCTAACTTTTCTATGCCAGCCGTGTAGAACGATTTATCTTTGGTTTCAAAATAGGCGTTAGTTTCGGCAATCACTTCTTCATTGGAGCCAACTCTCTTTCCCTGGACCATCTTTTTGAGGTCTGCGAACAACAAATAGTCGCTGGGGGCCGAATCTGGAGAATACGGTGGGTGCGGAAGCAATTCGAAGTTCAACTCATGCAATTTGGCCATCGTTACCATCGACTTGTGACACGGTGCATTGTCCTGATGAAAGAGAACTTTTTTCTTCTTCATATGGGACCGTTTTTTTGCAATTTTTGTCTTCAAACGCTCCAATAACGCTATATAATATTCGCTATTGATGGTTTTTCCCTTTTCAAGGTGATCGATGAATATTATACCATGCGCATCCCAAAATACGGAGGTCATAACCTTCCCGGCCGACTGTTGAGTTTTTGGTCGCTTCGGACGACTTTCACCGGCTACTCTCCACTCAGCTGACTGCCGATTTGATTCCGGAGTATAGTGATCCAAGTTTCATCCATTGTCACATACCGACGCAAAAACTTTTGTTTATTTCGCATAAACAGTGCCAAACAGCGCTCTGAATCATCGATGCGTTGTTGTTTCTGTTCCATTGTGAGCAAACGCGGCACCCATTTCGAAAAAAGCTTTTTCATGATCAAATGTTCATGCAAAATAGTGTAAACACTACCATATCTTCAGGATGTCAGCTATCTCACGCAACTTTACTTTGCGATTTTCCATCACGATTTTGAGGGGGTTTTTTATGTTTTCTGGTGTAACAGCCTCATTTGGACGACCAGAGCGTTCAGCATCATTTGTATCTATACGACCGCGTTTGAAATCAGCATACCACTGACAAGTGCAGAGCAGAGCCCGGATAACACTTTTCAAGCCATCGCTGAGTTTGAACGGTATTTTTTCCCATTAAAAAGCAATGTTTTATCAACACACGAAATTCAGTTTTTTCCATAGCGTCACTAAAACCACTGTAACTCAATGACACAATGTCATGAAAGTTTGACACGTAACTTCGAAAGGTTGGTATTAACTGAGAATGGTATGGATTTGTTATTAGAGGCGCCAATCTGTTGGTTAGTCCCGGTACTTATTGATCGATGTGTTACGTAAGAAATTATAATAACGATGGCTATATAAAACTTTTAACAATTTTGTGAAAGAAATTTGACTACGCAGTGCAGTTTAATAAGATTTAATCAACTGATAAGAAAAATCCAACAAACTTGAATTTTATACTAAAATTTAAAAAAACTAAGAATTTATATAGCGCTATCTCTTAACAATGATTGCCCCAAGAATTTATATTAAGCACCCACTAAGTGCCAGAAACAAATTCAGATGGAAAAAATCCACCAATTAAAACTCGAAAATTGAGCCCGAGGCGAGGATGCTAACCTGCGGCCACAGTACTGATTTTGAGAATCATCACACAATTTTTTAAGCATACAAACCAAGCCTTGGTTAAAGTAGGAAATGCACATGCAGCGACCCGGCATGCTGGGGTCAGGACTACTTACACGGACCTTCGAGGTCGCAGCTCGTACTTGGCAGGTTGTGGCGTGGGGTTATTTGCCGAAGGGGGGCCCTCACGGGGTGCACCCGACAACACAATCTCCACCATGCCGAGGAAGTCATCACGGGTGAGGCGGTTTTCATCAAACACTTGCATTACCACCTTGTGTTCAGACGGTCTAACCTGAAATTCATAAAATCAAATTGATAATCCCAACAAAATAAAATAAAAATTAAATTTTATAAAGAATAACATTATATGCCAAACAATATGCAAATTAAGAAATTAATAGTCATGCAGGTGAGGTAAGACCTATTGATCAGAAAGATGTGCCAATCGATTTCATTAAAAGACAAATGTTTGCAATGATAACATTGATAGTGTGAATGATTTGGTAGGTGGGTAACCTTGTTATTCATTGTTGATATCTTAATTTTAATCACATTTTCAAACATTATATATTTAGTGACACTAATGAGATGCCTTTTTTTTTATCAAATTGTATAAGGTCTTGCTTGCCAATGCATAAAAAAAAAGTTATACGTATTAAAGGCAGTTCACCGATGTTTGAACTTTCACGTCGTGCTCGTGTAGAAAAGAATGCTTAGTTTTCCTAATGATCTAAGTCTGTCTCCAAAACCATATCCCGCATGTGCCTATTCACTAATGATCATGGGACTTCAAAGTCCAAGTTTCTATTCCATAGAAGAAAATTAGAAATAAGAGAGCTCTGACTAGTTGCCTTTAAGTGGATTAACCTTCACTGACCAATGCACCGATCTATCAGCGAGCCTTTGCTGTATTAATTCACAGCGCATTTAAAGTGCACTTTAACTTTATTACATTTATCATAAAACAGTCAGAAACAGGTAAACAAACCCTTTTATCGGTAAACTAAATACTTGAAATGTAAATGTACTCTTAACACTTACAATGTACTTTACTTACTGTTCACTATTTTTTTAAACAGTTTAAATTATACTTCAAATTCAGTTTTTATGACACTATTTTTATTTTTCATTTCATATAACATAAAGAATGTAATATTGTCGAAAAAGACCATCACTGTATATTTGTCACCTGTGTTTTTTTCATTTAAATGTATACTATTTTTTCACAAAACAATGTATGGGTAATTTAATACATTAAAAAGGGTAGGGGTTAAAAGGGTCTTTTCATTACACCTTTTTTTTGACGCAACATTTGATACCTTTCTAGCATCCATCTTTATCATTTATTATAAGCCCTGAAATATACAACTCATGCACTGTTTCTAGAACTTTTTTACTACATTAATACCGAACAATAAAATCAATACAAAAAAATAGAGATTGAAACTTACCCTAAATATAAATTCCTCATTCCAAACTGGATTCAGTGTCTGAAAATATAATTAATTGTATTTTGGTTATTATTATATAAATAATTGATGATTAGCATTGTTTAGCATATCATTTTGAACCATTAGATAAAATTGATAGCATTTCCTAAGTATCTTATATAATTTGGTGTCCCAATAAGAATGCAAGATTTGAATTGTGTGCCATTTTCGTATTGTCATTTTGGCAATGCTGAAAATTTCACAGCTGTCATGTAGATATATTGTGATTATATAGTAGTCATGGAACGAACAACGCATTATTATAGTGAAAACTCATTACAAATATGGGGAAAGTTTTGTGAAAACAGTTGCGTGAAATTTTTCATTCGACGAAATGTACCAAATCAGTCTACAGTTCAAATATTGATCGAGAAAACTGAATTGTGGACGTGAAAACACCAGTGCATCTTCGTACCAGCCAGTCTATTGAAAACATTATCTCAGTGACTGAAAGTGTTGTCATAAGTCTAGGAACCTAAATTTGCCATCGTTTACAGCAATTGGACATTTCAAGAAGTAACTTTCAGCGAATTCTCACAAAAGATCTGCATCTCCATGCTTATAAGATTCAACTGACGCAAGAACAGACCATTTTCAGTCTCTTGCATTTGTCAATTGGGTGATGGCAAACCATGGCATTTTTCTATGAAAATCCTCTTTAGTGATGAGGCGCATTTTAAACTCAATGGGTACGTGAACTAAAAAACCTGTCAGATTTGGGACGCAGAAAATCCTCGAGTGATTCTTGAGAAGCTAATGCATGCAACACAAACCACTGTATAGAGGGGATTTTGGGCTAACAGAGTGATTGGACCATTGTTCTTCGAAAATGCGGCCGGCAATGTACTAACAGTGAATGCCATGCGTTATCGCAATGTGATAACTGAATTTTTGTGGTCTCAATTTAACGGTATGGATGTGGAAGACATACGGTTCCAGCAGGACAGTGCAACCTGTCACACTGTGAAACAATTGAATTGTAAGAGAAATTTCCTCACTGTGTCATCTCACGCAATGGCGACTAGAATTGGTCACCGAGATTGTGCAATGTGACATTGTGGGAAATCTTTCTTTGGGGTTTTGTGAAATCTCACGTATACGCCAACAAATCAACAATTTCCGAGTTCAAGGAGGATATTCAATGCATCATTGACGAGTTGAATCCATAATTATGCAAAAATGTAATTGAAAATTTTGTCAAAATAAAAGTGTGCCAGCAGTTGTGAAGAATATCTGTCGGATATTTTCACACGCAATGTGTGTACTTTATGCTGAAACAAAAATATTGGTACTTTCTAATAAATTATGCATTTTATTAAAAAATTTAATCTTGCACTCTTGTTAGGATACCCGTTATTTTTACATATACCATGATTTTATTCATTCATTTGTATGCAACTCCGCAACATATGCGATGATGTGGACATGCTCAAGAGCGTGGCCGAGAGACAAACTTGTTTTTGGCCCTGCTAATTGAAACTCGGGGTTTTGAACCACTAGAGTAGGCAGGAGTTAGTTTTGAGCCACTCACTGTCCATTGTCATACATGTTGGTCATATGTATTACCAACATAACTTACACAGAATACTTTTATCACTACTTCAATAATTATACATTATACATACATACATCAAGTCGTCTCCCTGTCGGGGTAGGTAGAGAGGAGAGAGCGCCAGACTTCATATCGCAACACACATCTTTCGCCTCTTCTACATCCATACACCTACTTGTAAAGCCTGTATGATTTCTCTGACTTTAACATTTTCTTCTCTTAAAATATCATACACTTAATCCAACTATATTTTCCTTGGTCTTCTTCTACTACGCCTTCCATTCCCAGTTGCACTCTATAGATGTTTTGTCAGTCTTTCTTTATTAATTCGTTCCATGTGCCCAAAGCATCTCAGAGTGCTCTTCTTCATCTTACTCAACACATCAGCCTTAAGTTCACATTCATTCTTAATCACTTCACTCCATGTATTCTTCTAATTGCACACATTTTTACAGTATTTATTCGGCTCTTTTAGGTCTTAATCCATGTCCACGTTTCACTCCCATACATCAAAATTGATACTAAAATTATGTTGTGGACTATCATCTTCTGATTTTAATAGAATTTGATATTATTCAGTTCGAATATATATGATTTAGTACCCTATTGACTTTGTTTCCTTTTGCTACAAGCCTTTCAATATCCTCGTAACTTCCATCATTTGAGAAAATACTAGCTTAATAGCAGAATTCTTCAGCTTGCCCTAATTTTACATTACTCACTTATATATCACATTTGCTTTTCCTTTCACACTTTTCTATCACCATGACATTGGATTTCGCAACATTCATTCTCAGATAATTCTCTTAAATTTCTCATAGAATTTTCTTATGAGGCTCTAATTCATCTTCATTCTCCTCTAACACTACCACGTCGACAAAATACATCAATCCGCATACATTCTCATTTGATCTTGGAAATATCAGCCATTGACTGTCACCGTTTACTCTAATACATGCTCTACTTTCAGTATATAATGACGCAACACAAAGATTAATTTACATTTAACACCATATTCACTAAACATTTTCACTCAGTCATATGCTTTTGCAAGTCCACAAATGCACAGTACAGTTTCTTATTTTTTGCCACACATTTTCTACAACCATACGTAAAGAGAAAATCTGATCCACAAAAATCTGATGCAATTCTTCAAAATATTCCTTCCATCTCGAACTAACGATTCCTTCTTCTGACAAAATCCTTCCATTCTTATCTTTGATTCCACTCATACTACCCGCATAATTTTTTCCTCGGATTTTACTTCTTTCCAAATTATTTTCATATTTCCCTCCACATTCATGAAACTTCCTGAAACAATCTTTTTATTTTAATCTTCCATTATTTATACTCTCTTTTTTTTCATTGCTTCATCACTATTTCCTGATTTTGCTTCAATAAATACTTTCCGTACTCTATTTTTCTCTTTCACGCATTCCTTAACTTCCTTATCCCACCATGCACTGACTTTTTTCCTTCCAACCTTTATAGTGCCTTCAATTTTCGCATACATTATGCTGCACTATTTATATTGTTAAATTCCTCTACAGATACATATATACACCATCATGCCAAGTCCCTTTTCCAAGAGGACAGATATCTTTTCATAATCCTTTATTTTCATAATTTTTCATTGTTTATTCGTACAGTGCAAATATTCACACTACATGGGCTGCATGATATAGAATCCCCTTTTAACAAACAGTCACTTTTCACTTGTTTACTTCATTTTTCATTTTTGTTCTAAGCTCTTTGCATATATGTTTTAAAGCAACACTGCTAAATCATTTTCCGCCACTTGTCTGTACAATAAACCATTCATGACAAAATTTGACATTTTTACGTCTCTCGTTTTATTCTTAATCTTGTTCACACAAGTTAATATAAATATAGAAGAGCCATGGAGACATCACACTTCCTTGCGTGACACCTTTCTTAATACAAAACCATTCAGACATCTGTTCACCAACTCTGACACCTGCTGCATTTTCCTCAAGCCCAGGGAAATAGATCTTATCATCTTGTTGGCACATGGTTCGATATAAATATTGAAGAGCCATAAATAATGCATTGATTTTAGATTTCTCTTCAACAAAAATAAATTCATTCTTTAAGTGAGTAGAGTATTATTGATTTTAGCAAGACTTTAATTTTCAAAAACTAAGTTTATTATAATAAAAATGAACAAGACATAAGTGAATATTTGATAAAGCGTAAGGAAAGTCAGAAAATTTCTAGAAACAAAATCTATTCATGTTTAATGATTGACATCTGGTCAGTAGATTATTGAATATACTTCTTTATGTTCCAAAGAGCATAAAATATAAAGGAAAATATTCTATTGAGTGAGCAAAAGTATTCAAGT
This sequence comes from Odontocerum albicorne, assembly GCA_949825065.1. Classification (NCBI taxonomy): domain Eukaryota; kingdom Metazoa; phylum Arthropoda; class Insecta; order Trichoptera; family Odontoceridae; genus Odontocerum; species Odontocerum albicorne. The sequence goes on along the minus strand of OX463854.1, from coordinate 19,335,703 downwards.
AACTATGAATAATTTATATTGTATCGAGTGCCATAATTAAAGTTATATAAAAAATATTAACAAGTTTATATTAATATTTTAAGTCAATACAAAAAATAGGATAAGATACTCGGCATATTTAATCTCACAGAGGTCAAAATAATTAATGTTTGAAAGAAACTTCAACGCAATTTTTCAAGTATACCATCCAAAGTAAAAGAAATTTTAGTTTATTTATTTCATGATTTAATATCAAGAATGTTTCAATCGTGAAATTATAAAAAATTATGTGCAAAAAATATAATAAGAACTCAAATTCACTTAACATCTCTATTTTTCTTCATCCCATGATATTATAGTTTGAAATTTTTTATAAATTGTCACATAGCTGAGAGTCCAAAAGAGATTTATACGACACCTTAATTCCAGGAAATATGGATTTTACCTATGGCTCTATTCCAACATTTTTTGATGGGTATAATTAGCTACTTACTGCTCCTTAAGCATTAGAAAAGATCTCATAATGTTTGTACATATACAAATTACTTGAAGATAAATAGCAAATCCCTTGTTCATTGACAAAATTTTGTTTATTGTACCTGATAATTATTTACTCCATAGTGAATTAAGATTTTTTTCAATGCAACAATCACCACACTTGCGAATGGAATGAGCTTGTTGAATGAAATTTTTGATATTTATATCTTCTATATCTCGGTGGATAAACTGAAGATTGAACTCATTCTGTGTAAGCATAACTGAGCCAATTCACAAAGAAGCATGAATAACCATTGTTCCCATCATTATTATTTTTAGACCTTTATTTATTTAAATTTTGTCTTACATTATACATTTTGTTTAATGTGATTGGGTTAAACCTGTATCAAAAGTAAAATAAATTAAAATATTGAATCACAAGCTAATTTACTTTTTGATTATTTTTTCAAAACTGCATTTTATTTAAAATGATATTTTTTCTCCATAAGTCATACCCTGTTCCCCTGATTTATTGATTTTTAAAATGCCTAACCAAAGTATTTATTTACCTTTTTCTTTGTTTTTGTAAAAACTGATTCCACCACCAAGTCTCCATTAACTGTGTGAAGATCCACCCTGACGTATGGATCACTGCAAGATAAAATATTTCCAGTTAATATTGTAGGACACATACCAAAAAAAGGCCCTCTTAATCGAGTTTAGAATTTGCACATAAAACAGTAAGAATTTGGACATAAACTCAGAAACCTTACTTGGACATTTCGTCCATATGCAAGAACATAAATTTACAAAGAATATATTTGAGTTATATCCAAGTAGAAGTAGGATGATCGAGTAAAACATGTAATAAGCAACCAAGAACCTATGCCAGCTACGCCTCGAGTCAATGATATGGCATTGGACAGGCTGGTTTGGCACGTTTCAAACTCAATCTAAAAGAGTGGGTGTGAATTGAATTCTTGGGGCCATACATGGAAAGTTATAGGGTTATTTCACTTTTTTTATAATAAAATAAATTCGAAAATCAGAAATGGCAGTATTTCTTTTTCTTACCAGTAAAATCAATTTCAAATACCTATCGAAGCACTCCAGATGAAATTTGAAATCTGTATATGTTCATAAATACGACTTTACATATTTATGAACAAATACGGTTTTTAATTGAAACTCGCATTGTCTGTATTTATACATTTTTCATTCAATTAAATTTTTTATCAAAAAGAGTGCATTAATTGGCCATTGGTGATTAAAAATTCATTGCACATTGCACAGGACCAATAATGAAATTTCAGGTAGGTGTGTTTTTTAATATTATATTTTGTTAATTTCCATTATGTAAACAAAAATAACACACCAATACAGACAATGGAAAAAACTGTTTTCACACACACCAATTTTCAAAACAATGGAAAAAACTGAATTTCGTGTTTACTTTCTGGAAAAAACTGAATTTCGTGTTAACATTACTTTCTAACGGGAAAAAATACCGTTCAAACTCAGCGATAGCTTAAAAATGTTATTCGGGCTCTGCTCTGTGGAAAACAACCATTTGTCGGTGGTATGCTGTTTTTAAATATGGCCGTACAGACACAAATGATACTGAACGCTCTGGTCATCCAAATGAGGCTGTTACACCAGAAAAATAAAAATAAAAATCGTGATGGAAAATCGCAAAGTAAAGTTGCATGAGATAGCTGACATCCTGAAGATATCATTTGGTAGTGTTTACACTATTTAGCATGAACATTTGATCATGAAAAAGCTTTTTTCGAAATGGGTGTCGCATTTGCTCACAATGGAACAGAAACAACAACGCATAGATGATTCAGAGCGCTGTTTGGCCCTGTTTATGTGAAATAAACAAAAGTTTTTGCGTCGGTATGTGACAATGGATGAAATTTGGATCCACCACTAAACTCCGGAATCATATCGGCAGTCAGCTGAGTGGAGAGCAGCCGGTGAAAGTCATCCGAAGCGACCAAAAACTCAACAGTCGGGCGGGAAGGTTATGGCCTCCGTATTTTGGGATGCGCATGGTATAATATTCATCGATCACCTTGAAATGGGAAAAACCATCAATAGCGAATAGAAAGTAAAAATAGCAAAAAAAACGGCCCCATATGAAGAAAAAAGTTCTCTTCATTCTCATCAGGACAATGCACCGTGTCACAAGTCTATGGTAACGATAGCAAAATTGCATGAGTTGAACTTCGAATTGCTTCCACACCCACCGTATTTTCCAGATTTGGCCCCCAGCGACTATTGGCTGTTTGCAGACCTCAAAGAGATGCTCCAGGGAAAGACATTTGGCTCCAATGAAGAAGTGATTGCCGAAACTAACGCCTATTTTGAAACCAAAGATAAATCGTTCTACACGGCTAGCATAGAAAAGATAGGAAAGCATTGGAATGAATGTATCGCTCTTGAAGGAGACTATGTTGATGAATAAAGAAGAATTTTGGCAAACAAATGTTGTTTTAGTAGTTAATCCCGGGACTTATTGATCGATGAGTTATATAAAACATTCACAGGATTATTACTCAACTCCTATAAACACATTTTATACCAATTTGCAGAATAAAAAACTGCATTAAACACAACAATACAGCCCCTATATATTATCTGATGGCTGAATGACTAAACTATAAAATCTTCACTCACAACTATTATTTATTCAACACTACATCAGGATGTGGATAAAAAGAAATGATTTCAATTTTATAATTGAATTAATATAATGACCTCATTTTATTTACGAAAGTGAAAAAATACTGCCACATCTGTTATTACAAATCAGAACTATCTTAATTGTTATTGATAATAATGTGCTATTTGTGTGACATCTATTTTTAAATTTTACAATTTTTTGTCACTTTGGAATAACTTCAGAACTTCAGATGGCTTGCGAAAAGTTTTTATTCCTACAATTTTAAGTTTCCTTGGCATTCTGGCTTCGTAAGTCTAATTAACAATGTTTTGAACTAATTACATTGGAATTGACCAGAACTTATTGAATGTGAATTCATTTATTATAGCATTTACAAAGGAAGAAACAAACATTCCCAGAATTGTTAAAAACTTTTTGTTATAAAATTTACAGCAAATCCCTTTCAGTATTTTCCTTAAGATGCGATACATTTGTCCCAGTACTTCCTCCATTATTGGAAAAATTTATTTAAGTCATCTTTTATCAACATTTCCATAGCCTCTTTTAGTTATCCCTCTCCGTGATTTCTTTATGTTCCCAAAATAAAAAATGCGACTGAATGGGAAAAGATTCGCTACTGAACACAGAAGGCTTTAGACACAGTGACAAAACACGACTCCAAAAAAATGTTTCCAGGAATGGGAGAAGCGTTAAGATAATTAATATTATGATACATCTCAAGAAAAGAACTTTGAAGGAGATTTAAAGGAAAATTTATGCTAGTTTGATAATCAAGATTTTTTTGACTAGGATTTATTAAATCATATTAACTACTTAGCAAAAAAAATCCGCTAGAAGTGATTTAATTATAAAAAAAGTCTAAAGAACCCTTATTTTTTTGGATGGAATATACTTATATTTTTCTGAAAAAAAAATTGTTTACCCTTCAATTGATATAAAATCAGAGAAATATAATATTTTCTGTAATTACTTTCTGATCAAAATATGACACATTTAATAACCCAAATCCATGAAGAGTACAATATTTTTTTCTCCTTAATTACCCACAACTTTCTAAGGTTGCGTTCATTCTTTAATTTTGCATAAATATTATTGTTTTTGAACTTTGTTGCCAATGTTAAACGTTCAGAAATAATTATTTTTTCCTTAATAAAGTTACTCACATAAATTTGAAATGCATATTGGAACAAATATAGTATGTATGAAACCATTAATTTAAACAAATAAATAAAGACTGAAAAGTTTGAGTGAAATTGTTACACCTGAAAAATACACAAAATGACAACTTCTCTGTGGCCTAGAAACCCTTTCTCCTGGGAGTTTCAGGTCCAATGTGTTTCACAATCAAATGATTGTGCAAAATATTAGCATACTGTTTTACCTGGGAGAGCCACAGTTGTTGAATTTAAGGTGGATAAAATGAATATATATGGTATTCAAAGATACATATACAAGTATCACAAATCAAATCCTGTTTTCTGAGAGCCATCAATAGACACAACCTCAATTTGGATGATGCAATACTTGAACCCTTTATAGACAGGTGCTTATTTCTAGACACCATATTCTTATATAAAGTGTTCAATTATGGAGTCGACTGCACTGCACTTTTGGAAAAAAATAATCTTTGTTCATAGAATTAGCTCCAAAAACACAAACACTTTCTATGTCAAATGCCTATGGAAATCTCATTATATTAGTAATACTCGTATGTAGAAGTTTTAATTAGAAGTATGAAAATAGGATTGATATATTTAATCACATGTACTTCCCAGTTTTAAGGTTTCGCTGAAGAGCACATGCACATGATAGAACTCATATTTGTTCTGTTTTAGAAACATAAGTTCAAGCATAGTTTTCTGTTTATCATTTAAGTTCAATCACTATATTTACCATTTTTTGCTGGTTTTGTTCAATTCATACAATTTTGTTTTATATTTCATCTCGTATTGTTATATTTAATAAGACAAAAATATTGCTTTCTTTAACAATAACAGATTGAATAATTGGAAAACATAATATATGTGTAAATATTATATGCTTTAGTTCATTTATATTTGAGTGTTTTTTTTTTCATATATAAAATATGTATCTTTGTTTTCCTTAATAAATAAATAAAATTACTTTAAAATTGCATATATGATATTTCATGAAAAAAATTAAAATCATTTAATACCTCGCTCCAAAGATATCTTTCTTGGCCAATGCATGTCCAGCAATAACTTTTAACCGAAGCAAGCAACAGTTTTCGTCAGTCTGAAAAGAAATATTTATTACTTTATTTGTAATATAGTGGATAAATGATTTTTATTGAAAGACAGGAAACAAAGTAAACGGAGCACTCAATGTAATATACAACAACCACGCAATATAAAAGTAGCAAAAATGACAATACACAGTAGTATGCTGGTGTCCACCTTGATGTACAATACACAGTAGTATGCTGGTGTCCACCTTGATGTACAATACACAGTAGTATGCTGGTGTCCACCTTGATGTACAATACACAGTAGTATGCTGGTGTCCACCTTGATGTACAATACACAGTAGTATGCTGGTGTCCACCTTGATGTACAATACACAGTAGTATGCTGGTGTCCACCTTGATGTACAATACACAGTAGTATGCTGGTGTCCACCTTGATGTACAATACACAGTAGTATGCTGGTGTCCACCTTGATGTACAATACACAGTAGTATGCTGGTGTCCACCTTGATGTACAATACACAGTAGTATGCTGGTGTCCACCTTGATGTACAATACACAGTAGTATGCTGGTGTCCACCTTGATGTACAATACACAGTAGTATGCTGGTGTCCACCTTGATGTACAATACACAGTAGTATGCTGGTGTCCACCTTGATGTACAATACACAGTAGTATGCTGGTGTCCACCTTGATGTACAATACACAGTAGTATGCTGGTGTCCACCTTGATGTACAATACACAGTAGTATGCTGGTGTCCACCTTGATGTACAATACACAGTAGTATGCTGGTGTCCACCTTGATGTACAATACACAGTAGTATGCTGGTGTCCACCTTGATGTACAACACACAGTAGTATGCTGGTGTCCACCTTGATGTACAATACACAGTAGTATGCTGGTGTCCACCTTGATGTACGGAAGTGAAACTTGGACTTGGCAAGAAAGATAAAAGTTAAATTAATGTTGTGAAGATGCATGCATTAAGAAAGGCGGAATGAAGACATCAGAAATAAATGCATGGATAAAATGGATGGTTTAAGGATAAAGAAAGGAGCTTTAAGATGGTTTGGACATATGGAGGGAATGAATGTTGAAATAATGACAAAGCGAGTATACAAGTCAATAGTGCAAGGTGTGCATGGAAGAAGTAGACTGAGGAAAACATGGCTGATTCAAGTGGACCAAATTTTGAAAGATAAAGTGAGAAGTATGAATAATAAAAGATTATGTATGAATGTAGCGAAAACTCAAGTTGTGTGCTTGGATAAAAAAGTTTGAAAATCTGTTCTCTCTACCTACCCCGCAAGAAGCACGGCGTAATGATATGTAAGAATTATAAATATTTTTCGGCAATTTAATAAAAAACAAAAAAAGTAAACAAAACATAACCGGAATGTAAAAGTTTCATTGATCAAAAAATCACTTGCTCATCTAGTGAAAACATATGAATAAAATACCAATCGTTATCACAGTTTTACAACAGTGAATCATCAATATTTTAATTTATAAGATCCAAAAAAATTTAATATTTTTCCTTTTAACCCTGAGAGTGCTACGAGAAAAAAATATAATTGTCTATCTAGTGCTGAGATATATTTACGATTCGGACGTTCGTGATAAATATTTATTTTAAACAAAAAAAAAAATATTTTTACAACATAAATATATTTTAGAATATGTCCCCTTGTATTCTAAATGAATGATATTCAATTAAGAATACAAGGGTTGAACAAATTTCTTCCACTGCTATAGCAGTGCGCCGATCTCTCAGGGTTAAATTTGTGTTTTACTTTTCCTAGAAGTAAGTTTATAGAAAATTTATAATCCTAAAGCATATTATAATATAAAAAAAAAATTAGGAAGTATAATGAAAAAATGTGAGTTCATGTCTCTCAAGAATTTTTTTCTTGTTTATCTCCTAATATCCATTCTAAGATATGAATGATTTCCTATAATGTATGGCTAATTACCATCAATATGCATTATTTTGTTCATAAGTTATAAACTAAAAAACACTAAAGGATTATTTAATAACATGACATACTCGTACACCATACGTTATGCAACTTTTTTAACTATGGGGTTGACATTATTACCGAACTATCCTTAAGACATATTTTTGAAACATTGAAGTAATTTTTTAAACCCATAATAATGTATATAAAACATATTATTGTTGTCTGCCAAATTTTACAGTATACCAGGAGGCAGAGTGAGAGATGAATATAAAGTCATGCTGTAGCAGTAGAATGAATACAGTTTCACAAGGAAATAAAAGAAATATACGAGGCGTATCCAGAAACTAAGTGTACTGAGGCTCTCACGACCGGATGGATTTTATTTTCGACATGTTGGCTACACTTCCGTGTAGCCTGACCCTTCCCCTCCGCAACGAGACCGGTTCGAGGTCAGTACGTTGAGAAGTGTCAACGCGACAACACGTTTCATGAAAAATGTCAAACCAATCTCCCGCCAAGTGCGAAATTTTGTAAAAAGGCAAGAGTTTTTGAGGCGCTGCAAACTCCATGGAGATGAATTTCTCCGCTCCATCGTTACTGGAGATGAAACTTGGGTTGCACACTACACGCCTGAAACCAAAAGGCAGTCTCAACAGTGGCGTCACACCTCTTCACCCTCCGCCAAAAAGTTCAAAACCACAATTTCAGCCAAGAAAATCATGGCATCCGTGTTTTGGGACTGTCAAGGCATAATTTTAATTGAATATATGCCTCCAGGGGAGACCATCAACTCTGCAAGATACTGTGAGACCCTAAAAAAATTGCGGAGGGCGATTCAGAACAAGAGGAGAGGCATGCTGACAAAGGGAGTCTGCCTGCTGCACGACAATGCAAGACCACACACGGCCAACGCCACGAAGGAACTGCTCGCCTCGTTTAAATGGGATGTCCTGAACCGTCCCGCGCATTCCCATGACCTAGCACCTTCAGATTACTATCTCTTTACCTCCCTGAAGCTGCACATGGGTGGAAAAAGGTTTTCAACCGACGAGGAGGTAAAGGAGGATGTGGAGAAGTGGACGGAGGGGTTGGCGGGAAACTACTTCGAGGAAGGCATCAAAAAGTTGATACCCCGCTTCACCACCTGCATTGAGAGGAATGGCGACTATGTCGAAAAATAGCTTACATGTGTACTACGGTAACCACGTAATTTTTTTGTTTAAATAAAAAAAATTGTAACCTACAAAAATTCAGTACACTTAGTTTCTGGATATGCCTCGTAGTTTTAAACTATGTATTATACTAGAGATTTTGTATTTTAAGATATTTACAAATGTATAGTCAACCTCTTTTACGCAAATAAACTTCAATGTCATTTTTGGAACTGAGGAATGGAAAAGAACAGTCAAGCAGCAGATTGAATGAAACAGATAAAACTGTAAGAGCGAGCAACAAAGGAAAAAGTCCTCCAGTGAGTGGGATTTTAAATCAATAGGAACAGAAAATTGTTTTCTTCATACAAATACATTGTATAGCTCTCATCAAAATATGTGTATCAGTTTCAATAATCACTTATATAGACTAAAAAAATAATTAAACTGTTTTAACTTCTCATATGAAATAATAGAATACCTAGTAATATGTAAAAAATTATTTTACATAGCATTCAGTGGTTCCATTTGCGTGGTTTTCATTTACGCAGTTTTCTTGGGACCAATTACCCATATAAATGAAAATATAACTTTTAAAAATCTACTGGGATTCTCAGAGGCTCTTACTGGGGTTGGGCAACTGTCATTTTTGGTTATAATTGTGTGTATTGCATTTGGATAAATTAAAAATTTCTTCAGCTGTTTCTATTATGTAAACTGTAGATATCTACCAAACAAATTATGTTTCAATTTATACAATTATGTGAAAATATTCTAATTGTTATTCATATGGGTTACATACTAAATTTCAAAAGTACAGAAATCAATGTGTAAATTAATATTTTATATTTTACCATTAGTGTTTATTTAAAATTAAGATATCAATACATTTGATTCAGTTTACATTTTTCAAACATTCAATAAATTATTGTATTATGGACTTATTTATGGTGATAGATCAACAAAAGTAAGTTGAGTAACTTAATTGTGATGAGATGCTTATAATCAGAATGTTTATGTTATTATAATAATATAATTACTATTCCTACGTTTTTAGTGCCTAAGAATAATTAAAAGGTCATATTATTGATAAAACATGTTGAAAAAGAATACTTAAAATAATTAGTTGGAATGTACTTGACATTAAAATTGCAGTTAAAACGAAAACAAAACAAAATCTGTTAATGATTACATTGAAAACTCAAGTTTTTTTTATTTACAAATTGTTCTCGATATGGTTTCGTAATAACATTAAAGAAACAAGAATAAAAATAGGTTTTTGTCGATTGTAACAGCAATACGCAGAAACCTGTAAGGAAGAGAACATAATAAATATACAGTTATAAACCTGTTAAGAACTTACGCATTCCGTCTCCTCAGGATTAGGAACGAGGCCATATTCTGTATTTTGGGCCATTGCCCAAAACTAATTTTACGTAATTAACAGTCAGCAGCCTCCCAAACAAATATATTCCATCTGAGGCATACGCGTGACAATTTTTGGAATTGACGTCCCCGACAAAACACTTCGTTTGTTATCATGGACGCAGAACTAAATAATAAATAATTTACACAAACTAATAAACAAGAGTTTAAATTCGATGAATTAAAGATTTGGCATATTTTGACATAATATGATTAAATAAATTTACATAAAAGCCTTATAAACCTCAATATCACTGCTGTCAAATGTCATAAGAATGACACATACTCTAGCGACAAATTATCGAACAAAAATCTACTTTATTCGTCACTACAGTTAAGTCGGTTAATAGAACTACCGAACAAAAAAATACGTGACCCTTTCAAGAACTGGAAAACTATTTCTTTTTTTTTAAATATAGTTGTTTGATTGAAAAAATCCCTCGATCGAAAAATATATTATTAGTTGAATATAGAGATTTAAAGAGAAGCTTGATAAACTTGGTTTCAAATAGTTTTATTGGCAATTTGATAAAAATATAGTTCGAATCACAACCATTTCATTGATCAAATCACAATTAATCTTTTTTTGTAACACCAAAAAAAATCTTTAAATATAAATGGCAAATAAAAAACCAACTATTTCTTCTAAACTTGAATTATCGAAAATCCTTCTTCATATCAAGTTTAAATGTATAAGTATTCTTTGCATTAAATTCTTACATAAGTCATTCGGAATAAAAATTTATATAACTAGAGGGAACTTATGTGAAATATACACGGTTTATCATATTTAAAAAAATGCTAAGTCAAGAGTAACACGAGTGTGTTGCAAAATATTCATAAATAATGCACTCATCAAAATGAATACCATAATATGTAATCCAATTTAACAAAGTTGCACAAACAAATAAAACTGTTAATTAATCGAAATGTGTATTAAACATGTTCTCTAAAGCAGGGGTCTCCAAACTTTTTAGCCTAAGGGCCACACTGACTCCTCCACTAAGCCCCAAGGGTCAAGACCTATCTAGCTCATCATACCAACATACTGTAGTTTTGAATTACGCGCAAATTTTCAACAATATAATCAAAATAAACTATGACGGGCCGGATACCGGGCATATCCGGCCCGCCATCGCGGGCCGGATTGGTGGTGCTCGCGGGCCGTAGTTAAGAGACCCCTGCTCTAAAGTATAAAATAAAAATACATTCTGCTATCTTACTTTTTAACAATCAAAAAGTGGAAAAAACGCTCACAAAAAATATAGCAGTCTGTACACATCCAGATATATTTCTTAGCAGACGTGATAGCGGATTTGCAAATACGAGTATCTAATCACCAGTGCGAAGCTTTTTTAATTTAAGCTATTTATTTTTTTCTATTTTTTATGCTTTCTGTCATTTTTGAATACTTGTTACGTTAAATTCGTTTTTTTTTTAGAACCGCCTATATTTTTTGATACTATTATTTATTTCTTACGTGTAAAAACGCATGTGTATCAATTATTTTTGCTGATTTTAGAATTATTCTTAATTTATACTTATAGCTTCTTTTCTTTGAATTTTTATACTTTATTGTTTTTATTTGGGCATGCATAAAAAGCATTGTTAATTGATTTTCGTTTATCATCTTACAACAGATACGCATGAATTACTAAAAACGTGTAAAGTAACATTAATCTTAAGGCATTGAAATTGAACTTAATCATACATACATTATCTGTCCAATGCAAAAGGTGACTGACATGAAATACAAGACATTGGTTATTTTTAGTTAACATTACCTTTTATTCAAAATACACTCCTTGTGAGTCAATACAATACTGAAAGCGGTTGTAAATTTCTCTGAAGCACTCCTGAAACTCATTCTTCGGAATTGACTCGAAAATCGCAATCGTAGCCTTCTGTCATGTCGAAACACTTTTCTTTCATCGCCAATATCAGTTTCGGAAATAGGAAGAAGTCGGGGGGTGGTCGATGCTTTTTTTGGCCAAGAAATCGCGTACAATCTTACTTTTGTGCGCCGGTGCATTGTCGTGCAACAAATACCATGCCCCTTGTTCCCGGTATTTGGGTCGAACTCGAAGAATCCTGACCCATAAACGATTCAAAACACTCAAGTACACATTAGCGTTCACCATTTGACTTTCTAGCATGAATTTCTTATGGACATTTTTTTTGGCATCAAAGAAAACGGTAAACAGAGTCTTGATTCGAATCTTCTGCATGCGCATTGTAAGTAGCTCATACTGAAAGCACCATGTTTTATCACCTGTTACTGCTTGATATGAAGTCTGAATCTATACCAGCCGCTCTTTTCATGTATCTGCAGTGCTCCACTCTGCAAACTTTTTTAACGTCAGCCAGTACAGACCTTTTGTTTGTCCAATTTTTTCTTTAAAATGAGATGAACAGTGAATTTAGGAACTCAATTGAGCTCCTCGATGAGCCTAGTAGACGCACAACGATCATTTCGAAGAATTTCAACCACTTTTTGTACATTTTCTTCAATTCGAACAGTAAATGATGATCCAGGCCGTGGATCATCTTCAATGCTTTCTCTACCATCACGAAATATTGCATACCACTTGAAAACTTTCTTACAACGCTTCACTACCATAAACAGTTTGAATCATTTCAAAAGTTTCTGTGGTACTTTTACCCAATTTAAAACAAAATTTAAATTCTTTTTCCGACCGAGACTCAGAAGGTACTGTCAATTGTGCAGTCATTACGAATGAACCAGCAATGCCAACGCTTTGAAACTTTTACGGAAGATAGTGAAAATGTGTCGCTAGTTAATTTATTTGACAGTCGAAATGTGTCGCTAGTTAGTTCATTCCATTGAACAGACCATGTACCTACCTAATATAAAAAAAATATATTGTATATATATAATTGTCACTTCGTTTTAAACTTACTTGCAATATTTTAGATTAAGGTGTTATTTCGCGCAAATATTAATTTCCCTCGTCTTTGAACTTTTCATTTCAGTAAAAATAATTACCTTTTTCGAGAACAAATCATTTAACACACATTGTAATAACTCATAACATCACTATTGTCATTGAACGAATATATATCTTCCCTAGTGAACGAATATATTTTCAACATCAAAATCATATATACATATATGCAAAAAGGATATTAAGTTGGCATATATAACCCTAATTTTAACTTTAGCAAAAAAAAATCAGTCAGTTGCGTGCTTTTGTTATGGGAGTAATATAATAAAGAAGAGAATACGTCGATTAATAATAAAAGTGGTGGCGTTTTTAAATTCCAAAACTTATATTCCATCAGTATTTTTGAAAAATTATACCTCCGGTGATTGGCGAGATCGAGAAAGGTGGAGGAAAAATATTCAAGCAGTCGACGTCAAATGGATGTGATAAGGCGAGGGAAAAGAAGTATTTTTGAAAAATAAAAATCTATCCGTAACGTTTATCATAACTTGACACTGGCGTATACTCCTTCATATACGAGGGTCATCCAGAAAGTAAGGTTGCAACATTTATGTAGGATCGAAAAATGCTCGTATTTAATTGAAATTCACAGGATACTTCACAAATATATTAAACTATTTTTCAACGTAATCGCCGTCGAGATCGAGACATTTCTGTAGTCGGGGCACCAGCTTTTGTATGCCAGTGTCATAGACCTCAACCGCCAGCTCTTTCAGCCACTTCTTCACAGCTTCCTCAACCTCCTGATCGTTGAATAATTATTGGGGGGTAGTGACACACCCACGTCTCATCCCCTGTCACGATAAAGTCCAGAAAAGTTTCTCCCTCCTGTGCAAAACGATTCAAAAATTCACGCGCGGCGGTCACGCGATTTTGACGGTGATCCGGTGTGAGCATTCTGGGCACTCATCTCGCACACAACTTCTTGTAACCAAGTTTTTCCGACACAATATCACCAAGGAGATTTCGAGAAATGTCAGGAAATTCTTCGTGAAGATCGTCAAGCGTCACACGGCGGTCATTTCGCACTTGTTTTTCAATTTTTTGCACACATTCGTCAGAAATCACTGCCTTGCCTCGTCGTGAGTATCAGTACGGCCTTCTCTGAACAACCTAACCCACTTCGTGACATGTTGTCGACTCATCACATCACTACCATAAACTTCCACGAGCTTCCGATGGATATTCGCGGCGGTATTGTTTTGCAAAGTCAAAAAACTGATGACCGCGCGGGTCTCGCACGGACGAGAGTTGGTGGGAGCGCACGACGACCTCTCCATCGGAAGAATTTACTGTGACTGAACAAAATGGCCTACAAACACGCGGGACCAAACAAACTGACCGTTAGGATTCCCCCTACACGCCAGGTGCACCAACTTTGAAACAAAAAATTTCCCCCGGCCTCAGGAGCCTTTGTAACCTTAGTTTCTCGATGACCCTCGTATAAATAAGAAAAAAATATACTATATGGTAAAATTTTGATGGAAAGACATAGATCCCCTTCATATATAGGAGTTCACAGCCATTATTCAAGGAGAGAGAGATATATATATCCAGATTAAGGTAATATGTATCCTTCTTATCTTCTTGAATAATGGCCGTGGACTCCTATATATAAAGAAGTAGACACCGGTATGTCTCCTTCATATGTTCACGGCCATTATTTAAAAAGAAAAAAAATATTTTGATGGAAAGATATAGATCCAGATTAAGGTAATCTGTCTCCTTCTTCTTAAATAATGACCGTGAACTCCTATGTATGAAGGAGTATACGCCAATCTGTATCCTTCATATATAAGAGTTCACAGCCATTATCTAAAAAGAAGAAAAAAATATTGTATGGTAAAATTTTGATGGAAAGACATATTCAAATTAAGGTAATCTGTCTCCTCTTCTTTTTAAATAATGGCCGTGAACTCCTATGTGTGAAGGAGTATACACCTGTATGTCTCCTTCATATATAGGAGTTCACAGTTATTATCCATTATTCAAGAAGGTAATCTATGCATAGATCCTCCATACTCACCAGACTTGTTACCAACTGATTTTCGATTTTTCAAACATAATGATCTCTTTCTTCGAAATAAAACATTAACAAATCAAAAGGCCATATTTGATGCATTTACACATTTTATTTCTTCTAAAGACGCTGAGTTTTATAAGAGAGGGATTTATAGTTTAGTATCATGTTGGCAAAAAACCCTTAATGTGAATGGAGCATGTTTCGATTAAATAAAGTATTTTCTCCCTTACAGTCATTCAAATATCTCAAGCCACCTTTCCATTTTCTGAGACCATGCTTCCCAAATAACAAAATTCTTCAACTCGTTACTATGTAAAAATATGTTCTAATGGTACAAAAAGCTAAAATAAATCTATATTCTGAGAAAAACGAATATTTCTCATAAATGTCTCATTGTAGCAGACAAGTAAAATAATGTGTCATCTATAAGATAAGGATTATGAATAATAATTTAACGAATGATTGATTATACTTTTTGCCTCTTAATATTTTTTTTGCTGAACATTGGGTATTCAAAGTTTCAACCTATACTGTAATAATGCCGAAATGAACCAATAATGAGCAATCGACTGTGCAGATAGTCTAATTTAAATTATTATGTTAAAGGGAAAACTCAAGGTAGCTAAGTAGGGTAGAAGTTTATTAGGTAGTTGCATTATTAAATTCATTTGTTTTTTTCCCAAACAGATTTACAAATTAAATGAAAATAGATTGGTTGTCATTCGCATTCAGAGTACACATACGCACACATTGAAAAATCAGTTAAACAAAAAGAGTGCCCACAGTTCCACTCTTTCAGCCCACCTTTTTTTTTTTTTTTTTCATATTTGGTGGTTGATTTTTGTATTTACAAAAGCATTGATTGTCTCTGTCTCTTCACTGGATGGTGTTATGGTTAAAGCAGAAAGAAGTTATCTGGTGCGATGAGTAAGAATTTTTTAAATTTAGTTGGAACGATGTTTTTCCCCCAAGAGCGCTTGCCACACTTCTACAGAAATAAGTTAACTGTCTCCATAGTGGGAGAAAATAAGAACCTGGCAATAAAAAATATATTTCCATGCCATAAATTCTAATTAAAAATAAAAGTGTGGTGTACAATATGGAACTAAAGATGTTATGATTTAAAGATAAGAAAATAATTGATGCCTTCGTGATATGATATAATTATTGGAAAAACATATAGTAAGATCTTATAGATTAGGAAGAAGATATCTAGCTAAAAGGAGATTTATTAAGGTATGTGAGAATTTGATAATTGAAGAGTTAAACTTATAAACCACTCAAGAGCCAAAAAATACACAAAGAGTTTAAGAAAAAACTGTGCGGTATTTGAGTAAATTGCTTGTGGAGATGTGCCCAGTGACATCTTTGGTTGTAAAACAGAATCACTTTAAGTTTGAATTCACATATATGCCATTTATGGGTATATTGTCGCTTGTTGATAGACTGTTTTTCCATAAAAAAAAATCAAAATACGGTTGTTATGTGGTTTATGAGTTTAACTCTTCAACTGAGAGATATAAGGAATATTTTTATTCACACAACTTCCTATTTCATATTCGAAGGATTTTTATGGTGTCTTCTAAATTGATACAAATCTTCTAAGCAATCATCCCATTCTAATATTTGGTCTACTTTTCTAATATTCATTGTCTACTTTGCTCTGTCCTGAATATCTTGTTCAACAACTCTTACATATTCTCATATTGTTTCTTAACACATCCAGTCATTGACGTTGAGGTCTACATCTGCATCTATATAACGTTGAGAGTTAATGCTGCGTTTCCGATGTATTCACGAGGTTTTCTTTTAACATGTCCAAGCCATCTCAACCTACTCTTGAAATTTATTAGCTATGTGTCCTACACCAAGACCGCAATGTATGTGTGTGTTATTAACTTTATCTGCTCATGTGACACCGCACATCTACTTCAACATTATAATTTCAGTTGTTTGGACAACCTGAGCCTATTTTTTTGTCATACTGTAAGTTTTGTTTCTGTAGATGTATCAGATGGATGATATTTTTATAAATACGACCTTTTAGCTTGATGGGCATTCACATGTCACACCCGCCATTTCACACTTCAGCCAAGCAGTAAAAAAAAACTCATTACTTATGGAGAAAGTATATTTTTTTGTTGATTTCAAAAGTAAAAATAAATAAAGTAGCCGTCACGAAAAAAAAAAAGAAGAATGTCGCTCGTGGCATGAAAACGTTTGGATGCAACGTATCATAGAAAGTAGTGCAGTAAATTATTATATATTTTTGAAGGAAACATAATATTGTAGATCTTATTGATTTGAAGGTAACATAATATTGTAGATCTTATTGATTTTTACAATGCATATTTCTAAATGTTCTGAACCAAAGTCTAGAGAAACTTGAAAGAGAAAACAAAATATGTGTTTTTATTTCACAATTATTTTTTTTATTTAAAACTTCATTGTACAGTGTACAATATGACAGATTTATTGCCACATGGCAATCTTTTCCAAGCAAGAATACAAAATAGTTTTACAAAGTTTTCATATGAAAAGGGGATTTACATTATTGATGTAAAGAAAAAAGCTTTGCAATATCAAAATAACAAAAAGAAATAAAACAAGCAACAAGAGCACAAAAACATACAAATTTAATGAGGTCTTCGATGGAGATTGGTAAGAAAGTATGATGAAAAATCAGGAAAAACACATATCACTGAAGGAAGATGTAATGTTTTTTAATTAGCTTATTGAAGCACGTCAACAATGACGTGAATCTTAGATTAGCCAGTAGTTGGTTCCAGACTCTAACTGCATATACAGTAAAAGACAAAGGGAAAATTGAAGAGCGGTGAACCATAAAAGCCAAAAGGCAATCTATGCTGGAGTGGAATACGAGTGCATGATTGAAAAGTTGTTTGACATTTTTGACAAGATATAAGGGACCAGCAAGATAGGTAAGGACATGACCTCCCCAGAGAAGTAAGGCCTCAGGTAGATAAAGCTGCAGTTGTGGCAGGCTGCCTGAGAGATGTCATATGGAGGAATAAAGATATGAGAACGGATAGCAAGGTACGCATTTATAAGACCTGTGTGCGACCTATCCTCACATATGGCATCGAAGCGAGGGCGGACATTGTCAGGACAAAAAGTATGCTAAGGACAACGGAAATGAGAACTCTGCGCGCTATTGCTGGGAAGACTTTACGTGATCGTGTAAGGAACACCCCAATCCGAGAGGTCTGTGAGGTCCAAGATGTGGTCAGATGGGGACGACAGCGTCGACAATACTGGTACCAACATGTACAGAGAATGAATTCCACAAGAATTCCATACATAGCTCTGCATGGGGTGCCGGATGGACGGCGTCCGCCAGGGAGACCCCCGAAACGATGGAGAGATAGCTGGAGCTCAGCATCACAGGACAATCCTGCAGTAACAGACTCTTGAGAGTCTACAGAAAGTTTAAGAAGAAGAAGAAGATTATAAGGGCATGCACGGGTATAACTTCTTGAGCATAAGAAGAGATCTGCGTCTCCTGGTATACGTTGTCAAACTCGTTCGAGGAGTTGTAAGCTGTTCAGCATTACTACAAAGATTAGCGTTAAATGTTCCTAACAATTACACTAGACTGCGCCGGCAAGAACTGTTCTCAATAACATACGCAAGAACGGGTCTTCCAGCCGCTATGCCTGTTGGAAGGGCCTTAACTCTTCTGAACGGGACTGCTTCGGATATTGACATATTTCATATCACAATGCCAAAAGCAAAAGTAAATTTTCTTCTTAGATTAAGCGCGTTAGAAAGCACTCATCAACATACTTAAGTGACTGTGAATATATGTGTATCATATGTTTGTGTGTAATATACTTGTATGTATGCATATGCATTATTTTTTATTTTATATAATTTTTTAATTTTTTGTCTATGTAATTTGTCTTCTTTTTTAATGTCTTGTATTTTTCAAAGTAATTGGGCTAAGCCTGTTTTGAAAAAATAAATAAATAAATATGGAATGGACAAGACCTGAGCATTTCGACAGTTTCTCACATTCAACCAGTTGTGGGATTTATGAGGTAAGGTGTGATATGGTCGTATTTTCTTAGGTTGAAATTGAAACATCCACAAATATTTAGTATTCGTTGAAATTTGCTGAACTGTTCCTCTATAACATCCAGATAACATATGTCCGCACAATTATATTGGTTGAAAGATATGGTAATAAGCTTGTCAAATTGTATTCAATACAGTGGAAATATTTTAAATACAGTTATAACAGTAAAAAATATAGAGTAACTAAGTGATATGAAGATATCAGAAAACAATCTGCTTTTATGGTCTACTCATATGATGAAAAAAAATCATGAAACCCAGAAAATGATGGCCACTGTGAAGATTAAATTCTAGAAATGTGATAGCCCTCAGTGGTAAATACTAGCTGGTGATGTATAAAAAAATTGTTTGGTTGTCTATTTGTAGATATGGTCTACACTGCCCTCATTGCCTCTTGTAAAACTTTAATTGATTAAGATACATTTTACTAATTCAATATGATAGTCATTGTGTTTCTCAAAAAATACTTAAATCTCGTTATGGTTGAAAAGTATGCTTCACTCTCTACTGGCTTCATGGGAATTCTACATTATGTTTTTAACAGTTTTAAATATTCGAAAAATGATTCAACTAAGCCAGTTTTGTGAAAATAAATTGATACACTGTTTTTAGTATTTAAAAAATCCTTTATTTTGTAACTCACGTGTTGTTTCTATTAAAAGTTTACTGTGACAAGGTGCAATAATAACTCCTTCCATGGCCTAGTTGGTAGAGACACATGTCTTCCAACCTAAGGGTTGCAAGATCAAATCCTATAGGTTAGTAAAAAGGATTCCAGTCAGGTCTTCACTGAAGTTTAAATGTTTCTGGTTGATTAGAAAACATTGCAACTTAGCTATAAACCCATCAGATTGTACTTTATACAACAAAAGTGTAATGAAGTTAATTCAAATTTTTATTTTATATGTGTCAGTATTATATTACACATGTCTAAGCACATGATGGATTTTTTAACGTTTAATCTTTCTTTATTTGTCACCTAAATCACGTACTTTTGTGATAGCTTTTTAGTATAGATATATTATATTATGATTATGTTCAAATTGGTAGCTTGAAACCAATGTCACAAAGGGAATTATCAACTCTTAAAGTAGTTAAACATAATATTTTATTTAAATAGTTACATCATTAGATACATTTTTTTTATTGATAATTTTCATAGATGTCACATACAGCATTGACTCGAACCAATGCTAAAAGTGCCTTTGGAATAAAATAATTGAAGCACATTCATAAAAAAGTATAGTTTTTGAGATAAGTCAAGTAAAAAAAGAGAAATTTTTCAAGTAAGAAAAGAAAAGTTTTTCTTTTAGATAAACAATTGTACAACCAAAACCCTCAGTAACTTATTCTTAAAACTTACTTCCTGAGGGTTTTAGTGGTACTCGGAAGTCTATGATTACACTCAGGAGTATAACTGGTGTAGAACACTAATTGACCTAAAATAAAATATTTTTCAAATTTTTTATTTATGTTTTAGTTACTTTTTGTTCTCATATGTTTTTGGTTCAAAATGGTACTTCAACTGAATTGAAAAGGTAATGAATTTGAGCTGAGATTGTTATTATGTAAAAAAATGTTAGCAATATTTAAATGGTTTTTATTTGTTTCCTTATTTATTCATTAATTTAATAACATGTGAAATGAATAAATGAAGAAAGACTAAATTGCAAATGTCAGTGGAAGGAGTAGCAGAAGATCAAAGAAAGTATTGTTGGATCAAGTGAATTACATTTTAAAAGAAGGTAATGTGATCATCAGAGAAATCTTAGTCGTACAAGAAGGTGTATGAATATAGAAGCTGATGTGTATCATAATAAAAAAGCCAGGATGTCTCTCCTCTCTGCCTACCCGAACAGGGAGACGGCGTGATGGTGTACATGTAATTTAATAATATTTTTGTATTTATTATGGATATTCAAAACAAAAAATTTAAAATGCAGAGCTGCAAGTGTTAAGGATGATGCAGAAAAAGATAGAAATTTACCGCTTTAGAGTATGCTAGAATGAAATTACGATCACCGTAACCTGGTTGTTGTAACGTCTGTCTTCCAACTTTGAAGTCGCGAGTTTGATTCCCTTCTGTATCCATTTTTTTTAAACGGTTCAAGTCTAGTTTTCACTTGAACCCTCTTTAAATCGGTTATAAGACATTGGTATATGGCAATAAATTTGTCATGTAATGTACTGTACGAGTATAAAAAGAAAGTGTAATACAGTACAACTTAGCATATCAGAATGGGTATAATAGCTGACAAATCTTAAAAATACTTGCACATACTAGACCAGTAGGGACACAATGTAAGTTGTTATCAATTAAGACCTTTTGTGTGATGATTAATTATGGAAGATATCTGTAATGAAGCTAAAAGAAAATACTATTAAATGATAATGCAGGAAACTAATCACTTTTTGTATGAAAATGCCCAGTTACATCCTTCTAGCTATGCCATCTAACAAAACTTATACAGTGGAACCTCTCATAACGAGCACCTCTCATAACGAACACCTCTCATAACGAGTAATTCGCATAGCGAGCTAAACAGATTGTGAAAAAAATGCTCCCTTAACGAGCAACTTTTCGCATAACGAGTGACGCAGAAAGGGGAAGTCCCATCTTCACGTCACTCACTTGTGAGCCGGGACTTCCGCGCCAGTGCGTCAGTCTCTGGTTAGCACTCGTTCCGCTAGCACGTTAGTGTCACATGTGATCACACATTTTTCCAAACTTGTGTTCAGACATTATTTGTAATTTTTTTTGTGTAAAGTTTAATAACCCTTGCAAAAATGTCCCTGAAGAAAAAGCCACAAGAAGACAGCCATAAGAGAATAAAAGTAACTGTAGAAATGAAACGTAAAATCATTGAAAAGCGAGAACGAGGTGTGAGCGTGGCTGATCTAGCGCGCACATACTCGTACAATCGGTCTACATCAACGGTTTGCACTATCCTCAAGAACAAGGACAAAATTAAGAAGATAGATGCTTCAAAGGGAGTGTCAAGAATGTCTACGAAACGGTTACCTATTCTTGATGATGTTGAAAGGTTGCTTCTCATATGGGTAAACGAAAAGTAGTTGCAAGGCGAAACTATTAACGAAAACATCATTTGTGAGAAGGCGAAAGCTATTTTTGCCGACCTCGTTAAGAAGACTCCAGGATCATCAACTGCCGAAAAAGAAGTACAATTTAAGGGAAGTCATGGATGGTTCGAGAAATTTAAGATAAGAACCGGCATCCACAGCGTTGTGAGGCACGGTGAAGCAGCAAGCTCTGACACAAAGGCAGCAGAGAACTTCATCAGCGACTATAAGAAGCTCGTAGATTCTGAGGGTTACCGGATTTTACTTCTAGTAAAAAAGAATTAATTATTTGTCATAAATTCATAAATAAAAAACTAGTTATTTCGATTTTTTTATTGGTTTTTGCAAATCGAAATCGCATTCCAGGTTGTTACGCTTCTTAACAATTTATAAGTATGTAATTTTATTTGAATAAACGTTAAAATTAAAAAAAAAAAGAGTATTTTTTTCGGCATGGAACGCATTATCGTATTTTACATTGATTTATATGGGAAAAATTGTTTCGCTTAACGAGTGTTCCACATAACGAGTAAGATTCTGGAACGAATTATTCTCGTTATGAGAGGTTCCACTGTAACTGTAAAAATATGTTTAAAAAAAAACAATATTTTGACCTCAAATTTCCGGAACGTAGATAATAAATACAGCCCGCTCTCAGTTGATAAAAACTATCTTGCCGTTTTGATACATACATACTATTATGCCGTTTCATTATCAGAGTAAGCAGAAAGGACCGAGTTCCAGATTTTCCTATTTTTTTTTATTTAATTATTTTACATGACAAGGAAAGATACACTAATAACATAGTAGGAGTTTAAAGGCATACATTTCAATAATCATAAAAAACACATTCACCTTCCCCCATCATGCTAAATTACTATGTTCAAATACAGTAGACATGCTGACTGATTAATTAGGAATTTCTGTTTTAAGTCGACCTATCACATGTGTCAATTAAATGCTCTCATCACTGAAAAGAACATAAAAAAAAAACAAAATCTAGATATAGATCAGATAGCCACTTTCATAGTTCACGGAACAAAAAAAACAATAGCAAGATACCAAAAACAACAACCATGAATTGGTATATGATGTACAAATATTTTACTAAAAATTATGCACTTTAGCGCAACAACCAATAAAAAAAATAAGATCCCCACCATTATATATTTCTTAATGTGCAACAGCATTTTTGCCGACTCAACAATTCCTTGAGAAAAAAGTAATTCCTTCAGTGTGTATTTGAGCTTTAAATTAGTAAATAATGTCCATTCATCTGGCAATGATACGTTTTAAGTACTAAAGATATACAATGCCTTTGGCCAAAAGAAGTGTTCATCCTTTAAACACTGAGTATATCATATTCTTTCCACTATTGTTCCTGGTTTGATAAATGTGACCAATCATCCTATGAACTCCAGAGTGTTTGTAAATCACGAGAACCATTTTCATTATAAAAATTTGTCTTATGCTCAGAACGCCAAAGTCTTTGAAAACTTGCTCACTTGGATATCTAAAGGGGTTTTCATTATGGTCTTGATTATTACTATTATGACACTTATTTCACCTCCTCTACATCTATACACCTTCTCATACAATTTCTCTGGTTTCTTACATTTGCTTATTTCAAAATTTCATTCACTTGATCCACACTTTTTTTGATCTTCCTCTGGCATACCTTCCACTCACATTTGTACTGTATATTTGTCAGTCTTCCTTTATTCATTTGGTCTTCATGCCCAAACCATCTCATAGTGCTCTTCTTCATCTTACTTAATACCACGATAGTGATGATGTATTTTTATACATAAAGAGCATACTTCAATCCTTTATGTATAAATACACGTATGCTCATTATATTAAATAATGTGTTTTATAGGTCGGATCTTTTTTCATGTTTATATCCAATTTATGTAAGCCAGCTATAATATTTATGGAAGTTGGAAGGCTTAGATGCACTTATCCCGTATATGCACTTACCCCGATTCACCTTATATAATATTTGTGAAAAAGTGCAATAAATGTGAAGTAAATGATAAATTAAAAAAAAAATTTAAAATATCGGTGGCTTCTTTCGAGCACCCTTTGTAAGAATAATTGTGGTTGCGTATGAAATACAATCAGAACAAATTATATTTTTAGTACTTACTTATGAGAATAAATATACTTCAAAATGAAATATATAATATCGATAAAGAATAACAAGAAAATTAAAAGATAGGTACTTCAAACATAAAACTGAAAATCACAAAAATTAAAAAAAACAACAAACATCTCAATATTTTTAACCAAAAACATTTGTTATTATGACTTTATTATAATTGTATATAATATAATAATTGTACTTTTTGTTTATTGTATTCTTTTGTAATAAAAGTCGTCCACACATTATTTTCTTTTTTTTATCATCCTCGCCGCCATATACTTAAGAAAATGTATGTAACCTTCATTGATAAAGGTTGGGGACCCCTGCATTCTGGTCGAAAAATAAAATGACTGAAAAAATAAAATGGTTGTGCCTTCAGCCAATAATGATTGACGAAAATATACAAAGGTTGTATCACCAGACAGTTACCATTGGCGGAAACATGATACACATGTGATACCAAACAGTAGAGCTTTTGTGCAATACATGCACCAGTACAAAAAGGTCTGAAATAAAACCAATCCGGAATCCCACAAAATGATATTCAGGATGCCAGAATACTCATTAACACTTCCCTTACTGTGCTAAAAAATTACGCCAGTTACGGTGTTGGACACTGAGGGTACACTAAAAATGTATGTTTTAAATTAAAATTATGCAAAATCTATTAGTTTTTTTTTTAATTAGCTATAAACATCATTTTATTGTGTAATAAAATGTCGAATAATATAAAATAAGTGTAAGAAATGATAAAATAATAGTTGAAACAGAAGTGACATTTCTATAGGAATATAATTTTCCCACTGCGTCGTTCGGTCTGCGCAACGTTCAGAATGCGCATGACTGAAAAGAGGTCTCCAACCTTTTAACACTTCCCTTACTGTGCTAAAAAATTACGCCAGTAACGGCGTTGGACACTGAGGGTACACTAAACATGTATGTTTCAAATTAAAATTATGCAAAATCTGCTAGGTTATTTTTTGTTATTAGCTATAAACATCATTTTATTATGTAATAAAATGTCGAATAATATAAAATAAAGGTAAGAAATGATAAAATAAGAGCTAAAACAGAAAGGCATTTCTATAAGAATATTATTTTTACGCTGCGTCGTTCGGTCAAAAATCAAGGTTTTAGGGCGAGAAATTTATATAGTATAAACAAACACGAAATTCAAAATTATATATAAACAAACACGAAATTCAAATCAATAAAATATATGCAATTTGGAAAATATAAACACTACAGAAAATTTGAAAATAGGACAAACATATCATATAATCAAAGTTTAATCCTGTGGAGAAAGTTATCGCAATTGGGGCATGAAACCACTTTTTTTTTTAATATATTCTACTTACTAAACACGCAGGTGTTTGACAAATATTGCAGAATAGCCTGGTTTTTTTTCTCGAATGTTTTTAATAAAACCCACAACTTCCTCTTTTGAGGACCTCACGGGGTGCCAACAGGGTATTATTTATAATACTAATGTTTCGGATATTGACTCGCCACAATATGTTAAAACTGTATTAAAAGCATCTTGTTGTTGCTATTTTTCCTTTTTAAGATATTGGGCATTGCCAATTCCAAACTTAACTCTCTTGTGAAATGTTTTCGGTGGTATTAATTATTTTGTTTCCACTCTGGATATTTGTCTATCCATAAGAGGTATGCATTCAATGCAGCCATATCTATAATTTCCATAAAAAGACGGAAAGGCCATCTTCTCGTTGACCTTGAGCAAGAGTACTCTCAAGTAATTTGGTCTCCCGTATCTACTCCAATTTTCGTATTATTATAATGATGTATAATTACTATAGTGGCTTTTGTTTTTCTGAATAATCAATTTCTGCATCATTGAATTGAGTGGATAATAATAATACTGCTTTATTTTTTGTGGTACACACGAAACAAGTATTTTATTTTCAGCTACTATGGATTGTTTTCTCTCTAGACGGTATAAATTCAAGTGAGATTACTCTTTTATTTTTTCGAAGCGTGCCAGTTAGAGTTAAACCTTTTAATAAAAGATTATCGGCTAATTTGATGGAGGTAATAAAAATACCTGTGGTTATCCTCCTGTTCGTGCCATACTGCGGTTGAACCATTTCTATAACTACTCAGTTACCTTGATTTATCTCTCTCTACGATTATTTATCATACCAGAATAAGCCTGTAAATTTGTTATGCGTCATATGCCGCCGCAGTCGGCAGCAACCCAGATTTTGATGCCATATTTACCAAGTTTAGACTTCATGTACACGCGAAATGAACAATTCTCTCTAAAGTTTGGCAAACGTTCATCTACAGTTATATTCGAAGATGGAGAATAATTGCTTTTGCACATATCCATAAACATTTTTGAAATCCATTTAATTGGTTCTAATTTATCTGAAAAAACCCTGATATCTCTCTTCTCGGGTTTCTTTATCATCAAAACGAATATGACTGTAAATATAGATGAATCTATCTCGAGACAGAGCTGTTGTGAAAAATGACTGGCAAAAGGGACTTTCACTTATCCACAATTCACTCAAAGATAGCTTTCGTGTTCGATTTCTGCCAGGTGCGAGCAATATTCCAATGAATTCATATAACTCGTCTTTTGATATTGGTTGGTTCTTTTCTGAATGAATTCGATTTAAATGACGATTTGTTTCTTAAACATCACTTTTACCACCTCTTCATTTACAAACAGACAACACATATCTTTTATGAATGTACATTTATACTTGAATTTCTCAGTCCAGAATCTTCGATGAGAATATTTGATACCCGACCGATGCCTCGAAGATTGAGGTGGTACTCGTAATGAACTCCATTCGAATCCATGTTTTGATGTAAATAATATTTCTTCGTCTTCTTCACTCGTCTCCAAATCAGAATATACTTCATCCTGTACCTCGACAAAATCTTCTGATTCTGATATATTGCCTGTCGCCTTAAATTCCAAATCGCTATCATCGCCGTCGATATTTCCCGCCATCTCAATTATTATATTTTTGAAAATGAAATAATAAATAAAATGTACATTTATTATAAAAAGAGTAATACAAGTACAATATAACATACCAGATAAAAAATGATAATAGAAAAAACATACCAGATAAAAATTAAAAATAACAATCAGGATTATAAAACTGGTGACGACCCCTGGAACGGGCGCTATAAGAACTGTCAAAAAAGAATGAGTGTTTGACATTTCGTCAATTCGCGATTTAAAATCATTAATTTCTGTTGAATTAACTATGAATGTTTTGTTTCCTAATGACATCATTCAAATCATAGAGGTTTCGATGAGGAATACATAAAGTATGAAGACCCTGCAAGCAGTATATTTCGAGAAATTAAATAAAATATAAGTCATGATCACTCGCTATCCATCACCGTACGGCAAGTGTTAAGCATGATAATCATTAGAATACTAATCACAACATCCGATTTTGGATTGCAATTTTTTTCATAGTGACATTTATGATCATTGCATCGATTCAGAGAGAAAATAAAAATGTGGATTTCATAAAACTTGATCAATTTCTCTCAGAATAAATAGAAATAATAATATTCAATTATTTGGTAACAAATTGTCAATCCACCTTCTGTTGTGTTACTTGACATTAAAATATTGGAGTATTTCAAAACAATGTGATGTGATAAATAAAGGATTAAAGTTACAGTAAATCAAGTCTTCTTATTTTTCTTCACATTACCCCAAATCATGAGTTATGCTCTATTAGGGGCTGTTCTTATTGGCAAACTATGTTTCTTCTATTTTGGATATCATTCTATGACAGTTCATTAATTTGTAGTATTCTTCGCTGTTGTGACATCTACATATTTTTAAAGCTTCCCTGTTGATTTAGTGATTATTGGAGGTTCTTATCTTACCTGACAATGAGGTTTTCAGGTCTCATCATATATCCATATGGTGGAAAATTTATTCTATTATTTTCTCTTCTATGGTAATAACATCGTATGGTAATAACATAACTAGGCTTCATCGAATATGTAAACTTCTAATTGTATCTCGAAGCGTAACTCTCACAGCAATTTACATTTTTGTAGTATTCACTCTCTTCTTTTAAGAGTCATACATGGTCTGAAATTCCAAGCTGTAGAGAAGAGCTGGCCTTGCAATGGTTTGATATATTCTTTCCCCCAGTTTAATTGGTTTTTTTTTCACAGAGCACTCCAGATATTAATCTATCATAAATTTCATCCACCTTACTAGTAGATATGTCAGGTGTAAAACTTCTGTATCATAGTATAATCCATTATGTTAACTTCCTCTACATCCTTACATTTTTAACAAAACTCCATAAAATTTCTTTCAAAATTTAAGTGAATTGAATTTTGAAAGACAATTTAAGTTATTCGATTCACCATAACTTCCTTAATTTTTCTGTTACACATTAACTCACTTAATCCCATTGTAGTTTTATTTAGTCAATCTGCCTTTACTCGTATATTCAATGTATTGTCACCCGAACTGCATTTCTACATTATATTTAACACAAAGAAGCTATGCAAGTAACTATTCAAGTATAGACTACACAACAAATTGATATATATATTATTGCATCATTGTATGTGGATAGTAGTGCATATGTAAGAATTAATCAAATATTTAATGATTGGTTCAAATTCAAAAAAGGTGTCAAACAAGAATGCGTAATGTCACCATGGATTTTTAATTTATAAATAAACACTTGTGTAAATGTATTCAACATGCTGATTCTGGAGTGAGAATTTTAGGCCTTAAATGCGTTATATTGTATACCGACAAGTCTGGTAAATAAATATAGGTTTATTGATAGCAACATAGTATGTAAATATATATCCTGAAATTGTTTCAAAGCATTGGAAAATACATTTAAAAGAAAAGCTCTAATGGTCTAGGCTCATCTCATAACATCCTCCAAATGATGTCAATTCTGTATTACGAATGTTTATTAAAGGCTCCATGACTTGTAATGTTTAAAAAAAGAGTAGCAGCTAACAAAAGAGTGAAAAGAGGGCTCTATATAGTATAATATCTAGACAGACCAGAGTGTAAGATATGAATACAGCTAGAACGTGGTAAAAAAGCAATAAAAGTAAAATTAATGCATCAGAAATGCGAGTGTTATATAAGAGTAGAATGTGAGAGAAAATAATGTATGATAAAATAAGGAATGAGGACATTAGGAAAGAATACAAATTTAAAGAAAATGTAGAGTAAAAGATGAAAGTAGGATTGAGATGACTACATAAAAAGAATGTTGAAAAATGTATGAAAAAGATCTATTCGCGTAGTATAAAAGGAATTGAAAATGCAGTGGGAAAGAGTTATAAAATTAATCAAAATCTGAAAGATTGAAAAATGTTATAAAAAAGGTGAGTATGCATGATGAGATGTTTGAACATGCCAAGAGCAAAATATACATATCAGGATAGCATGAAATAGAGATGTTCTTTCCACCCACTCTTGGGAGTGTGTGGAAAGAACATCTCTATTTCATGCTGGTATGGTGATAATGATACTTAACAAATCCATAACCTCTGTAAAATTATTTATTTATTTTAAAGATCAATAATTTTAACTTATTTCTAAATTTTACTTTTCCATTCAGTAACAGGATACACCATAAGCAAATGCCATGTAAATATGGGCAGATAAATGACTCTCGAAAAATTCTTTATAGATATTAAGCATTTAAAAGGATTGAAAATGTAATTATTTTATAAAAAGAAATGTTTGAGTTTTACACCTATTTTGTTGCAAATACACCATTCTATTGGAGTCACTATGTACCCTATCCCGGGCCTTGTTTCGATTTCCTTAGTTCCGAGTGTCAAAGGCAACAGTTGGAAATAGGAAAACTGTTGATGTGGCTAATCTAATAGCCATATCCGGCCCATAACTGAGAAAATACTCTGCCATATGTTAATTCGAAATAAGATATTTGGTATTTCCCCCATAGGTTATTCAGAAAATAATGTTCCTTAATTGATTAAACTGAATGTGGGTGATTTACCGGAATGTGAAAAGATCTTCTGGTATCATTAGTGGGAACCACAGAGGATCTCCTGCGTGCCCCCCACGTATTGGAGCGTGGCCTCTGGTTCTCCATGGCTCTCTGTGCCGGTGACACCAGAGGGGCAAAGGCCGCAATGTTCTGCAAGGCAGTGGGCATCTTGCTGGACCATCACACACTCAACCCACTTTATTAATGTACGCACCTTCCACAAACACTTTACAAAGCAATATTTCGGCACTAATAAAATTGAATATTTAGCCACTGGATTAAAGTTACATTTTCTTAAGTTTTGTTTGAAATTTTTCACCTTTTATCTTATCAACTCACATATATGGTACAACTTAATAATTTCCAATATATATGCAACCGGAAAACACAATTATGTTAAAACTGTAAAAATCAAACAATCGTAATCAACATAGAAAAAAAAACTTGAATTCTTATTAATAGATGTGTATACATTTCAACATTTACTTCAATACTAATCTTAAATTTGCTAATGATATGTCTTAAACTCAAATAAAGTACAGAACCAGAGGAGCAACACTATTTAGAATAGATAATTAGAAGCACTAACAAAATGATCACACTCATTAATTAATGACTCGGAGATATGAGTATTTGGCAATTCACCAGGAACACTTCGAACTCGACGCTATCACTGAAAAAACTACTATTCAACATTAAAAATAACTTTTAATACTGAACAAATAAGTCTCATTAAAGGATATTAAAAAAGACTAAGTAATAAAACATTTACTCTCACACCCAACTTACGATAAAGCAAAAATCGATTAAAACCTCTGTTTCAAAGGCGCAATGATAGATAATAAAGCAGTGTATTGGATTTTTTATATAAAAAAAACGTGATTTGACTCTACGTAAGTGATAGCAAAAAAATTAATACATACACAAAGCTGAAAAAAGATAATGTACTGTAAACAAAAACCCATTTTATCAAGGTCCAAGAAATACACATGAGATAAGGAAGCCGAGTCAACACTGTTGTATCTGTGTGTGTGCTGCTCGGGACGGGAAGGTTATCAGAAAGAAAAGAACAGTCAAAGACGGCATGCCAATTGCACTTGTATTTCAATATTATAAAACATTAAACAATAAAATAAAAAATAAAACACACGGATTGAAATTTATAGAAAAAAAAACATAAAAAACATTGATCTTGTGACATTTTTTTATACATTTAATTTTAATACATGGTTTGTCATCTTATTCTATTTTGTACATGCCATTGAAACAAACTTTATATAATGGGACATTAATAATTATTAAAATCAAATTTCTTTTTATTAACACTCAATAATTGTTATCACGAAGATTAATAATAATATTAATCTTGATAAAATGTTTTCCTCTTAAAATGTCAATCAACTTTCAATAAAAGTCATATTATTCAACAAACAAATTATTTTATTGTTCTAGTGTTTCAAAAGAAAAAATTAAAAAACAGCATTTATTAACCTTATCTTAATAGTCTTGAGGTGTCATTCTCATTTATATTCAAAATCTTCGCCAAATAAATGTGAATATATATTCAACTTCTAAAAAATAATTGTTAATTTGTAATTCTGATTTGTCTTCAGATATCAAAATAACTCCTTCATATATATAGGAGTTCACGGCCAGTATTCAAGAAGAAGACATCAAAATTTGAAATGTCTTTCTTTGTAAGAGAGCATTTATGCACCAGTAATAAGAATCGGGTCAATAGTCTCAACTCACAAGAAAGAAATTGATTATTATTTATATAAGATTTACAGATTATTTTATCATGCCAATTTTTTTAATGACCCTGTGTAAAAAACATGTAGCACAATTTTTATAAGTTGTAATGGCTACATGGTTATAATTAATATTTTTATTTTCATGAATTATATTTTATTGGTCAAGAGCTCCACTGTTATCACCCACAAGGGACTCAGCGGATCGGATGGCCATCCCAAATGATATAACAAACCATCCGTCACGATTCAGTCTCACCCTAACATGGAAGGATGTGGATGTGGGGTGCTGGACTGTAAACTGATCTGGATGGATATGTTATATGACATACCTGTGGGTTATGATGATAATTCACATTATATTGATTTTTGAGTAATTTGTCAATATGTAATGAAAATAGTCGTGAAATTTAAAAAATGTGTAATGGTCACGACCCAAAAGTTAAGAAACTCTGTTATGTATTAATATTTCACCTATTACAGAGTTGTTTCTCAGTCACTAATGCATTTCATGGTAATAACATAACAGGACTATAAAACATATATATCTGCATATGATTTAAAGCAATATTGTCAGCTGCACAAATCCATATATTCATTTCACTGATCCTAACTATTAAAATGATAAAAATTTGATGGGAACTGCCACAATTTCATAAATCAAGTTTGGTTGTTTTCCTCCATAAACAGTGTACAATGCCAATATTCAGTGTGTACAAAAAGCATGTAATTATGATTGGTAGAAAAATGAGATCATGAAATGGATATGTTGTTCACTTTGGAACAACGTAGGTTCAAAGCCAAATTTCCAATACAAATGATAGGTGCGACCTTACTGTGGATCCATAAAATAGAATCAGATATTTTGTCATAAATGGCTTATATACAATAATTTTATTTGGTATAATCAAGCTTTACTTTGGATTCAACATAAAGACTATATTTTACCCATACGTAATCTCTGTTTCTACTCACAATGTCCTTGGTTTTTTTCTACATATAAAATGAGGAAACAATTAACATGAACTTGAAATAACCTCATCATTTGACAAATATGCAAGCTACCAGAATTAAGCAAAATACCCAGAGAAAACTATAATGATGCAAATATTGTGAATTTCAAAATTTATGAAGAATATTTTTTTAATATAATACAACTCATTTTGTAATTTAAGCTATTTGACATGAAATGAAAAAAAAATAGCTCTTCTGTCTCTTAAGTTTGCCAGACCCAGGGATGAACTACTCATAAGATGATACATTTCTTTATCAGTCTCACCTCACAGTGGTACATCATACAGTGGTAAATCATGTGCACCTAGAGTAGAGTAGTATTACTTGTATTGAGAAATATATTTTGGCTGAGACATGTGTACCTTACGGCAGCACCACAATGTGAAAGAGCTTTACCAGGGTCCTAATTTATAAAATTAAATTTAATTTACCTATTCATTTTTTTTCTTTGATCCCTTTTCATTATTTAATTACAACAACTATGACAAAGTAGAAATAAAAATATAAAAAATAAGTATTGAGAAAACACATTGTCACGAAGGGTGAAAAAGTTTCCATTGGCATTATAGAAAATTAAGTCCTAAAATCAATAAACACAACCTCTCCTATTTTCTATAGAAATTGTTTACACATTGTCTACAGCTTCGAACCATATATTGAAGGAGTCAATCTTCAACAGATTTATATCATATGGAAACATGTTCACCGAAGATGAGGATATCTTGATCGGACAAAGTTAATTAAGCCAAAACTATAAACAATTCGATTCAATATTTTGCTTATTAAAATAGTGTAAATAAATAGTAATGATCTACTACATTAAGAAAATAGAGACGATACATTTAAAAAAAACTTAATTTACTCAAAATTTTTTTGTTAAAAAAAAACTCGAGAAACTTAGACTAGATTCCCACTTGACTGCTGTCATACAGTGAGATGACCGTAACTTGACTGCTGTCATACAGTGACATGACCGTAACTTCACTGCTGTCATACAGTGAGATGACCGTAACATGAATGACAGAACTTGCGTATATTTTTTTCTTACATTTGCATACATTTTCAATAGATTGCATTATATTACCATCAGTTGATTATTGTGAAGTAACCGAGAACTGAAAATCCAGCTTTAACACTCGTATCATAAAATTCTTACAGTAAGTATAAGAAAACTTTGCTGTCTATAACTAGAAAAGCATACACTGTGTGTGTGAAAGCATATGTTTGGTCAGTAATCAATTTACACATCACCGAAAAATGTTTTTTTCCATCTTTTAGCTGTTGACTATATATTGAAGCATAGATGAACTGAACTGAATAACAGATGAGTATATATATATATATATATATATATATATATATATATATATATATATATATATATATATATATATATATATATATATATATATATATATATATATATATATATATATATATATATATATATATATATATATATATATATATATATATATATATATATATATATATATATATATATATATATATATATATATATATATATATATATATATATATATATATATATATATATATATATATATATATATATATATATATATATATATATATATATATATATATATATATGTAAGCACTAGTGAACTAAATAACAGGTGAGAATATATTTAAGCACAGGTGAAATGAACTAAATAACAGGTGAGTATACATTTAAACAACAAATAATTAATGTTTATTTTTATGCAAATTGACTAATAAAGTACAAATAAAAAATGAAGATATTTCATATCCTAATTTAAAATTTTACAGAAAATAAAAGCAGTTTTTTACTCCTTGACTAAGTTCAGTATATGATTTCTGAGTTCTGGATTTATGGTATTCTTTAAGTTTTTCTTTATCGCTAAGTTTTCTCAGATAAACTTTCATTCAAGTTAATTGTTAAATGTTTATAAGTGATAAATTTTCACCAAGACACCAAGATGAGTGTGATATTGAAATATGAGAGTACCAATATTTTAATATATGAGTTGAGTACCTTAACCCATTAACGCCCGCCGTACACGCTTGTGTACACCTGTTCAAAGCG
Organism: Odontocerum albicorne; assembly: GCA_949825065.1. NCBI lineage: Eukaryota > Metazoa > Arthropoda > Insecta > Trichoptera > Odontoceridae > Odontocerum > Odontocerum albicorne. Next base: position 19,300,652 of record OX463854.1, on the reverse strand, counting down.
CGAATTGGTGTTTTCTTTATATGATTATTATGGAAGTAATTACTTATTTCGAAACTATAAAATAGTAGTTAACTATAAAAAAATAAAATTTGGCAATAATGCGTAAATAAATATCATTGGTTTATCATCGCAATATGGATATGAAATAAGATTTTTTTCGTAAGATGTTTTTAACGTTTTTATTATAAATAATAAAATATTTTCTCTTGTTTTTTTATTATTAGGTATAGTTAGACTCTATTATAACGCGTGATTTTATTACTGCAACGAAAAAAATTGTTTATGGTGTGCTGGGTTATATTTTATTGCCCTGTACACAAGCGTGTACAATGGGCATCTGACTGTAAAAATGTTAATGACTCGTGGAAGCAGATCATATTCAGTTCGCTTTTGTTTCTTGCTCAGTTCATACCCTGCAGTGTGCTAAAGGCATAATTCGATAACACATATATTTGATAACCCGATAACTATAATTGTCGAATCCTGAAATCCTTAAAATTTTTAAAATGGCGGCCCGTCGTGTTTTCACAAGCCATAATACCTATACAAGACTCGAAGAAGCCCTTGAATCAATAATGTCCGATGAAAACGATGAAGTCGAATACGATATAGTATTGATTCCACCAAATCCTGATGTCCTGAGTGACGAAGAAGAAGGGAATGACGATGATTTGACGTCCTCTAATCTTCCAAAAGATGTGCCAGGTACAGTGCAAGTAATTCCACGTCGTCCTGGCCATGATATTTCGGACAGTGATGATGAGCCGCTTTCTAATTATATAAGATCTTCAAAACGAGTTAAAAGTCAAGACGCACCTAAGTGGAGAAAAACTTCACCTATATATAGTACAACACATAACATTACCGATGCCATTCAGAGCAGACAAAAGACTGTTGTAGAATCCATAAAAGACCACAACCCTACAATGTTGTTTGAAAAATTCTTTGATGAAGAGGTTATGAACTTGATAACACAAAATAGTGTTTTGTACGCTGGTCAAAATAATCGACATAATTTTGAAATTAATTGTGAGGACTTGAAATCTTTTTTGGGCATATTGATATTGACTGGATATCACGAATTACCTACCGAACGTGCTTATTGGAGTTTGGATGAAGATCTTGGCATTCCATTGGTTGCAAATTGCATGTCACGTAATAGGTTTTTGGAAATAAAAAGAAACCTACACTTTGCAGACAATTCTCTAGTTGAAAATTCGAATGATAAAATGTTCAAAGTGAGACCATTGTGTAATCTCATTCAGAGAAACTCGTGCCAGTGGGGAGTTTTTCATAAAAATTTGTCTGTAGATGAGTCCATGATTAAATATTTTGGCCGTCATTCAGCCAAACAATTCATGCCAAACAAAACCTGTGAGGTTTGGCTATCGGAATTGGGCAGCAACAAGTTCTGATGGCTACTGCTACACATTTGACATTTATTGCGGCAAGTCATCTACAGAAGTTTCTGCTGATCCTCTCGGCGCGAGAGTCGTAAAATCTCTGCTGGCAAAGATGCCAATTGTACCAAATGAACATATTGTGTACTTCGATAACTTTTTTACAAATTATCAGTTGTTGCATGATTTGCGACTCTTAGGCTACAGGGCCACAGGCACAATGCGAGAGAATAGAACTAAGAATTGTCCACTTACCACTGTGAAGGTAATGAAAAAGCGACCTAGAGCAGAGTATGACTATCGATTTGACACAAAAAATGAAATTACAATTGTACGCTGGAAAGATAATAATGTTGTTACAATGGGATCCAATTTTGACAGTATAGAGCCTCTGGGAAAAGTGAGAAGATGGTGCAAGGTTCAAAAGCAAAAAGTGGAAGTCAATGTCCCAAGACTGTTTATAAATTACAACAGAGGAATGGGTGGCGTCGACCAAATGGATCAGTCCATCAGTCTTTACCGAGTGTCCATAAGAGGAAAAAAATGGTGGTGGGTAATCTTTACCTACTTACTAGATATGGCTATTTCTAATGCTTGGCGACTACATGTGTTACTCAGCAAGACTGGACAGGTGACATGTATGGACCAATTATTGTTCAGACGGACGATTGCCCGAGGGTACATACGACACATAAAAACGAAAAGTCATCCGACATCGTCAAAAATACTTGGATTGGAGCAAAAAAATAATGGTCACAACCCCGAACGCATAGAAAACCCATTGCGTTGTGTTATTTGCCACAACCGAGGTCGCTGGCGATGCGGACTCTGTAAGAAAACGTTGTGTGTTGAGCGACCGTGTTTTGGACAATTTCACTCTTAAACCGCCCACTGTACACAGCCGTGTACAGCCCTTTATTTTCTAAAATATAAGTGTTTATTTAAATTTTTCTTTTCTAATAGTATTAAGTGTTCACAATGTTGTAATAAATAACAATAAAAAATAATTTTCACATGTAGTTTTCTTTTGGGCGTTAATGGGTTAATATTACTTCAGATTGATCTATGATTTAATCGTGATATTTAAACAAAATAAAGAAACAATCTGACTATAAATTATTTTTATAAAAAAAAATCGTATCTCCCGTGTTCCTTTCAGTGATTGTAATAAGTATCACAATTATTTACGTACACAATATTCATTATTTGTCCTATAAAAGCCCAGGTGATGTCTTTTTCACAAGAATCATCTTGAAAGAATTTTCAATAAATAATATTTAAATGTGCGATTGTGAAACGTCTGTATGTTAAAGGAGTCAGAAAAATCATTATACAAGTATATGGTGAAAGGTACTTTTTTTATAATTTCAAGATTTAATCTTCATTTGATTAGTTATTTTATAGTATTTAAAGAGTTTTCATTTTTCAAATTATGCTGTCACTTCTGGTGAATCCAAATAAGTATAAAATAAAAAAAAGTACAAAATATGGCAAATAGAATGTTTTAAATCTTGATGCAGTTCGGCATATGACATTGGTGGGCATTTTATATATTTTCAGTTTTTTTTATATCAATCTCATATATAGGGACCCGAAAAAATTGTTTTTTAACATAATACCACTTGTGATGAGATCGAGATTTTGTGAATAAAAAACCAATTTCTTTTAAAAAATGCATAATTGTTTCAAACATGTGTTTGGAAGTCTGTTAAAAAAAATACCAAATATTTCAAAGATCTAATTTGAGAAAGATTGGTATTATATTATTTCATTAAACTTTTTTCTTTATTTATCCAAAATTTGTATATACTTATTGAAATAGAAAAATAATAATTGCCTTTATATGTAATTGGAACCAGGTTGAATATTTATAATTTTAGAAACAAATATGGAAGAAATACTAGGATCAATTAAATTTGCTATGAAAGTTTTATCTCACCAAGACACGAGAAGGATCAATGAAGCAAGATTGTAATGAAGCAACTGGAGGGGCATCAACATGAAGGCTAGAGGTATGAGACTATTTTATGTCATATTTATGATAGGTTCAACAGAACTAATCTTTATATGGGTCAACTCCATAGCTAGGTTGTGAAAGAGCTAAGAAGCGACAACAGTAACAATGGAAGATTCATTAAGTGAGAGTGATTTTGAATGAATAGGTACAGCAAAATTGCAAGTTCTGTATTTTTTCTTCATATAAATAAATTGCATAGCTTTCATCAAAATGTATGTTTTATTAGTTATCAGTAACCTATATAGACTTAAATAAAAAAATAATTAAAGCTTTTTAACTAAGTAAGAATAGAATATCCGGAAATATGTAAAAAAAAAATATTTTACATAAGATGCAATACCTCCATTTATGCAGTTTTTCTGGAACCAATTTCCCTCATAAATGGAGGGATTAGTGTCAATGAAATGTACATATGTAATTTTAAGAATATGCTGGTATTTTGTGCAACTAAAATTTAATTCAAAAGTAGTATTTAAATGTTTGAAAAACCAACATATTACTTCAATTAAAGCTTTGGAAATTATTGGAAGTATTAATTATCAGATAAAACAAAGATTATTAGATTATTCAACTTTTATATCTTTTAACAATTTTTATACCATTTTGTCCTTCCAGTTTTTAACAGTTTTGACACATTTTTTTAATAAAAATAATATTGAAACACATACAAAGAAAATACACAACAACATGGATGGATAAGAATACAATTTAGTTTAACACTTAACAATTTAGTTTGATGTCTATTTCTAAATGTTTTTTCCTCGTACAAATTAAGATCATTTTGTTATCTTAGACCTGATTTTTTCCATAGAATTTTGATTTTTAGATGACTGTTTGCAATAGTGAGAAGATAAAGTTTTATTTCTTCAAAAATAAAAATCTGAGAAATATAAATTGTAGATACTCTATATTTTTTCCAAAAGGTATTATTTTGCATTACAAAATAAATTAGTTTCAATGTTAAGTGATTTCCCCAACTTAATAAATATATTTTATGAGGTGAAGCTTGTGGTTATGATTTCTTCATAATTTAATGAAGGCTAAGTTTTGTGTAAAAAATGTCAAAAAGCTTTACAAATCCTCTCACATTAAAAACATGATTCCCATCACTTAAACAAAACTCCACAATATGGTCTTCTTACTAACAATGTAATATAAGTTTGATTGAAAAGGTTCGACGTAAATTCACATTAATTATAGATTGTCGATTCCTATGGAGAATCTTTATTACACTGCCCTATAGGCAGAATTGAGTCTTCTAAAATTTTCCACAATGTGAGTTGTCTGATCTGCTATTGTTCCATAAAATTGTTAGTATTGAATATTCAGATATTCTTATTTAAATTAACAGTTTTCAATCCACCCTCGGACTTAATCCATGCAAAAAAGAATACCACTTATCTGACAGCTTTCTGGACAGCTATAGTTGAGTGTCTGACAGACAAAAAGATTCATCATAATGAAAAATATTCATTATGATATAAGCTGGATGGTGTCTTCAATCAGGATTCATCCATGCTTAATGGAAAGGACTTTAGAAAATAAAAATTAATTAAAGATGAAGTTTTTTCCGCAACAATACACAGAAGTAAAAAAAAAATACAGACACAATCAGATTTAGTATTTAAAGATCTTGAAATCGAAGGTACTTTTTGAAATATATGAGAATGATTATTTTCAACAAAAGCCATGAGAAATATCCATTGTCCAAAATTCAATACTAGGTCATTCCTATTTTTGGAGCATGGACACTGGATATTTTAGAAAGAATGTGTTCAACGATACAAGCAGCGTGTTACCTCCATGGAGCATTGGAAGTTATGTTAAAAAGACAGACATTACAATGCATAAATACACCTTAAATTAGGTATCAAAACCCTGACTAAATGGTTTGGGAAAATCCCAGGTGACTTGCATACCATTTTTGTTGTATACAGTGCAACCTGGTAGATTGGTAATCTCTTACAACTAACTATAAAGGTGTTAAATAAACCATAAGTGAAAACCAGGCTGGACTCCATTTTAAAATAACCTGGGTACCAACAGGAATCAAACCCCTGGAACTGAAGACAGGTGTCTTATCAACTAGGAACTTGGTTGGGGCATGGGTTGAGAATGCTAGATGACTGTATTCTGAAAAGTGTGTAAGTCAACACCCCTCAGAAATAAGCTCTAAAAGTGGAATTGACAGATGGAAGGACTATACTGGACTGGAAGAATGTCCATGAGATAACACAGGACAGGCAAGCTTGAAGGAGTGCTATAGCAGTTCTGAAACCCCGATTAAAGTATAAGAGAGTGCAGACTAATTGAATTAACACATATATTTCTAGTAAATTATAATTAAAATAATTTGAAAAACTTTAGAGAAGTGATTAGATAAAAGATTATAAAAAATGCATTTTCAGCATAATCAGGATCAGTCAATTTCAGTAAAAAATATAAAAACAATTTAGGCAATAAATTTTGTCAACTTACATTTTTACAAAGTTTTCCTTACTATTGTTTTCATTTATGTACATTATCATTAGATTTAAAATTGATAAAAAAAAACAGACTCTGGTTTCAACCTATTGGCACACTTAGAAAATAGAAATGAGAGTATTATTATAAATAATGCTACTGCAGTCCCACTAAATCACTATGTATTGGTGTTATGTAAGTATAAATTTAGCATTTAATATTAAATGGCACAATCAGCTTTTTGGACAGAAAATTTCACAATAAAATTGCAGAAATAAAACATTTGAAATAGCTCTAAAAATGTATTATTCTTCTTAATACTATTTCAAAAATATAAATTTAAAATTTTAATAGTAAAATAAATTGGACACATATATGTAGAAAAAAATCAACCTAAACTTCCTGTTATGAGATATTCTTGCAAACTTGATATCACCTAGTACAAGTTTGTACGAAATTATTTTTTAGACTGAATTTTACTATAAAATACACATTTCACACACTGTTTTTTTTTTTTGCAATTTATCTAAAAAAAATGTATTTTTGTGGGTTGAGGTTTTCTTGTATTTATATTCTTCATATTAATAATTTATAAAAAAAATTACAAACATGAAGCCATGAGAAATTGAAATTTTCTTAAAGATTTCGACATGAGCTCAGTGGAATGTCATAAATTCAAATTTACAGACTATATTTTACTTTTATTCCACATTTATTGTATGTTCCATTTAAAGTGTTTCCACCTCGTATCACAAACATACACTGAAGATTGGTACTTTTCGAAAGCATGGGTGGAAGTACACTGTGATCCAGAATAATGAAAAATAAGTGATTTAAGAAAATATGAGTAAAAACATGTATAAATCAATTATAAATTTTCAAATCATAAAATAAATATGACTTATTTCACACTTCAAAATAGTTATCACTGATAAAATTATCTAAATCTACAATATGACAGAGTTCAAATTAAATTACTATAGTTAGATGGGAAAATAGATATTCTAGTAGAGTAAAATTATTTTTCAGTTTTATCAGCTTATTTATATGCCATGAATATGAAGCATACGAGTATGTCATTTTTACACAGTAAAAACCTTGATAATAATGATTTATTTATTAACAAATAATGAAAACCATAGTACTTTGTAGAACTATATTATGTGAAATTAATTTCATTATAGTTTTCTGGAATATTGCTCAAATACTGATTGCAATGTTTATCCTGGGCTCAAAACTCTGCAGACTATTCATGAGATTCTGTCGATAGACATGATATATATTTACCGCATAGAGCTTTGCTTTTCACATTTTTCATTACCCACTTTTAGCAGAAAAAAGGAGCTGTGAAATTTAAGAGACTACCATATCAAATTCTACATATTGAACGTTTGGAGAGTGGCTCCGGTTGAAATAAAAAATCCTCAATACGACAAATAAAATATAATCCCTGGTTTGAAGATAATAAAAAATATGATTCTTAATTTATGTTACTTCTTTCTACGAGTAATTTTTTTTAATATAATAAAGAATAGAAATGATAATTGAGACTCAGGATTTATAAAATTTTATGAAAAGCCAACTGAGAGTAATGAAAAGTGAGCATTTTGCCTTAAGTTGATAATATATATATAAGTGTGTCATCTTAGGAAAGAAAAGCCGTCCTCCCTGTATGACTGTTTATGACATGGAAGACAGCTATTCAGTAGGCATTAGCTCAAAATTAGTCAAATAACTAATTATAATAATTAAAAAGTAAAATACATTTAGAAAATATTATAATTTTAAATATATTTTTTTTAAATCGCCAAATAGAATCAATCTCAAGAGAGGCAAAAAAGACATAATATAAGAGGAAGGAGGAAAAACAAGCATCTTAAAAAGTCTGCAAATAAAACAACATGTACGTACGTCATCAAATAAAATTAATTTAAAAATTAGATTAAAATATACGCATGATTTTAATTCATTTTTTTTTAAAGAATATATTTATATCAGTCATGAGATTATAATATTTTTCATATAGATCAATTTGAAATTTTATTGGAAAGTTAAAATGTGTTCAACAAGAATAAAATATTATGAATAAATGAAAAATCAAAATGTTACATGTTCATATATCATTTAATTATTTTAAGAATAAGATTTGGAAGTAAATTAGCTATTATCCCTACTTCATTGTTCAATATTTTATTGAAATACCAATAATAACCAAAGGTTATTAAATCAAATGACTAAAAAAGGGCTAATAGGTTATATTCCATTATACTTGTCTTTGAAGTGCATAATTTAAAAAGTATTTGAGAAAATAAATTCTAAGTATCAAAGAAAAAGCCTATTGAACTCAAAATTATTTTCTATTCCAGAAGATAACATTTAAGACCAATTTAAAATAAAAACTTAAGATACAATTATGTGGATTTGGAATTATTATTTTGGATCTTAAGGAGTAAATTGATAAAAATGTTTTGTACCCCTTAAATATTAAACTTTTTCTTGCAAACATTTTGATTCTCATTCAAAAGTTTTTAAATGACATAAAGCATTTTTATTCACATATTCCTTAAAATATCTCGAGATTTCAAGGTGTCAAATTCATTTTCTTACTCGTATATCTGTTAAGTACAAACAAAAGTCAACATCAATTCTACAACATAAAGGAGTATTGATGAATATAAAACAAATCTCATGTCAATGAAATATTACCATTTTATGGCGAATGCCTTTTTTGGTTTCCTTTTATTCCAAATATTTGTTAATCAAGAATCATTGGGGTGTAGGGCTATGACAAATTTAGAACCAAATGGCGAACTGTACTGCACTCCAAGATCGGTAAAGATCTTTTTCGGTACAGCCAAATTACACAGGTACAATTTTCCATTATCAGGTGAATGTGACAATGGCAACGCAGGTATAAGGGAGTATTTCGTGACTACTCCAGGTGTGCCCACTGCGGGAGGGTCTAAAGCTAGCACAGGAGCACGACTCTGGTTGGTCCATTCCGCTAAATGTAGGTAAGGTGTTGGCTGATCACTGTCTTCGCAGAGGGCCATGATGATCAGGTCCACAGAAGAGGGCAACTCCTGTATATTGGTGGTTAACTTGTTGCCTGTCATCTGGTAAACGTTCAGGTATTGCCTAAGGGCTCCCTGAAGATCTGCACCAGCAATTAACACCACTGTGGAAACTCCATGGCTAGCCAGGTGTCTTGCACATGTAATCCCAACAGCACCTTGTCTAAAACGAAAATATTTTGATCAAAATTTAACATTATTACAAAACATATCACATATCTCTTTTCATCCACTTGTTTCACATGCATTAGGGACCAAGTGTCTGGATGATGAACCTATTTTAGCTACTATCCTAAGCCTTTGGTCTTCTAATTAGATTCCATCATTTGTTTCTTGCGTTTTGGCTTTATGATGGGTATCTTAGTAGATTTTCTAACTAACGCAATTCAGAATTTTCTATGTAAAGTGGTTTGATCCTAAGCTCCTCGCCTATTATGTAATTTATGACTTGTACTACAACTAATTTCTGCTTCTTGTACTTGGATCTAACTATAAGCATTCAAACATTTAAAAGTCATAGTTATAGGTAAGACTATAGTCATGAGATTTGAATCTTTAAATACCTTAATGGACCAATGAAATATAATCATTGTGGCATTTTTTCAATGAGCTCAACATTTTATATGACTACATAAAGGGATTCCAACAGATTAGTTCTTATTCGGGTCTCTATATTATCACCATCATGTATAAATTCTTAAGATATAAGAATTTTTTACCTACTTCATTCTTCCCTAATTTAAGTAATCTCTCTCTCTCTCTCTCTACCGAATAGTATACTCCTCTGAAAAACCATACTGGTGATGCAGATATGTTAAAGAGTGCGGCTGGGAGATGACATTATCTTCAGCTTCATCAAGATCCTTTATGTTTTATTAGGCATGTTACTCATTCGTCAATATATCGGTAATACTATAATTGCAAACACGCATTTAACTCTGCTTACTAAATGGAGAGCTTGTTTTTTTTTTGTGCCCGTCCAATACTGAATTGGAAACCTTCAGATGGAAGACAAAATATTCTACCAATTAGGCCTTGAAGGTATTTGATTTTATTTGGGGGTCCTGAGAACACCAAAAGGCTTAACAAGGGTGTTGAAGCTTAATAATTCTTAGATGCAATACTTAGAAATAATTATATTAAGTTATTCATAACCCATTATAAACTAAAATTATTTTAAATTAAAACTCCTCAATGCTATTCATGTTTTTTTTATTGCACTTAATGCGTGTTCACATTGGTTTGTTTTTTTATTATTGACTATTAAATTGATTGTTATTTCACTCATTATTACTACTTATATCATGAAATAACTTACCTATGTGGCCCAATGAGGAAAACCACAGTAGGCACCTGATGCGTGTTGCGAGGGTGCAGGCGCCGACCTCCACCTAGCAGCTGCAGTGCCACCTCGGCCCCTGCGCGCCCCAGCAGCTCCCCACCTCCCAACCCTACACGAGCGCACCCCGCCATAAGGCGGGCGCGCAGTTCTCGCGTTACAGACGGGATCACTAAACCATCATCTGCAAATAATCAAATGATTACTTTGGAACATCATTAAGTAAATACTACGTCTTTAAACCTCCAGTCTTGTTTGAAATTGAAAAATAGTCCCTAAATCTAATAGGATTTCTAAAATAACAAATATCATCTAAAACTGGAGACCCAAACCTGTAGTGATATAATAACAAAGAGAAACATGGAGCCTCACACTGATACAGGATAAGTCTGCAAAGTTAAAACAATCCATCACTTTAGGGGATCCATGGGCTGATGAAGAATAACACATGCCATATCCATGCAGGCTGAACTCAAATGTCTTTTTATACATACATTCTATCACTTTTTCAAAAGGATCAAGAGTCAGACTTTTCTATTGTGATTTAAACCCTTTGCTGCCTTTACTTTTCTGACTTGTATTTTCTTTTTTTTTTTAAATCTCATTCACTACAACTATGCTTACCTCTCGGTTCAAATATACTTTTCTGATCTTCCTTTACCACTCATTTCCATATTGGATATTTATTTTGTCAATCTTTCAACATTCATTACTTCGACATGCCCAAACAACCCCAGAGTGCCTTTCTTCATCCTATTCAATACAACAAACAGTTCATTAATGACTACTGTATCGGACGTATGCATCACACATTAGAAATATCTTCATATTATTGCCTGTAAACATTTGTTGTAAAATCATTGCTTGTAATATTCTTGTACTGTAATACATCCATTTGTGTGGTCCTCACATTAATGCAACATTATAATCAGACGGGCCCTGCGTGCAATGACCGCTTGACAAGCATTGAGCTAGGGAAGGATGATGGCATCAATGTGCTTATTGTGTGTCATCATCATCATCATTGTCAACCAGGGTCGATCCACTGATGGATGAAGGTCTCCCCAAGTTGACTCCAAATAGTTCAGTTTTTTGCTCGCTGATGCCATGTGATGCTGCCATGCTTCCTGATTTCATCTATCCAGCATACCTTTGGTCTTCTTCTGGGCCTCTTTATGCCTCTTGAGTACCATTGGATTATTTTGGATGTCCATCAGGAGTCTGACATTCTGGCAACGTGTCTGACCCATTGCCACTTCATTCTTTTGTACACCTTTATAACGTCTTCTACTTTTGTTATATTGCGAATCCAGGTGTTTCGTTTACGGTCTCTTTTAGTATATCATAACATGACACTGTTCTCAACAGCTTTAAGACAGGCAGTGATCATCGCCTAGTAAGAGCCAAAAGAAGGATCAATACCAAAACTGAATGACTCAAAGTGGTTAAGAAAAAGGAGAAAAGAATAATAAACAACGATCTACTAGCTAAAAACAAAAATGGATTCCAACTAGACATCAAAAATCAATTTTAAATCCTCAGCGAACCAGAGCTTCCGATTACAATAGAATCAATAGCAGAACAGATGGTACAGAGTGCAACAAACTACGGCGGCTCATATTCCCAAAAAGAATCAAAATTGTCGCAGGAAACTTTAGATCTTATGAAACAAAGAAGAAAAATGATACCTACACAACCTGCTTCTACATCACCATCTTTCTCAGAGATCAATAGAATGCTACGAAAAAATATTCGTAAAGATATCCGCGAATATAATACAAAAATGGTTCAAAGGGCGATTGAGAATAGAAGAAGTCTGAAAAAGCTAAAGCAAAATATGTCTTTAGGAAAACGCCACATCATTGCACTTAAACTGTCTGATAATACTGCAACTAAGCAACGAGACCTTATCCTGAAGAGAGCGGAAGAATTTTATAGAGAACTATATGCCGATACAGATACTGTAACTGTACCAGATACAAATCTGAATCTAGAAACAACTGAGGATGAAAATATCCCAATGATCTTACCAGGAGAAATCAGATACGCAATCAACGGAATGAAATCCGGTAAGGCCACCGGTACCGACGGTTTGTCCATTGATGTCCTTAAACAAACAGGTCGAGAAGTGGATACCATCTTATCATTGTGTGTAATGGGCTATATATAAGGAACGCAAAATGATGAAAATATATTCTCGTGTGAAACCTCTACTTTATTTTTATTTCTACAAAGTTCTATCATAAGTTAACCAGCTAATTACTTAGTAATTTTCCACTACTATCATCATATAATTTGCATACAATACAATGTTTACAACCAACGAAATTGTCATTTTCATGCATCTAATTCCACTCATCATCTAGTTTACACACAAATCAACATAGATGTTGGAGAGCCATAGAGTCATCACACATTCTTGCTTCACACTTTTTTATTAATATTGATTTAATAAAACATAATAAATAAGGTACCTGTGACATACTCCATGGTCCCCCGGCAGTCATCCGGCAGGACTATGGGACTGTAAGTAACTGGCTGCATGGTCAGCACATTCTCATCATGCCTGTACTTCTGCTGGCTGGGATTGTTGCGCCTCAGCGGGTCTGTCTGTCTAACCTGAAAAGGATAAGTAAAACACTTTCTCAGGCAAAAAAATAAATTAATAATTTATGTTCTAATATTTCAAAATTTCGTAGTGTCATACAGACCAAATGGGCATTTTTAATGTAATCTACTATAGGTCAGTGCTACTCAAATTCTCTCATAAGGTGGACCGGTGTATATCTTTCAGAATCAGTAGATAATGTTAGTATTAAAAAAAGGATTTGAAAATATAGTTTAATTGAATTCAAAGAAATAAAAAATGTAACTACAGTAGTCATTTATCCAGGGTTAAATTATTCGTGAGTTGGATTAACCATGGTCCTCAACTACAATTTTTTTTAAGCTATCCTGATAAATATTTTTTTAATGAAGTTCCACGTTTTGAAAATTACAAAGCAAGGATGTTATAAAATCTATGGTTTACATTATACCAATCGACTAACGCTAGTAATTTCGTAGTGTTTCCCCTTACACCACACTGACATGAAAATATGTGGCTCCGGGGTTTCCCAATGTAATTGTCGCGGTATGATTCCAGCATTTAGCGATTGTATTATCAGTCGGGAATATATTTGTTTGGTCTAAATAATGAATCAAGCCCATAACCTCTAGGCTAGGGGTCGCAAAACAGCGGTAAATTACTCCAAATGGGGTAAAGATGAAAATTTTCAGGGTGGTGAAGGCTAAAAGAAATACAAACAAAAGTTGAAAACAAAGTACAAAAATCACTTGGAACCCGAAGACAGGTCTGACATCAGAGTCCAGTTATCATTGTTGTTTTATCAAAAATTAATCACTATTTTTCCAAAACTTGAAGAATAAATGTTTTAAATAGAATGCTTTCCTTTTTCATTTTTTTTAATTCATCTTGTATATGTGTTATTTTTATTACAGTATGTATGGTTTATTACAGTGTGTGTGGTTTATTAATTTTTTTATTTCTTGAGCTTCAGATTTTATTCTTCATTTTAAGAGCAATTCAAATTTTTTTTTGTTTATTTTTAAGTCTGGAGGGGAATATCATTTGAAACATATAGATTTTTGGTAATACCTATAAAAGTTTTGCGACTCCTGCTCAAGGAAGTCAAGCATTCTATCAATAAGCCACACACATTGCATCCTTATAAATCATCCCTTTTTGGGCAAAACGGGCATTAATAAACACATAAATATTGAAATGAATTGTCTAACTCACCACATCTGGCTTCAGTGCCTGATTCAGTTCCTCCCACAGTGCCTGCTTGTCAAATAGCGCCAGGTTCTTCTCAAAGTCAAAGTCCTTCGTCATAATGATATCATCATTAGGGGTGCCAAAGCATGCATCATTCCTTCGCCGCTGCTTGTCTTTTTTATTAGGGGTGCCTCCCATAGTCATACTTCCTGAAAACATAGATCAACACAATAATGTCAAATTATATATGTTTGACAGCCATGGTTGAATGGTTAGCATTCACGCTAAGCAAGCAGGTACCCGAGGTTGGATTCCTGGAGGATATACATCCAGTGAACTTACTTTACTATTCACCCGGCGAACGTGCTCCGAAGAAGGCGAAGACTGTCCTATCGGCCGGAAAGGTGATGGCCACCGTTTTCTGGGATTCAAAAGGTGTGATCTACATCGACTTCCTGGAGAAGGGCAACGGTCACAGGGCTCTACTATGCCAAATTATTGGGTCGATTCGACGCCGAATTGCAGAAAAAACGGTCCCATTTGGCGAAGAAAAAAGTGCTCTTCCATCATGACAACGCGCCGGCTCACACCTCCGCCGTCGCCAGGGCCAAATTGGTAGAATTAGGCTACGAACTGCTGCCCCATCCACCGTATTCTCCGGATTTGGCCCCGTACGACTTCTTTTTGTTTCCAAATTTGAAAAAGTCACTCGCCAGACAGAAATTTGAGTCGAATGAGGAGGTTATCGCCGCCACGGAGGCCTACTTTGCAGACATCCAGAAAACTTATTTTTCAGACGGGTTAAAGAAGTTGGAGCATCGCTGGGTCAAGTGTATCGAACTCAAAGGAGATTATGTTGAGAAATAAATCGCCACTTTTCCAAAAATTTTGTTATTCTTTTGTAGGCTAAGTACTTATCGGACCACTCTCGTATATAGACTCTTTGCCTATCTCAAAAGTGACATTGCATGAAAGAATGTATATTGAAAATAAATAAGATCATGCACAATATTTCTAGTAAAACTAATTGAATAAAAAATTCCATGGAGTAAATGAGAAGTACAGTAACCCATCTATTTAGGAGAATTCACTTAAATGTCGTTTATTCTGAATGGAACTAATGGGGTGAAAAGGTACAATTGAAACAGTAACAACAAGAGCGACAACAGTAACAATGGAAGATGGATGCACCCTGTTAGTGATTTTGAATGAATAGGTACAGCAAATTGTAAGTTCTATAATTTTTTCTTCATACAAATAAATCGCACAGCTCTCATCAAAATGTGTTTTATTAATAATCAGTAATTACTTGTACAGACTTATTGAAAACAAAATAACTAAAGCTATTTTAAAAGTAATAATAGAAATATGTAAAAGATCACCTATTTATAAAACATTAAATGGCTCCATTTACATGGTTTTCATTAACGTACTATTTTCCTGGAACCAAATATCCGCATAAATGGAGTTTTTTTTTACTTTTCCATATTCTTAGCACCAGTGATTTAACACTAAGTGTTCTTGTTAAACAATCTGGCATTCTGTGTTTGAAAGTGACAACAGATTCTGCTTTAGTTTGATTTTATTTGCAGATATTATTTTATCGGAATTTATTTTTCTATGTGATGTTTTTATGTGTATAAATTAGCATAGATATGCATCAGTAAATCTTACGGCATGCTTCTGCAGCTTTTGAACCAAGTTTAAATTCATAAAACAAACATGCTCAAATTACACAAGATTTAACTGAAATTTTAAATGGGTTTAAAATCATAATACAAAAGTACACACCAAGTCAAAGCATACCGATTGACTGATGCATATGTGTGCTAAATGATACACATAAAAATTTGCGTTCTGCAAGTTACATCAAGATACTAGTCGCTGCAGCTAACTGTACCAAAAACCGCAAGAACTTTTTCAATTAACTAATTGTATAAAAAATAAAATATTTCAAGAGAGCATTAAAAAATTGATTTATGAAGTTTGTTATGAGTAGTACAGCTTTGGTCATCTCAACATACTGATGAATTTGTGTGTGTATGCGTATTTGCTGATATATGGATATACGTATATGTGTGTATGCATGCCAGTGGATGTGAAAAACCCTACTAATGATTTGCTTTAACAAGTATAGTATCTATCGTAGTGGCTTTAGTTTGATTGCTTTTTTTATGATAGAACAGGATCTACAAATAATGTCTTATCTGCCAGCCATTTAACCGTTTGAGTGCCGAGAGTCTATATATAGACGTTTTATAGTATTGAAAGAAATGTCCAGCAGTAAAACAGTTAATATAATGTATGTGCTGTTTTATGTTGAGCATCAGGTATATTTTGAATGTTATAGCATAGCATTAAAAAAAATTTTTAGAATTATAATATTTATTACATAATTTTATCACAAGCAGGCATGCTATAAATATGCAATATATTATTTTCAATACTTATATCCGATAATTTTTAATCACTAAAGCGATAGATAGACAAATATATTTAAAAAAGATTATTTTGACTTATTGACCTTCATATGGATAAAACCTTTGTTGAACATATTCTCTGTAAAAATTGTTCATCATTTACATTGTAAAATTAATTTTAGTACATAGTCATATGTGAAGGAACTGCAGACGTCAACAGAAGGCATAAAAATGCAACGAGCCAAATCAGGCGAATACGGGGGGTGATCGATACTTTTTTTGGCCAAGAAATTGCATACAACCTTGCTTTTGTGCACCAGTGCATTGTCGTGCAACAAAGACCATGGCCCTTGTTCCCGGTATTCAGGTCGAACTCGAAGAATCCTGACCCATAAACGATTCAAAACACCCAAATTTCTTCTGGCGTGAATTCCTTATGGACGGACAATTCTTTTGGCATCAAAGAAAATGGTAAACAGAGTATTGATTCGGATCTTCTGCATGCGCACTTTTTTCGGTTTCAGAGATGGTGGACCCTTCTATTCCGAGCTCTGGCGCTTTGTAAGTAGCTCATACTGAAAGCACCATGTTTTATCACCTGTTACAATGCTTGATATGAAGTCTGGATCAATATCGGCCGCTCTTTTCATGTCTGCAGTGCTCCACTCTGCAAACTTTTTGATCGTCAGTCAGTGCAGACCTTTCGTTTGTCCAAACTTTCTGTTAAAATGAGATGGACAGTGGATTTAGGAATTCCAGTGAGCTCCTCGATGAGTCTAGTAGACGCACATCGATCGTTTCGAAGAATTTCAGCCACTTTCTGAACATTTTCTTCAATTTGAACTGTCAATGATGGTTCAGGCCGTTGCTCATCTTCCATACTGTCTCTACCATCACGAAATCTTGCATACCACTTAAAAAGGTTCTTACACATTGCTTCACTACCATAAACCGTTTGAATAATTTCAAAAGTTTCTGTGGTACTTTTACCCAATTTAACACAAAATTCAATGTTGACACGTTGCTCTATTGTTCCTTTTCAGACCGGAATTCAGAAGATACTGTCAATTGTTACGTCATTACGAATGAACCAGCGATGCCAGTGCTTTGAAATTTTTACAGATGATAGTCGAAATGTGTCGCTGGTTAGTTGATTTATTCATCCACAGATGGCGCTGGTGGTTACACGAAAATAAAATCAGTCACCTCACCCATTGGACAGACTACGTAAATTGTATGAAATATGTGAAGAGAAAGATCTGAGAATAAATGTTGCAAAATTCAAAGCAATGAAGTGTGAAAGGAATAGTATAGATATACTCATATGGGTGAGCAATGAAAGATAAGAACAAATTTAAGGAATCCTGGTTTATGGATAGTATTTTCATGAAGTGATAGGAAACAAAGCCACTGGAGTACTAAAACATCTATTCAAACATTTAAATCTGCTAAGATGATAGTCCACAACAGTATTTAGAACCAACTTTTATGTACAGAAGTGGAAAACGACTGACAATTGTTGATTCAATATTTTAGGAATGGATTCTCAAAAGTTCATTATTGAATAATCGTTATGCAATCCCTTGCAAACAAGTGAGAACACACCTTTGTTCCATGGTCTTGCTTTGCTATCGTGAAAAATCAAATTCAATAATTTACCTCCATTATTATTCTTGTTCTGCCTTCCCTGGATGTCTATTGGCTTGCTTTTGCTATTATTGGTATTCTGCGATGACTGGAATCCATTTGAGTATCCTGAGTTCTGTTTCTGATTATGCTGATTGCCCGAATAGTTGTTCTGATACTTGCCCTGCTGGGTCATGTATGCAGAACTACTAGTAGGCAAGCTTTGACTAGTGCCAGGAATATCACCGCTGGACGAAGGCTCTGCAATTGCTAATTTTTGTATTTTCTTAGCCACTTTAGTTATTTCAATTGTACTGTGCGGCTTTTCTTTTGAATCAGAATTGGGGTCAATTATTTGGATGTCTTTGATATCTGAAGCTCTGTAAAAAAAATTGATTAAGTGACAAATTGTTCTGTATTTATAGCAAAATATTTTGAAAATTTTAGCCAAGTCACCGTTATTCACTTGGACTTTTTTTAGAATTAGCATTCCTTATCATGTTTTAGTTAGTTTTTGCTCATTTTTATCAAGATTGAACTCATTGGAAAGTTAGAGAAAAGTTTGAAGAACATCAATAAAATATACCAAATAACGGAGGTCAAATCAAACCATTCAGTTAGCTTGCAAATGTATTAAGGTTACTGAAAACCTAAATAACGTATTAAACTTTCCTTTAATACGTAATTTAGGTTTTCAGTAACCTAGTTTCCTTTCATACTTGTTCAATGTAATGAAACTTGTGAAACTTTGTGACTATGCAATTAGCTGGATTTTGAAAATGTCAAAGATAAGCAAATTTTTAAAAATTTATGAACTTTACTAACAAACTGGGATCATTTCGCATGAAGAGAGCCTCGGAATAGGAAGTAGAAACATGTGTAGCGGATATTAATATACTTAGTTGAATAACAAAGTAATTAATAGTTAAATATTCTAATATGGAGTTTCACAATGTTAAAGCTGAAACCTTTAGGTAAACCATTATATAAGACTTTCGAACGTGTGAAAGCTAAATGAACAAAAATACTGTTAATGAGACTAATTCAAAATTATAAAACAGTCAATTCAAAATTATAAAACAAAAATGGACTTGTACATTATCAGACCAAAATGTAAAACACATGGATGTCAAGTTAAGAAGGGATGGTAGTTTAAATCGGACGAAAGAGCAAATGGGTGCAGTCAAGATATTGCAGTTAATAAATCAGACATTTGATATTTGACTATGCAAAGAACATGTTTTTTCATTAATAAAAATCACACATTTTAAATAACATTAAAAAAAACTAAGATGAAATTGACAAGATATTTATATATACAGTGGAAGGAGATAGTCGGTAAAGGCAAATTATTACTAGTAAATGTATACCATTACCTATGTTCGAGTGAATGTGTACTACAGTGCACATTCACTTGTGAAAATGTGTTCAACATTAGGTCCACTGTTCAACATTAGGAACATACACTTTGAAATATGGGACTCTGCAGTGTTAATGCAAGAATAGTAATTTATGAAATGTTGAAATGTCGTAACTCTTTGTCTTACTGCAATAAATAAAAACGCTAATCAAAAGCCAATTTTTTTTAATTTCCTTTTCCCAATCCCAGTCTCTAAAGGTTAACAAACACTAGAGAGGACATACAATCACCAGTGAATATGGATTTATTGTTTTCAACATTTTAAAGATTTCTTCCACATCGACTTATTATTATTGTGAAGGTGTATAATCACTATTAATAGTAAAGGCATTAACATTATGGGAGTTTAAAGACATTGTAATTCGTTTTATAAAGCAATGTTTATTCCACTTTATGTAACAGTATAAACCAATCGGTTTCAAGACATTCACCTCATCATCAGGGGAGCACAAACATAAGTCTTGTTTGTGCTCCCTGATGATGAGGTGAAAGCCTTGAAACTGTTAGGATTATACCCTTACATAAAGTGGAATAAACAGTGTTCGATAATACAAATTACAAAGTTACATATTATGTAAACTCTGACACCTGCCATATTTCCCTATTGTGTAATCGAAGCCGTATTTATCCAATAAAGTTTGTCATTCCCTCTTTTCTTTCAAAATAATTAACATCTTGATCCTGTTTATCGAATGTGTTTCTTTTCATCGAAATCTATGAATGCACAGGACAATTTTTTTTATTCTTATCAAGCATTTGTCAACTAACATTTTCAGATTTGATAATGCTTAATATTTTATGAACAGTATTACTTTTATTGTAATTTTCATTAAAATTGATATTAAAGAAAAGATGTAACATTATTAAAATTTATATTCAAAGTAGGTAGGAGCATAAAAATAAGCATACATCTCATCACGCAGTTTCCCTATCAGGATAGGCTGAGACGAGAGAGTTCCAGACTTTTCTATCGCAATGCACATCTTTCGCCTCTTCTACATCCATACACCTTCTCAAATAACTTCTAAGATTTCTCTGACTTTTCACATTTCCTTCTTTCTAAATAACATACTCTTGATATGATCATACTTTCCTTGGTCTTCCTCTACTACAACTTCCACTTATATTTACGCATTCATTCATTTCATGTGTCCAAACTCTCTAAGAGTGCTCTTTTTCATCTTGTTAAACATATCAGCCTTCAACTCATAGATTTATTAGGCTCTTTTCTACATTTGTTTAGTTTCTTTACATCAAAATTGGTACTAAAATACTGTTGTGGACTATTATCTTAGCAGATTTTGATACTTGTTTGACAAAAGTTGGCGCCACCGGTAAGTTATAGTTAAAATTGTCAGATGTAAAATGTCATTGTCGTAAGGTTGGACATTGTCAACAACATAACCTTGAAATATTAGTGAATCTTTATTAGTATAATACATTCTTTTGTGTGCGAAAATGTCAAGTTTTGAGCCGAATAAGCGTCATTTGTGGGAACTTTTGATTTACTTCTTCAATTTGAAGAAATCTGCACCTGAGGCGCATTGATTGCTTGTAGAGGCATATGGTGAGGCTGCCTTAAGTGAGAGAAGTTGTCGTGAAGGGTTTCAAAAGTTTAAGAATGGTGAATTTGACATCGAAGACAAAGAACATAGCGGAAGGCCGAAAGTGTACGAAGACGCGGAATTGAAAGTATTATTGGATCAAGATTCGTGCCAAACGCAAGAAGAACTTGCACTTACATTAGGAGTGACTCAACAAGCAATTTCACATCGGTTGAAATCATTGAGAATGATTCAAAAACAAGGAAATTGGGTTCCATATGAACTGACACCGAGAAACGTTGAATGCCGATTTTCCACATGTGAAATGCTGCTTGCCAGGCATAAACGAAAGGGTTTTCTGCACCGTATAGTCACTGGTGATGAAAAATGGATCCACTATGATCATCCAAAAAGGAAGAAATCATGGAGACCCCCTGGCTATGCTTCAACATCTACGCCTAAGCCAAATATTCAAGGAAAAAAACTCTTGTTGTGTATTTGATGGGATCAGCTTGGTGTCGTGTATTATGAGTTGCTCAAACCGAACGAAACCATTGCTGGGACTGTCTACCGAACACAATTGATGAAATTGAGTCGGGCACTCAAGAAAAAGCGCGCCTACTACTACTCCAGACCCGACAAAATTATTCTTCTGCATGATAATGCTCGTCCACATGTTATGGCAAAACCTATTTGAAAACACTCCATTGGGAAGTTTTACCCCACCCGCCGTATTCACCAGACATTGCTCGTTCTGATTTCCACTTGTTTCAATCGATGACGCGTGGCCTGTCTGAGCAGCAATTCACATCATATGAAGATATCAAAAATTGGGTCGATTCGTGGATAGCCTCAAAAGATGAAGCATTCTTCCGACGCAGTATCCGTATGCTGCCAGAAAGATGGGAAAAAGTAGTGGTAAGCGATGGGCAATATTTCGAATAAAACATGAGGTTCCATTCTTTCACAATAAATGCCCAATTTTTGATAAACTTATTTGTACACCTAATATATATATATATATATATATACTCCTCTAAACAAACAAATAAGTTCGGAGATCAACTGCTCACATAAATAATTCTGAATTATGGAAATTTAATAAACCAGTATTTGCTCAAATATCAAGAAAACATAGTCAAATGTTAAACTGCCGGTGTCATAGTCTATAAGGATGGAATCCGACTTGACTGCGGTCATATAGCAACTTGCTTATGAGCTGCCTTAGGGTTGATTGCGAACTAAACTAAGCATGCTTTAGTAATACGTAATAACAGGGTTTGCATACACTTTTTTCAGACATTGTGTAAAATCACATTGTTTCATGCCATTGACTGCTGATTAATCTAAGTGAAATTAATGCAACAATCCTACAGTATAACTATGGTTAAGTAGGGATTCAATCTAATGATTAGGACTCTTGCGAAGTATCCAAACATCTCGAGTGTGATTTATGACTGTTTTTACTTTAAATTTACTTTTTTATCTCAATTTATTTATTGTACTGTCGCTTAGTAGCTGCCTAACATAAATTTCAGGAGCACTCTTGGAGTAAAATATGTTACAATACATCAATATATAAGAGTCCAAGAAGATACAATGTTAATTTTGGAATTCATTTGTATGAATTACTAGGTGTTTTCAGTCTAGTATTATGATGGACTGTAAGAATGATATTAATCTTTTAAAAAGAACAATTTTAATGGGAATAATAAAATTAGAAAAATATGAAATTTTTTCTTATATTGGATTATACTATTATTTTTTACATACTATAAATTCTAATATTTAATATGACCTTTCACCGGTTAGTTCTTCATATTGGTAACAAAAATTATCTTTAGTAATATAGAGATAAAGAAAACAACATCTCATGATTAATATCAATTATTTGTAAGAAACGGTATAAGAATGTATTTAACACATCGATCAATAAGTCCCGGGACTAACTACTAAAACAACATTTGTTTGCCAAAATTCTTCTTTATTTATCAACATAGTCACCTTCAAGAGCGATACATTGATTCCAACGCTTTCCTAACTTTTCTATGCCAGCCATGTAGAACGATTTATGTTTGGTTTCAAAATAGGCGTTAGTTTCGGCAATCCCTTCTTCATTGGAGCCAAATCTCTTTCCCTGGAGCATCTTTTTGAGGTCTGTGAACAGCCAATAGTCGCTGGGGGCCAAATCTGGAGAATACGGTGGGTGCGGAAGCAATTCAAAGTTTAACTCATGCAATTTGGCCATCGTTACCATCGACTTGTGACACGGTGCACTGTCCTGATGAAAGAGAACTTTTTTCTTTTTCATATGAGGCTGTTTTTTTGCAATTTCTGCTTTCAAACGCTCCAATAACGCTATGTAATATTCACTATTGATGGTTTTTCCCTTTTCAAGGTGATTGATGAATATTATACCATGCGCATCCCAAAATACGGAATGCGCATGCTATAATATTCAAATATAACCTTCCTGGCCGACTGTTGAGTTTTTGGTCACTTCGGACGACTTTTACCGGCTGCTCTCCACTCAGCTGACTGCCGATTTGATTCCGAAGTATAGTGGTGGATCCAAGTTTCATCCATTGTCACATACCGACGCAAAAACTCCTGTTTATTTTGCGTCAACAGTGTCAAACAGTGCTCCGAATCATCGATGCATTGTTGTTTCTGTTCCATTGTGAGCAAACACGGCACCCATTTCGAAAAAAGCTTTTTCATGACCAAATATTCATGCTAAATAATGTAAACACTACCAAATGATATCTTCAGGATGTGAGCTATCTCACGCAACTTTACTTTGCCATTTTCCATCAAGATTTTGAAGGTTTTTTTTTATGTTTTCTGGTGTAACAGTCTCATTTGGACGACCAGAGCATTCAGCATCATTTGTGTCTGTACGACCGCGTTTGAAATCAGCATACCACCGACAAATGGTTGTTTTTGACGGAGCAGAGCCCGGATAACACTTTTCAAGCCATCGCTGAGTTTGAACGGTATTTTTTCCCATTAAAAAGCAATGTTTTATCAACACACGAAATTCGGTTTTTTCCATTGTTTTGAAAATAGCAAAAGTAGCGTCACTAAAACCACTGTATCTCAATGACACAATGTCGGAATGTCATGAAAGTTTGACACATAACTTCTAAAGGTTGGTACTAACTGAGAATGGTATGGATTTGTTATTAGAGGCGCCATCTGTTGGTAGTCCCGGGACTTATTGATAGATGTGTTACAATTCATTGAAAATAATTATATGTATATATCACGGTATAAGAATGTATTTCATCCAAGCTTCAGTGGTTTTGCTTTTAATAATTTGAGTCAAACAGACTTAGGAATAAAAACTACTATTTTGTAACATTGATTATACCAAGAGTGCTCCAAGGTAATATATTCAGATTTAAAAAGTCCTTGAAGTAAAACCAGTCTGGGAAAACAAGGAATTAAATCTGGGATGCCTGGGTGTTAAGCAAATGACTAACCACTTGATCACAGCATCAGAGGTGCACCTAGCATTCAAATCTGATTTTAGTTTTCCGCTGATTTCATTTCCAGAACTTACTTTATATGGATTTAGATATTATGCAGCTGCTAAAACTATTCTCAGTTTGGATTTATTTCTCAACTTAATATTTATTTTATCTTTTCAGGCTTACAAAATGAATATTGAAGCTTTAGAGTTAACTGTTATGTTATCAAATAGTTATCTCAAAAGTTGCAAAATAGTATCTGTTTTTTTGTAGGACTATCTAGTATCTTATACAAAAATATCAAATTTAAAACAGCTTTGGAAAAATTACAATTTTTTGCTGCATAAGCATTGAATAGCTGCAATATCTTGAAAGTGAAAACTAAGCAATACCAGACCTTATCACATTGTGACCATATGCTTACCATACCTTGGAACTACATCATAAAAACAGGGGGTGTAAGATTATTATTTAATAACAATTTATGGCATAGAAATATAATCCTCCTTGCCAGGTTCATACATTCTTCCATTACGGAGAATCTAATTCTTTCTGTCGAATAGCGGTGAGCCCTCTCAGCAAGAAAAACAACCTCTCCACAACAACTTAAAAAAATCTTTGCCAATCGCACCAGATAACTTCTTCCTGCTCTCACAATAACAACATCTAGTGAGAAGACACAGACAGTGCCTCTACAAAAAAACAAAAATCAACACCCAACATGAAAAAAAGGATCTTCAAAGCTCCAGTGAAAATCTCCTGTTCCATCGATAGGCACCCTGCAGCTCCATGGGGTTAAGAACTCATGTTGTCTCGCCGTAGATTTGAGTATCATGTGATATAATATATATGAGAATAAACTAACAATGACTGCAGGTTCTATAAAATAATTTATATTGTATATATCTAATTTGAGGTTAAGTATCACATTAAATTCAAAATAAATCGACAGTTTAAGTTCAAAATGAGCTTTTATCAAAATTTAAATAAATGGCTAAAATTTGATGAAAAAAAACATGAAATGAGGATAAATTTATAATGCTTTGAATACATCAACGGATTTTGTTGAAACTTTATGGTGCGTATTAAGCTATATAAAAATATTTTTAATTTATAAGTTAAACATATAATTACTTGAGCGTGACTTGGCGTTTGGGATAAGGGAAACCATTCCGGAATGCTCGAGTCAGCGTTATGGATGATCCATCCGCTTCGATAATCGTTCCCTGGTAGCATCCCAGCGGCTCGTCGCAATTAATGGAAACACCGCAACCTATCCAAGCCGACATTTTATACCCTATTACACTTGGTTGTAAACACTAAAAACAAATTCGTTGTTTCAATTACACACTTTTGAGATACACGAAATATGTGGTATCTGTGTCAACACTAACACAACAAATCATCTACGTATTTCACGCTTAAATAATAACGAAACGATTTAATTAGAATGAATTGCGGAGAATTGATATTTATATGTTGCATATGAAAATAATTCACATTTTAAAACAGTACTCTATTGATTAAAAACAATATGTTTCGCGGCTTTCGCACAATCACCAATATTTTTTTGCCGATTTTTTCAGCGTCCATAGAAAAATTCTTCGAAAAAATTGACATCTGTGGAGAATAAACAATACTTGCGAAATTTTGTTTGTATCATACTTCACAGCATGGTCATGAGTGAGTTATCCCGTTCTTTCTTTCTCTTTTTCGATATTTTTTTTATATGGAAGAGCTCGGTGATCGTATCAATTACTTTTATGTTGGTCGTTACTTTTTGTATAGACACGCTAGCGAATATTATGGTTGGACTCCCAATTTATTCGTCATATCGAAAATGGTTCATGAAATAGAAACCATTTATTCAATTCAAAGCTTGAAGCGACCGAATTATAACTTAACAAAACAAGTGATTTTTCTTCGTAGGAACATCATTACTTTTGCTTTTTTTCAAATTCCCCGCACCGCAATCAGAGCATTTTATATATTCTCTTAATTTTTTTAAACGGTCAGATAGACAAAGCAATAAGAAAGTTTAAAATAAATTTACGGATTTAATTATATACAAAAAACGCACAGCGTCCTGATAAAAAAATACTGACTTTAATTTAAAGCATATGTTTTATGACAATTTACAACATTGTAGAAGTGAAAATTAACAATTTGGATCACGGCAAAATTATTATGCGCCTATGGCATCACTTTTACACATTGTCGGAAGTTTAAGATTCTCCGCCACTAATATTTTAAATAATCTTTGCCAATTGTTGAGGTTTATTAATAAATATCTGCTTCTTATATAAAATAAAAGCACATGCAGTGTTGGACTGAGAACCAATATAGATCAAAGCGTTTTATGGCATCCTAATAACTTTGATAAAACTTGTAGGCCGAATTAAATTTCATCTTGAAACATTAAGATAGTAACATTGAAAAAATATTAAATAATAATTTAGGTAAAGTCAATTACAAACATAAATTTAAATGTGAAACAAAAATATTTGATTTAATTTAAGACAGTTTGTTGATTGTAATGGTATTTTGTCCTTCGGTCGAACTTATTGAATTATGTAGAAAGATAGACCCCCTTTGATTCAATGTTTAATATAAATTTGAACATATTTATTTATTTGACACTTCATTGTAAAAACAATCTGGTGGGCTTATTTCCAGGTGGCAATCTCTTCCAACCAAACAAACAAAAGTAAACAAAAAAGTTACGCAGTATAGATTGTTTCTTGCATATTGTTTTTACGATTGTTAATCGTTTTAAAATATGCGCAAACACCATGTACTAATGTTAAGTAAGAATTTAGTTAAACGTTTATAAACACACGTGGAGCTTTATCTTACTTTTGTATACTATGTATATAGTAGTTCACAGTATGTATATAGGAGTTCACAGCTCATCACTTGACACTGGCGTATACTCCTTCATATATAGGAGTTCACGGCCATTATTCAAAGAGAGAGAGAGAGAGAGAGAGAGAGAGAGAGAAGAAAAAAAATATAGAAACGTCAAATTTAGCAATCTGTCAAATTTAGCAATCTGTCAAATTCAAGATTTTTTAGGTTATTAGCAATTAATAATATTAAATGTAATTTAAAATGTCTTTTCTATCTGTGGGCAGAATATCTGGGCTTTGTACTTATAATTTTATATCCAGAAGATTCAAAAGCATACAATCAGTATCTAAAAGTCTCCAATGGAAAACAGTAATTGGTTTAGAAATCCACGCACAAATATCTTCAAAGACAAAACTTTTCTCGGGTGCAAAATCATCTTTTGGAGCTGTAGTAAATAATTCTGTATCATTGTTTGACGCTGCTATCCCTGGCACATTACCTGTACTTAATAAGCGATGTGTAGAGGCAGTTGTTTTGACAGCTTTAGCTTTAGACTGCAAAATAAATCAAGTTTCAATGTTTGATAGAAAACACTATTTTTACGCTGATTTACCCGCCGGTTATCAAATAACACAACAGAGAGCACCAATAGCACAAGATGGAAAATTAGAATTTCAGGTAATAAAAACATATTTGAAATCTTTAATCTTTTCCACTCTAAATACTTCTTTCTCCAATCATTAGACTGAATGAAACTTATTTTTCTCCAAATACAATTGAAATTTCACAAGAAAGAATAGGAATAATTGTAAGCTTTGACATGGAATAAAAATATGGTCAAAATTGTTTAATGATTAGTTTTACTAAGAAAAATATAACCTAACGTTGTTTTGGAACTAAACTGATCGTAATTTTTTAACAGCATTTTAATGCAAATAGTCAACTAGTCGAAAGCTACATTCATAAATAAAGAGTTGATAATATTGCCAAAAAAAAACTGACGTGAAAGAGAGCAACTGAAAAAGAGCATGTTGAACAAATGAACGATGAAAAACTGACTAAAAAATGATAATGCAAGGATAAATGGGTGTCGTGGTAGAGGATGACCGTGAAAAGTATGGTAAGACCAAGTAAATGAAATTTTGAAAGAAGGAAAGGTAAGGAGAAAGTGAAACTGAAGGTGCTGTATAAGAAGATATACGGATGTGGAGTAGGTGATGGAAAAATGTCATGATACAAAAGTTTGGTGCTTTTGCCTCTCTGCCTACCCTAACAGGGAAATGGCATGATGTAATATATATTTACATACATAAACGTACATACCATCACGCCATTTCTCTGTCGGTGTAGGCAAAGAGAACAAAGTGCAATACGTTCCTAACCCGAAACACATCCTTAGCCTCTTCCACATCCATAAACCTTCTCATACAACTTGACGATTTCTCTGACTTTCTACTTTTCCTTCTTTGAGAATACATTCACTTGATCCAACCATACTTTCCTTGGTCTTCCTCTCATATGCCTTCCACTCACATCTGCACTGTATATCTATTTTGTTAGTCTTTCTTCATTCATTAGTTCTACATGTCCAAACCATCTCCACATACTCTTATTCATCAACACATCAGCCTTATTTTTACACTCATTCGTCAAACATTTCATTACATATTCGGTCATACATTGTCACTCATGTATTATTTTCAATGCACACGTCTCTACAGCATGTATTCAGCTCCTCTCAGTCTTTTTGCATGTCAACATTTCACTCCTATGTATCAAATGTAAAATTGTTTTAGTACACCTAAAAAATTTTCGAATCATTATTAAACTAAAAAATACATCGTTTTTTCAATATTGTTTTGAATTATTGAAGATGTTGATAGAAAGTGATTTGAACTTAATTTATTTAATAAAAAGCGTAAATGATTCATTAAAAACATTGTTTGTTTATGATGATGAACTTAAATTTGAAAACCTATTTAGAAGTAATTGATTTTATGAACAAGGCCTCAATAATAGTAATTACGATAGCATTATTTAAATCATCAATCTATATAATATATTACCAAGCATCAACAGGACAGTATGATAAAAACAATCAAGCAGAATAAATATGATAAGTATAATATATTACATATGCCTATATAAAAGAAGCTATGAACAAATCGTAACTGTTAGATGCCGACCACAAGATGTGGACTACAAAGTATGCCAACATCTCTATCATTTAAAAATTGGAGATCAACAAAAGATTTCGGTAATATGCAGAAAAATAATCCTAACATACTTTAGGCATATTGGCAGAAAGAATAACGAAAGTCTGGAGAAGCTGATGATTACAGAGACGGTTGAGGGAAAATGAGCAAGAGGAAAGTGTCCTATAAGATAGACAGACCAAATAATGGAGTTAAAAGGATCCCCTTTAAATGCTGCATTAAACAGAAGGATGGTGACAGTTGGAACACCTAGCTCTAGACAGAGTACCATAATGCTCAGCTTTGAGCATGTAATGCAGAAGAACTTTTGTTTATTTTAAGTATATTAGTGCTAATAAATGGTATTTAATAATGTTCTCACACCATTTTCACACGAATTGAATCTAATATGTATCTTTTCTCACATCTAATTAATTTCTTTGTCTTTCTATTTTAGGTTTATACTCCTATTTTAAAGAAGAAACCATACAGAAAGTCATCAGTGATAAAACAAATTCAGTTGGAGCAAGACAGTGGTAAATCTCTCCATGATGCAGAATTAGACCGTTCCCTTGTGGACCTTAATAGAGCTGGAACCCCTTTGATGGAACTTGTTTTTGAACCTGATTTGGAAGTAATATTAATACAGTCAACTCCGGTTATAGTGAACGCGGTTTTAGTGACCCCTTGGCTAAAGTGAACCAAAATCTACTAGTTTTAGTTCACTATAACATAGGTTTTTACCATACACATTTGATATATGGGGTTGGGACAGAAAATTTTGGTTCACTAAAACCGAGTTCACTATAACCGGAGTTGACTGTATGTACTATTTAAATTAATTAACCCATACAAAATTTGATATATGAGAGTTAAACATGAGTGTGAAAAGAAATCAGATGTGTTTAGAGAAAACAATATGTGATAGGATGTATCTCGGAATACAAAAGGATGATATCTGCAGCAGTGTCTACTGCATGTTAAAGATTAGAGCTGGTAGAGCAGCAATAACAGTCTTATTCAGTGGAATGTCAATCTTTTGCTGAGCCCAGTGAAACAATTTAATAAAAAGACATCTGTAGTGCCTTTAAGTGAGTCTCACGTCAATGGTACTTTATGTATAAGTACTAAGAATTAATTTTTAATGGTTAATAATGAACCTAAGTTAATAATGAAGAAAAAAATGTTTTTAGTAAATAGATGTTGTTATTAGTGAGTTCGAATCCCGAGTTAGATCGCCCTTGAAGAAAATCTGTTCTCTAAACGGTGATGTATAAAATGTCCTTTTATTGTTATATTTTTATTGAAATTAAACAGAAGAATGGTACAAAATAAATGTTCCAAAGCAGTTTGTGTAGTGAGAAAGTTTTGAAAGGTAACGGCATCAGCAAATGTTGTTTTGATACTGTCTTACATCTACATATATTTAAAAAAAATGCTAGGGGGTTTCATACTAGTTAACTTTCAATCCTTTTTACTTATGAATTTATTATTGAACTGATCCTTATTAGTTTCTTAAAATAAATGGTTGAAGAATAATGTGTTTCAAAACTGTATCATATAAATTTGTTTTGAGGTTTTTGTGGTTATTTATATCAGGTATTTCGAAATGGTGGCTTGGCTTATGATGCCGATGTTTAAAAAATGTTACAGTTTTCATCTTCAGAGCTTGTTTGTAGTCAATTTTTCCATAATATTCCACCTTAAATCATCATGGTACCTCATAATCAAATCGAAGCAACAACTTAATGAAAATGAACTATAATTTCAACCTTTGTGGAAGCTGCACCACTTGTTCTTCTGTGGTGGGACAGATTCATGCGCTCAGGTCAAGCGGTTTCCGGCGCACATCCACTTATGGCGAAGTTGATTACAAACAAGCCCTGAAAATAAAAAAATCTGACATTTTCGAAATATCGGCATCATAACCCAAACCACGCCGTACAACACTTTGAAAGACCTTATACAATTGTAACATGTGAGATATTGGGTTTTCAAAGTAATCTTCTGCGATGGTTTTAGGATGAAGAGGAAGCAGCCGCTCTAGTAAAGGAGCTGGCTCTGCTGTTGACTCGACTGGGTTGCTGCTCAGGGCATATGCAGGAGGGGGCCATGCGAGTGGATGCCAATGTCTCTGTACATCTTCCTGGGGAGCTGTTGGGTACCAGAACTGAGGTACTATTTCGCCGGTCTTATAAAGGAAGGTTTCTCGGATATAACAGTGTGTTATGTGTTAATATGTTAAATTTTGCAAATTTGATAGATCGCGACAATTTTTTAATCCAAAAAGTTGATTGTGACAACAAACACATTGGCCAACCCTGATATATACATATACAAGTATGTAACAAGCATTTTTCGATTATGGACAGCAAAATTTAAAAGTTGATACTTTTTGTTTTTAGATAAAAAATATTGGTTCAATTCGGGGAGTAGCAGGAGCCATAAAGTATGAAGTAGCTAGACAAATATCTGTTTTGGAAGCTGGTGGAAAAATTGTTAATCAAACCATGTCCTGGGACCCTGAACTTAAAGCAACTCTACCCATGAGAGACAAAGAGGTTCAACAAGATTATAGGTTTGTTTCGTAAAATTTTATAAATAAAAAATCGTTTCTTTTTGGTTAAAAAAACAATTAAAAAGAATTGTAGTGATGGACTTCATCATAAAATTTCTATATACAGAATAAAATTCATAATTACACATCCCTCAATATCAAGAAAGATTGTTAAATGTGTGGGACTTCAAATAGTTTCAGAGATAAATTTTTAAACCACAGGTTTTAATGTATATTCTTCACAGCAAGGTGGTGGTTTCTAGTTCAACGATCAGGTGGTTTCTAGTTTAATGTGTAAACCGAGATTTATCTTCATAAAATTGTCAACTGATAACATTAAACATTGAAAAAAAAATTTGATGGACAATTCTTGATGGAACTCAATAATGTGAGTCATTGTAGATCAAGTTAGGCCAACTCCTTCAGATGTCAAACAAAATCAATCATCTCAAAGACAATTCATTTTTACTATTAATTTTGAATTTTGTGTTATTTCAAATTATCAGTCTTTCAGTGCCAGTTATTTTGTTTCAGATTTATGCCTGAACCTAATCTACCACCATTGGTTTTGAACATGACAGAATTGAATGATCCAGATTTAGTCAGTGTACCGTTATTGAAAAATTCTTTACCAGAATTACCAGATGAAACGAGACAAAGGCTTGTAAAACAGTACAAAATATCTCACCAATTTGCCTACCAAATTGGCAATGAGGATGCATTATTGAAATATTTTGAAGAAATACTGAGTAATAATAAGGAAAGAAATCCGGTTTCAGTAGCCAATGTTCTTTTGAATGATCTTATAACATCTCTTAATGTAAACAACATTAGTTTGGATACTTTAGCAATAAATGCAGAAACAATAGGAGAATTGATCGATCTTCTGAAGAATCACATAGTCAATTTAGTAACTGCTAGGAAAGTTTTGGATTTGCTAGTGAAGGGCACAAAAGACTCTCCATCACAAATTGTAAGCTCAAACAATTGGGTTTTGATAAGTGACGAAAAAGAAATTGAGAAAATTTGTCTTAAAGTTATAAATGAAAATCCTAATGTTGTGAAAAAGTATAGGAATGGTAAAAAAAAAATGTTTAATGCCTTGATGGGAATTATAGCAAAGTGTACTGAAGATAAAGTGAACATGGAGGCTGTTTCAATCAAACTTGAAAATTTATTAAATTCTGAAGAATCTCCAAAGTAATAAAATATATACTATTGTAAATTCTACTATTAGTTATAATTTATATTAGTTCACGAGAATTTTATATTGTATCCTTAGATCAATACAAGTAGATTTTTTTGCACTAGTCATCCTTGTTAAGATTTGAATGATATTGATTTGCATTTGCCATTTTTGAATGACTGTTTTGAAGTATATGAAAAGTCCTATAATAAATTATGAAAATCTGGTTTTCCTGAAATGTGTTACGTGCAATTAATTCTGCATTATGTGAATTTAACAAAATACTATTTCCACTTGAATCAGTTCATCAATTGTGTTTTAGCATAATCACAACAAAAATCTCAACAAATAAATCATGACAATAATTTTTATTCATATTTCTTTTATTTCCAACACCTTTTCTATAGTCACTAAGATTCATATAATGTGTCAGTTTACGGAAATCAACTATCACTGAGTGCAAATATATCATCACTGGTAGGTATTAAGTCTATATCGTACATTTTAGCTAAATTGTTTGTGTAGACATACAAAAACACACTGATATCTGCAGTCTTCATTTTTCACTGTTGACAATCTTCCTACATTACTCCTTTATACATGTATAAAGAAGGTCATGGCCATTATTCAAGAAGAAGAAGATAATCTTGCATGTAATTTGTTTTAATGTTTCTTATACTGCATGAGAAGTCTTCATGTGTTAGATGTAGTTTGACTGCTTAATTTAATTTTTTAATCATTCTGTAGGTATTCAACTTTTTTTGTGCAATGGATTGAAGTAGAAAATAGTGTTGTTTATATGCATACTTATAAACTGAAGTTATGTATTTGTTTTCGAAAATGTATATCTTAAATGTGTCATACAGCATCCTGAAAAATATTGCATGCAGATTATTTAATGTTATATTCATAGAAATTAAGGTTGTAAAGCAATAAATATTGTAGTTGCACAATTTAAAATGATGGTTTGGTTTGGTCATCCATGGTCTATAATACCTGTCTTTCATCACAGGGGTTGTGGGTTCGATTGTAGTTGATATTTATTTACACATAATTCGATATATCAAGTAACGATCAATTGGATATATTAATTAATCAATTTAATTTATTGGTTAATCCAATGGACGTTTCAATCAATTGAATAATCAATTATTTCATTATAGTGGAACCTCAGTTCTCAAACGTCTCTCATTTCAAACAATTCGATTCTCGAACATATTGTTAGAAAAAAAACACTGCTTGGTGGAACCTGTATGACACGAGACACGTCCCACAGCCCACGCCACGCTTGCTGAAACAAAGTGCAAATGAGTCAGTTTGCCCGTAGATGTCACACAGTACACATCTCTGCTAAAATTAGCTGTGAGCATTCTCTTTTATTTTTTGGTGCTTTTTTTTTTTTTAATATTATTGAATAAGCACCATGGGGCCAAAAAAGGGTAGTGATAGCAACAAACCAAAAAGGAAAGTAGTTAGAACCACGATAGAGGTGAAAAAAATCTCATAGCAAAGTATAATAGCATTGTTTGTGTATCTGATCTTGTTACCCAGTTCAGTATGGCAAAGCTTACGATCTGCACTATACTTAAAAATAAAGAGGCCATCAAAGGAGCTGATGCTGCAAAAGGGGTGAAATTGCTCATAAAACAAAGAGCAGAGACAATTGAAGAGGTAGAATAATCATTGTTGATTTGGATAAACGAAAAACAGTTGGCCGGTGATAGTATTTCTGAGGCCATCATCCGTGAAAAAGTGAAGCAGTTGCATTCTGACATCCTGAAAAACACCCCTGGAACGAGTGCCGATACAGTTAGTGATGCTTTCAAGGCTAGTAGGGGGGGGTTTGAAATTTTTTTTAAACGTAACCAAAAAAATATCTCATTGGACAGGTTTTTAGTGAGACAGAAATAATAAAGAACCCCAGAAGAACAGTCACATGATGTTTTTATGCAAGGTTTTTTTTTTCCAAACAATAACATCTCTCCACCTGTCTCATCACCTTCCACTTGTGGCATTAGCTCTCCTCAGTATGGATAAAGTATAGTTAAACTTTTATTTATTTAATATATTTATTATGTTGCCACGCTGTGCATTTTTAGGGGTCTGGAATGAATAAATTCAATCTAGATTACTTATGGGAAAAATTGATTCCGTTTTCGAACAACCTTCTGGAACAGATTAAGTTTGAAAACCGAGGTTCTTTATTGGACAATATATATTTTTTATAAACTGAACCAGTGGAATCCAAGATACACAAAATATCTAAAAAGTGACGTAAGGCATACTGGGTAAGTGATTTTTACATAAAATAGAAGAAGCCAGATCGTAGTTTAAAATAGCAATAGATGAATAATCTTGGAAATGTCAGACCTAATTTTATTTGTAAATGAATAGAAAATACTGATGAATTTTTAAATGCGGAAACGGATTTTTAAGACACTGTCATTGGAACAGCCGTTTCAACTTCACACTTTTCATAAGATAATTCAATGTATCGGATGTCGAGATAGATAAAAATACCAATAAAAAAATATTATATGCTACTACACCGCACGCAACACAAGTATGCAATTTGAAAAATCTAGCCCTAATAAAATACTTTTCAATTTCTCGCGTGCTGAAAGATTTCACAATACGTTATTTTATAAATCGAAAATATTAATTAATTTCTTATAATTACTTAATTTAATATTCAACTTAGTTTGAATCGGATAAGAAATGCCGCGTTAAGTGTTGAGTGCCTATTTATTTAGTCTATGGTCGTCATTGCACAACATTTTCATTTCTATGTTTTTCATCGTACGTAGCAACCCGGCTGTCATTTGTCATGTTTTTTCTCCGGACCTTTTCTGACATCGCTTAACACTATCTATTTAGTAATATGAATTTCAGTATTGTGTAACAGTCAGCAGTTTGTCGCGGCTAATTTAATTAACTTAGAATATCTAACGCGTAATATGAGCGGTATATTTTAAAGTGCCTTTCGATTATTTTCTTTCACTATGGAGTGGTCTCAGGTAATTTTTCCATTTGAACTTTGACTGCAATAAAAATAACAGATTTCAAGGTTTTATTGCTTTTAATTCGTAAATTTTCTTGAACCATTTAAATTTTAAATTAACGTGATGTAAGTAGATGTCATATTTTGTGCTTCTTTAATTCAGTTTTTCTTTGAATTAAGTCTTTAAAACAGCCAATATCAATGCAGTCGGATATATATTGCTCAAGTTTATTCTCGATTAAATATTTAAAGCTACAAAACATCGATTTATTTACATATATTAGATGTATTTATAGGAATGAATTTAAAACGTAAATGATTTGTATTATTTTAAGAAATGTGCGTTTTTCTTTAAGTTTTCATAATCATTATTTTTATTAAACAAAAATTTTATTATATAAAATAAATGTTTCCTTTATATAAATGATTTTAAACATATAAATTAAAAGGGGAATAAAAACATAAAATTTGTTATGATACTTTCAATACAAATGAAATTCTCAATTTAAGTTTTACCTCAATATTGCGATTCTTTTGGATACTTAGAAGAATTTCATCTACATTTTATCATTTAGGCGTATGTGTGTAAGACAACCAACAAAACATTTTTTAATGTATTAAAAAATCATATGTGAGAAACTGTAAGATGTTGAGAAGAAACAGGAATTTTGAAAAAAATGAAATGATAAGCGATTGATTAAGTATTGAAGAAGAATGAATAATTATGAAAAAAGTACTGGGGAAGAGAAGGGAATTTTTTTTGAAAGGAAGTAAGTAAAATGCAAGGGATAAATGATACGGGAGGTATGAGTGCAATGAAAGGGTTTTGTTAGAAGAAAAAAGAGTTCGTTCGAGATGGAAGGAATAGTTTGAAGAACTGTATGAGAGTGGTGATACTAGTAAAAACAACGGTATAGCTGAAAATTGGAAAAGGAGGTCGTTTGGAAAATCTGAATGACATCAGTCTACAAGAAGTACGAATGGCTGTAAAACACATGAAAAAAGGGAAAGCATCCGGCTGCAATAAAGTGAGCTCAGAACTAATACTGTATGGGGGTGAACGAACGATCAAATATCTGAAAAAAATTCACACCAAATGTCTGGAGGAGTATCATATATTGATTATTCCATTATATAAAGATAAGGATGCAAAAATTCTGAGAGAAAGAGTAAGAAGAAAGTGTTGGATGCCTTTTTAAGTGGAAGAATCTCAGATCAGATTTTCTTTTTGCGTATGCTTGTGGATAAATGTATGACAAAAAATAAAAAGTATTTGTGCATTTGTAGACTTGGAAAAGGCATATAACTGCGTGATAAAAGACAAGCTATGGAAAATATTGAATGAATATGGTGTTGAATATAAACTAATACGTGGTATTGCATTATTATACGCCCAAAGTAGAGCGTTTTAGAATAAATGGAACCTTAACTGAATAGTTTAATATTTCAAAAGGAGTAAAGCAAGGATGTGTTATGTCACCCTGGTTGTTCAATATTTATATAGATTCATATCTGTAGGAACCACAGAGAACAAATGTCGAATAGGAACATATGCAGATGCTGATGACATGATAGTGTTGGCAAAAAGTGAAAATGAATTGCTGAGTTTGATAAGTAAATTGTATGAAAGATGCCAAGAGAAAGATCATGTTGAAAAATACAAAGTAATTGTGATAAAAAAGTGTGAAAGGTAAAGTAAATACGACATATTAGAGCAAGTTGAGGAATTCTGCTATTTGGATAGTATTTTCTCAAATTATGATGATAAAAAAATTAAGAGGGATATCGAACAGTGTGTAGCGATAGGAAACAAAGTCAATGGGGCACTAAAACATATATATATATATATACTTAAACCGGACAATATCAAAATTCACATGATGATCGTCCACAATAGTATTTTTGAGCCAATTTTGATATATGGGAGTGAAACATGGACATAGAAAAAGACTAAGATAAGCCGAATAAATAATCTAGATATGTTTCTTATAATTTAAAAAAGAACAAAAAACATAACGACATGAAAAAAAAACACTTATTTTTTGCTGATAATCAACTTCTTAAATAGGTGACAAACATAAGAGTCACAACACTAAAACTTTCAAGCCTTCTAAGTTTAATGAACCTTTTGTTTTCTAATGCTAACTGGATTTGTCTTCTTCTCTTTCCATTCGTATTGGAAAGTAGATCTTGACCATATCTTGGATTAGTAGTTTTACAGCTTTACAATGTTAATGTCTGACATGTTTTAATGGACTGTGAGCAATGAAACCAGTTTTGAGCTGATAAATATGATTAACATAATTTGTCTTCCCAGTTTTTATTCATGTTTTTCACATAATCTATTATGCACTGTTTATTATTCTTATAGCAAATGAGGTGAATAAAATTGTTTTAGAACAATGAGATGGTCTTGTGTACTTGGAAATTAAAATTTTTCCTAATAGATAAAAGGAAAAACTGACATATTTTCAAGCTTATGAAATATTAGGTGTACAAATAAGTTTCCGCCGTTTTTTATCAAAAATTGGGCATTTATTGTGAAAGAACGGAACCTCATGTTTTATTCGAAGTATTGCCCATCGCTTGCCACTACCTTTTCCCATCTTTCTGGCAGCATACGGATACAGCGTCGGAAGAATGCTTCATCTTTTGAGGCTATCCACGAATCGACCCAATTTTTGGTATCTTCATATGATGTGAAGTGCTGCTCAGACAGGTCATGCGTCATCGATCGAAACAAGTGAAAATCAGAAGGAGCAATGTCTGGTGAATACAGCGGGTGGGGTAAAACTTCCCAATTGATTGTTTCCAAAAAGGTTTTGACCGGCGCCGCAACATGTGGACGAGCATTATCATGCAGGAGAATAATTTTGTCGTGTCTGGAGTAGCAGTGGGCGCGCTTTTCCTCGAGTGCTCGACTCAATCTCATCAATTGTGCTCGGTAGACAGCCCCAGCAATGGTTTCGTTCAGTTTGAGCAACTTATAATACACGACACCAAGCTGATCCCACCAAATTTACACAACAAGAGTTTTTTTCCATGAATATTTGGCTTAGCTGTAGATGTTGAAGCATGGCCAGGGGTTCCCCATGATTTCTTCCTTTTTGAATTATCATAGTGGATCCATTTTTCATCACCAGTGACTATACGGTGCAGAAAACCCTTTCGTTTACGCCTGGCAAGCAGCATTTCACATGTGGAAAATCGGCGTTCAACGTTTCTCGGTGTCAGTTCATATGGAACCCAATTTCCTTGTTTTTGAATCATTCCCAATGATTTCAACCTATGTGAAATTGCTTGTTGAGTCACTCCTAATGTAAGTGCAAGTTCTTCTTGCGTTTGGCACGAATCTTGATCCAATAATACTTCCAATTCCGCGTCTTCGTACACTTTCGGCCTTCCGCTACGTTCTTTGTCTTCGATGTCAAATTCACCGTTCTTAAACTTTTGAAACCACTCACGACAACTTCTCTCACTTAAGGCAGCCTCACCATATGCTTCTACAAGCAATCGATGCGCCTCAGCTGCAGATTTCTTCAAATTGAAGAAGTAAATCAAAAGTTCCCGCAAATGACGCTTATTCGGCTCAAAACTTGACATTTTCGAACACAAAAAAATATGTTATACTGATAAAAATTCACTAATATTTCAAGGTCATGTTGTTGACAGATGTCCAACCTTCCGATAATGACATTTTACATCTGACAATTTTAACCATAACTTACTGGTGGCGCCAACTTTTGTCAAACGGCGGTGACTTATTTGTACACCCAATAGATTAAGATAAATCTGTGAGAAAACTTTGTTTCTAATTTTTTTTGTTTAATTTACAATATCAAAACAACAATAAAATTATATAATAGCTGTATTGATAACATATGATATAATAAAATTAAAATATTAACCTTAGTTATTGTACTTAACATATTTATTTATCCGATATCTCACTCAGAAAATCACTGAGCAGATGACAGCTGTTTAAATCAATTAATCATTTAAATTACAATAAAATAAAAAAGTATTGCAATTAAAACAAATCATAAAAAAAATAAAAAGGTTCAGCCAACCAAAATTTTAATTAATACAGGGTTGCCCATAAAAGACTGAAGGATGTAAAAGATGTTCAACTTTTGAAAAGTTTTTATTGTTATTTATTTTTTATTACGAAATATATGTTTCATTAATTTTTTTACAACTAGCTATGAGGAAAAACATTTCTCAAATGCCCCCGTTTTATTTTTGACATATTCAGGCTCCTTCCATGACTAAACACAATGTTTCAGGAACCAAGCCTCTTATTTTGGCCTGAATGTTATCCTTTAAATGCTATATTGTGTTCAACACATCTTTCAAGTAGCCTCC
Source organism: Odontocerum albicorne (assembly GCA_949825065.1). NCBI lineage: Eukaryota > Metazoa > Arthropoda > Insecta > Trichoptera > Odontoceridae > Odontocerum > Odontocerum albicorne. Next base: position 19,259,944 of record OX463854.1, on the reverse strand, counting down.
ACAAGAATAAGTCTAGAGCCGTCAAATCTGGTGAATGGAGAATCCAAGTAAAATCTGTATTTCTTGAAATTATTTTGTCATCAAATAGCTCCACCCTGTTAGGATTATTTTCGATCACCAGGCATAAAAAACTTTCAATAGTAGTTCTGTTTAGGATAGTTTCTGTGTGAACGTCCTCATTTAAAAAAATATACGGGCTAATTACTCTGATGGTCACCTGACCAGACAGCACATCTAATAGGGTGTAATTAATGCTGGAGCTTTTCCATAGGATTCTTATTACCCCAGAATCTGTAATTTTATTTTACGTATCCGTTGAGATGAAATTGAGCTTCATCACTTATAATGAGATTGTTTAAAAAATAATTTTCTCTGACAGCCTGTTTAAAAAGAATTATGGGACAGTAATAGTTCTTGTGCCAATTGCACCTTGTATTGCAACATTTTAAGATCCTTACTCAATATTCATTGTAGTGGTGGTCTGGAAATATCTTGCTGGATAGGCACACAAATCCTCATGTAGTTTCCTGCACTGTCTCCACTGCTGGCTCAATGCAGACCGTATGACCACAATCTCTTCCTGAAAGGCCGGTCACTGATCCTTGATACTGAAACCGGTTGACTATGTTTCTGATTATGTCGTCACTAGAAAAGTTCTGACATTAAAATGTCGACAGTAATTTCATTTTGTCAAAATAATCACTTGTATAAAAAATTTCAATGGTGAACATTGAAGGTTGCCATTTTAAATTTTCTCAAGTTCCCTTAATAATTTGGGTAAGATAAAAATTGATATATGTGTAAATAAATAAGTTATTATTTCTAATTACTCTGTCTTTTTGGGTCACCTGTACAATATTTATCAAAAATTTGAAACATACTACCTACAAAAAAATCTTCAGTTTAATAAAAATTTGGGAAGGAAAAGTTCCTTTTTTGTTTTCATATAAATGAATATGGTATTTAAAAATATGTTTCTTTTATCAGGTCCGACAAAGGAGCTCTTATGATAATAGGTCACAGAAGAATCCAAACTACAATGCAAAAAGTGCACAGAAATTATCAAAAACACCATCGCCACCAGTTTCTTTTCCTTTATTGGTCGGTGTTTTTGCTCTCACGATCTGCACCATGATTTCGGTTGTGGTAATAGAAAAGATCTTGCCACCTGATCTTAAGCTGTCGGATGAACCAAGAAATCCTGGAAGATTCATAGCGCAGAGGGCAATGGAAGACTTGGTGGAACTGACGAGTTTAGGACCTCGAGTAAGTGGGAGTTATGAATGTGAAGTCCAAGCAGTGGAATTGTTGAAGAATAAAATTGACAAGATCATGGACGAAGCGAAAGACATTCACGTTATTCAAATGGATCTTCAAAAGGCGAGTGGTGCCTTTCCACTAAAGTTTTTGGATGGACTGACAAGTGTTTATAGAAATGTGCAAAATGTTGTTGTGCGAATCGGGTCAAGAATAAATTCACAACATTCCCTCCTTATCAATTGCCATTTTGATTCGGTCAGTGATAGTCCAGGTATTTATTTAAATTTTTTATAATATGATTTTTTTAATGTATATTCCTCACATAACACATCGATCAATAAGTCCCGGGACTATCCAACAGATGGTGCCTCTAATAACAAATCCATACCATTCTCAGTTAGTACCAATCTTTAGAACTTACGTGTCAAACTTTCATGACATTCCGATATTGTGTCATTGAGTTACAGTGGTTTTAGTGATGCTACTTTTGCTATTTTCAAAACAATGGAAAAAACCGAATTTCGTGTGTTGATAAAACATTGCTTTTTAATGGGAAAAATACCGTTCAAACTCAGCGATGGCTTTAAAAGTGTTATCTGAGCTCTGCTCTGTGGAAAACAACCATTTGTCGGTGGTATGCTGATTTCAAACGCGGTCGTACAGGCACAAATGATGCTGAACGCTCTGGTCATCCAAATGAGGCTGTTCGACCCTCAAAATCGTGATGGAAAATCGCAAAGTAAAGTTGCGTGAGATAGCTGACATCCTGAAGATATCATTTTGTAGTGTTTTCACTATTTTGCATGGTCATGAAAAATCTTTTTTCGAAATGGGTGCCGCGTTTGCTCACAATGGAACAGAAACAACAACGCATCGATGATTCAGAGCGCTGTCTGGCACTGTTTACGCGAAATAAACAGAAGTTTTTGCGTCGGTATGTGACAATGGATGAAACTTGGATCCACCACTATACTCCAGAATCAAATCGGCAGTGAGCTGAGTGGAGAGCAGCCGGTGAAAGTCGTTCGAAGCGACCAAAAACTCAACAGTCGGCCGGGAAGGTTATGGCCTCCGTATTTTGGGATGCGCATGGTATAATATTCATCATCACCTTGAAAAGGGAAAAACCATCAATAGCGAATATTACATAGCGTTATTGGAGCGTTTGAAAGCAGAAAATGGAAAAAACGGCCCCATATGAAGAAGAAAAAAGTTCTCTTTCATCAGGACAATGCACCGTGTCACAAGTCGATGGTAACGATGGCCAAATTGCATGAGTTGAACTTTGAATTGCTTCCGCACCCACCGTTTTCTCCAGATTTGGCCCCCAGCGACTATTGGCTGTTCGCAGACCTCAAAAAGATGCTCCAGGGAAAGAGATTTGGCTCGAATGAAGCAGTGATTGCCGAAACTAACGCCTATTTTGAAACCAAAGATAAATCGTTCTACACGGCTGGCATAGAAAAGTTAGGAAAGCGTTGGAATGAATGTATCGCTCTTGAAGGAGACTATGTTGATGAATAAAGAAGAATTTTGGCAAACAAATGTTGTTTTAGTAGTTAGTCCTGGGACTTATTGATCGATGTGTTACATATCATCACACCATTCTATACTGGAGTAGGCAGAGACAGAGCTTCAAACTTTCCTATCTCAATACATATTTCACCTCTTCAACATCCATGCAACTCCTACTATTTCTCTTCTTACTTTCCATAGCTTGTCTCTTATATGCTCTTTTTCAAGCCCACAAACGTACAATATACATTTAAATTTTTTGTCTCAGATAGTTGCTATACGTTTTTCCACAAGCACATGCAAAGAGAAAATATGATCCACTCATGCTCTTCCATTTAAAAATGCTTCCTGAACATTCCACTCTTTCTTTTCTTACTTCTCACTCTTTCTATCATAATTTTTCAGTGCAGTTTACTTACTACACTCGGCAAACTATTGGCTCTGTAACTTCTGCACTTCATTCTTGCACCTTTGTTTTTATATAATGGAACAATCAATGCACTCCAGACTTTCGGTATGTAGTCAGTTTCCCAACATTTGTTGAAAAACTGTCTCAGACACTCGTCTGTCACCCCCATACACTATTAGTTCTGAGCTCACTTCATCGCAGTCGGACGCTTTTCCTTTTTGCTGATTTTCCAAACGCTCACCATTTTCAACTATTTAGACTCACCATTGTTTCTACTAGTATCGCCACTCGCATACTGTTCCACATGCCCAAACTATCTCAGCGTGTTCTTCTTCATCTTAACACATTAGCTTTAAATTCACATTCGTCTCATCATTTCTTTCTGTAATTTGTCATACATTGTCACTCCATGTATTTTTCTCAATGGCATTTCTTTAGCATTTATTCGACTCCTAGCAGTATTTTTCCACTTCTTCAGCATTGAATATCTTTAAATTGAGTTTTGTGGAAATAGTATGATTTCAATTGGACAATTCATTAGGAATTTTAAGAAATTCAAAACTCAGTTGTCTCGGATATTTTAAATTAAAAAAAATATCAATTGTTATTTTGAATTTGTAAATTTTCATAACATGTGAGAATCTGCTATATAAATTGTCCTTTTAATTATTATCGGAATATTTTATTAGATAGATTCTCAATTCTGTTAAATCCAAAAAAAGATGTTTTTGATCTTTATTTCCAATTTCCTTTTTTTGTATTTTGATATGCCTTTATTTGTATAAACTACATACATAATAAAACATACAATATTTCAAATGAATCATTTTCTGAAAGAGTGAAAAGCCTTTATAAAGTGAGAGTATACATAATGAGTATGTGTGCCAAAATAGAATGAAGTGGAGATCTGTTCTCTCTGCCTACTTGAGACCTCTGAAACATCTTTTTTGTTGGTTGGAAGAAATTATTATATAGCAATAAACCCGCCAAGTATTACTGTATACAACGAAAGCGTAACACAATAATGTATTTTTCCATATCCTAGTATTATTAAATGGCGGCTTGAAATGAAATCAAGGTTGTCTTTAAACTGTCAATTGACAATATGACCCAACATGCTTCGTCTACCATATTTGTCTATCTGAATGATGTCAATGATAGACTCATCACACTTATTTTTGAATTTGCAAAGTGTATCATTTTATTGATCAGCTAATAATATACATCACTTAAAGGGGTAAAGGTATATTTTCTCTGCATACTTGAAAAAAAATAACGTGCTTTAGAGGTTGTAAATGTCTCAAATAGAAAAAATATGTATTCAATAGATATTATTTTATAACTAGAAAAAAAAACAAAATTCACTACTGTAAATTAACTTAAACAGATGTGATATAGTTTATACTTTGCACGACAGGTGGTCAGATCTATGACTGGTATTTTTGACATATTATAAAAGAGTAAAAAATCAAAACTCATTTTTTTTCTAAACATGAAATGAATCAAAACTCATTCTATATACAGATGCAGGGAAACACCCAATCTAATAGCTGCATTCACCACCTTCCTATCCTTACGCTCAACTTATTTTATTTTTTGTAATATTTTTTTTATCTTTTGATAATAATCTGTTCAATTCCTGAGTTCGAGTGCCCTTAAGGAGAGTCTCCTCTCTTATTATGAGGCTATATCAATTTTCCTTTTATTATTATAACTAATTTAATAATTTTAATGTGATGTGGAATAAAGGTAAAAATTGAAGTTTGGGTATAAATTTATATTATTCTCTTCACAATGACGACATCCGTAGCCTGGTGGTAAGACGCTTGTCTGCAAATCTGGAGGTTCGATCTCCCCTGGAACCCAGATTTAAAAAAAAGTGGATTCCGGTCTGGTTTTCACTTAGGGCCCATAAAAACATATTTCTGGTTTGTTGGAAGAGATTGCCACACGGCAATAAGCTCACCAGGTTAAAAAAACTATCAATTACTTTCAATGCAAAACAACAAGTAAATCTTATTTTCTGAAGACACTATTTTTACTAAATGATACTTTTTAAAAATTAAATGCAGAAGATAAATGGGGTAAAAATGACAGCATTACATAAAAAAAATAATGTATGACAGAAAAAGAAATGAGGACGTTACTAGGAGAGAATGCTGAAAGTTGCAGTGCTTAACATGTTCGATGCTGAGGGACACGCTTTGCGTGTCCATACAAACATGCACCAAGTGTGTACGACATGCCAAGTGTGTTCTGTTGATAATATGTTTGTATCTGCTAAATTTATCAGCATGGCATGTATTAATGAACATTTTATTCACAGTGAATGTGTTAAGATGAAGAAAGAAGCATTGAGACAGTTTGGCCACAAAGAAACAATAAATTATAAAATATTAACAAAAATAATCTAAATAAGTAGTGTATAAGGTATGAGAAGTAGAAAACCTTGAGAAATGTGACAATGAAGTGAATCAAATTTCAGAAGAGGGAAGAGGCTTTATAATAGGAGAGTATGCACGAAGAAGTGTGTAGGCAAGGCAGAAGTGTGTAGGCATGGCAGAAGTGAAAAATGTGTGCCAGGATAGAATAAAGTGGAGATCTACAATATATTATCTGCCTACCCTAATAGTAACACGGGTGGTGGTAATGATAATGTAGAATTGCATTTTTATTAAAATTTTGTTTAAAGTTTTAAAACTGTAGAATAAAATTATTATTTCTTTAACACTTGAATGCAAACGCATCCGACAGAGTTATTGCTTTAAAGCAATTTGTTCCAATCAACCAGCTATTGTTTCATAATTACTATTGGTATCCATGACCATATCTTTAATGTAATGTATGAAAACAGTATTTGAGAAAAGTAACAAAAATCAAAATGAAAGATAAATCTTAAAAAAAATAAGGATAACAATGGGAATTGTATTGTATAAGAGTTAGGATATTTTTAGATAAATAATTCTTCAGTCAAATTTTGAGATAGGGAAGTTAATGTTTTGATAATATTCATATTTAAAGGAACATATGAAATACTCAATTTTGAATTCCCTCCCTATAGGTAGGTCCCTTTTCATTTTTCCAAATTATATATTCTACTATATAATCTTAACTATTATTTCGTAATTGAATTAATGTGTAGTACTATTAATTGTTTTACACCCGATGTCTTCTATCGATTTTGTTAGTCGCTTGTCTTAAATGATTTTTACTTACCGTGAAACAGTGTAATTTGAGATAAATAATTTTTGATATGAAAAATAACTATATTTATTTGGCACTCCTTGATGAAAATTGATAACATATATAATCTCAGGACAGTTGCAGGTGTCAACGATTATATTGTATAATACTATATGATGTTATCTTTTTTCTTTTTCTATCACTATTTCTGCTGCTAATGTTTATCATATGGAAACCAAAGGATACCTCCATAGTGATTATTATAGCAAAAAAATGCTAATTGGTAATAAGCATTGTATTATATAAAATGTTAGTGTAGTATGGTAGTGTGTAGAAAACAGTATTGTATTGTATTCATTACAGTATACAATACTACCTGATGGGTTTATCGAACTTGCAACACTGAATCGAGAGATAGGCATCCAAGATCATCAAAAAGTATGTTTTATTGAGTGATGAAAATTAAAAAAAAAAAGAAATGCGAGAAGTCAGTGATCTCGAAGAAGCCGTATTAAAATATGAATATAGAAAAGATCACATATGTTATCAAAAAGTATGGATGGTCAGAGTGAATAAATTTTTTTTAAAGAAAGTAATGCGAGAAGTCAGTGATGCCAAGGAAGCCGTATTAAAATAGAAGAAAACTCTCTTCCTAACCCAAAAGGAAAAGTACTGAATTGATTGAATTTATTTAGAGATATCTATGAACTGCTTTTTAAAAATTCATAAACAAAATGCAACTGGGTTTATATATGTTATTATGAAACAGTGCTATTTTACTCATTTGTTTATATAGGCACTCGAGTGCTTCAATTTTGGATGATAACATACATAAATATATATTTTTATTAGGGCTTGCTCTAATAAAGATGTACGATTGTGTTTTCTTTTTTTGGATTGTACGAGGGTGGATTAAAAATAAACGAGACTTTTGGTTTAGAGCGCGTAATTTTAAGGGAGTGCGCGGCCGCTTCAAGGAGTTTTGGGTGGGGATATCAGGAGTGGGGAGAGCAGTAGGCCGGCCTCGGCAGATTCCGTCATTAGTATGGCACACGATGTCTGAGAAAGAGGTGCACCCGTCGATTGCACAACCCATAATTATCAAGTTTCTCGCTCCTGAGGATGTAAAACTGGCAGAAAATCTGCGGAGACTAACGGTACAGTTCGGGGATCAAACACTGTCAAAGCCCCGTGTGTTTGCCTAGCATAAGGAGTTCATGAAAGGCCGTGAAGGGGTTGAAGGCAAATAAAATCCTGTACTTGTGAACTCTTTCAGGGGCAAGTGATGACGGAGCTGGATGTGCCGTGATGCTGGAAATACTTCGGGTGATGTCCAAATCCAACAGGATTCTCAAGCACAATGTGATATTCCTCTTCAATGGGGCTGAGGAGAACCTCATGCAAGCTTCTCATGGCTTCATCACTCAACACAAGTGAGTGTTGATTTTTTTCATAGATCATTGATTGAGAAGAAAACAAAGTGATGAAAAATACTTATAGGGTCAAAGCTTCAATGACTGCATGAATAAAGCCATGTTTTGTGTATTGCCATCAACAACTAACAAGAGGCTTCTGAAAATTAACTGAACTGTTATGCTTACTAGATGAATTCAATACATGTATTAGGTTGTAGAAGTCAAGAATGAATTAAAGAAATCTAAAATTCACCTAAAATGACAATAATGCATTGGATAATTTCAAATATTGGTTGCTTTGTTAATAGAATGATCTGACCAAAAAATAGCGCATATTAAACTGCTCACTAGCAAGTGGAACAAGTATTTTTTTGTTTTTAGTAATTTTTTATTCTTTTTATTAAATACTGTTTCTCTACAAACAGATATGATTCCTGTTATACGAGTAAGTAGAGATCTACTTGATACATAATTAATTCCCTTGAGGCTAGTTTGCTTTCTATACTGCTATATTAATTATTCTGTTTATTACGTTTATTAATTTTTCTGGCAGAATTTAGTGCCTATGATAGTATACTCCAGAGCAAGTCTACGCTATGAGGTAGTGTTTCATAGTTTTTTTGAGCTGAGGTCCAAATTACGATATTGATTTTGGTGTTGCGACCCAAGTAAAGATTAATAAAATAACACACACAGATAACAATGAAATAATTTTTTTTATTTCAATAATACGAATACAAAATACGGTACTTATATTAGTAACATTAAATCTTATTAATGTGAACCTTGGCTTTGAATAAGTTTTCAAAGGTCATCAAATATTGGTTTTATAATAGATAGGCTACACCTAAAATCACCTTCAGTTTACAGTCTGGTTTTTGATGTATTTAAGAATTGAAAACCGGGACTCAACAATTTGGTTTTTGATATATTTAAGAATTGAAAACCTTCTCACAGGTGTATGTTGTTGTCAAGGACAATACGAGGGGTGCTTAAGTTTTGAGACAGAAAAGTAAAAACAAATATATATCAACGAAAATGGCTTTATTGTTTTTCAAAATACTCTCCATGAAGATCAATACACTTTTGCATGCGTTTGAACCAATTTTCGAAGCACTTTTTCCACTACGAATGAGGTAACTTCAAAACATGCATTTTGAACGCATCAACCACTTCTTCAGGCGTCGAAAAACGTTGACCTCGCAATTTATTTTTGATGTTCGGGAATAAAAAGAAGTCATTAGGTGCCAAATCAGGGCTGTACGGCGGATGACTTATCAATTCGATGTTTTGAGTTCTCAAAAAGTCACTTATTTGAGCCGATGTGTGAGAGCTCGCATTGTCGTGGTGGAGAATGATCCGTCTTCGGCGGTTGGTTTTCCTCATTTTTCCGAACACTTCTGGCGAACAAATGGTGGTGTACCATTCAGAATCAACCGTACGACGTTCCACTAAAGGCACTGTTGCGACATAACCACTTTTACCGAAGAAAAAAGCCACCATTTGCTTCGAAGTGCTTCGTGCACGAACAACTTTTGTTGGATTTGACTCGTCTTGAAAGACCCATACAGTCGACTGCTGTTTAGTTTCTGGCTCATATGCATAGATCCATGATTCGTCGCCTGTCAACGATCTTATAGACGTCTTTTAAAGCACCGCAATCAAATTTTTTCAACATTTCTTTCGACCAATCGACATGAGCCTTTTTTTGAGCGATTGTCAAATTATGCGGTATCCAACGCGAACAAATCTTTTTGATGACCAAATGTTCATGCAATATTGAATGTATGCAAGTGGAACTATTGCCCAAACATGCCTCAATCTCACGATAAGTCACATGACGATCTTGCAATATCACTTCACGCACAGCATCGAAGTTTTCTGGCATAACAACCGATTTTGGACGACCTTCACAAAATTCGTCCTGGAGCGAACTACGACCACGATTCAATTCGGAAAACCAGCGAAACACAGTGACCCGAGATGGTGCTTCATCACCAAAAGTCGAAGAAAGTTAATCAGCACACTGTTGTTGAGTTAGTCCACGTCGAAAATCATTAAAAATCATCGCACGAAAATGTTCACGATTTAATTCCATTTTTGGCCGAGATGAATTTTTCAAGTCACTGTAAACACAAATAGCACTCGTATGACAAAACTTTCTGAGCACGTATACCATTAAAAACGTCAAACTTTACGATGCTCATGTCAGATTTGACGTATCTACACTGGTGTTGCCATATCTCAAAACTTAAGTAGCAACCCTCGTAGTATTATATTTTCTGTGCTTCATTTGTAATGTGTCGGTAATACTCGTAATGTTAATGTTGAAAATATTTGGTGATTCGTTAAAAATGTCAACCAATCCAATTATGGGTTTGATCCATACATAAAAAAATGATGCTATAAGGTCACCTACTCCAAAAGACCAATCAAGTATGTTCCTTAACTGTTAAAAATCCAAGAATCAGATGACCTTAATATAGTACATCTCCAAGATGGTACATCCCATACATATAATTCCATCATGTGCTGCGTCGCTATATTATTCAGGGATGGAAACACCATGAGACATAGCTTAAACTTCACCCTTTAAGGATAATTTAATCAGTGAAACTCATTCAAATATTTTATAATATTTATCAATATAGTATTTGAAGGGGTAAAATAAATACTTGATCTAAATAAATAGAATGTAATGTAGCAGAAATGCTAACAGGACACCCATAAAACTGGGTATGTACGCTTCAAGTTTTCACTGTTAACATGTAACATTACAGGTGGGCTCAGGAAGTGCGTGCCTTCATCAACCTGGAAGCCTGTGGGGCCGGAGGCAGGGAGGTATTGTTTCAGGCCGGTCCCAACAATCCCTGGATCACTGAGGTAACATGAGATGCTAACCGTAATAACTAAATAGGAAATGTTCAACATAACTTCATGGTATGCATTTGCAAATTAACATTTTTTACATGAATATACAATAAAATCTCAAAATTAAGCCCCGCAATTTGTATGTTTTTAAGCTAGTTTTTTCTGTAGGCCCAATCAATATTTAAATATTTGGTATGAATTAAATAAAATTTCAAAAAAATTCTCATGATTGAGGTAACAATTATTGCTGACTTGTTATTTTACTTTCCTCAAAGAGGAATAATTGTGTCATATGGTCGTTTTTCCTGTTATTTCCTTTGTTCTGATATGAGCAAATGTTTAATAGCAATATTTTAACACTTTTTTATTCGCTGTTATCTTCTAAATTTTCTTTAAATAATGTCACTATTTTTATATTAATTAAAAAAATTACTTTTTTTTTGTTTTCGTGTGTTTTAAGTTTTAATTTCTATAGAAAAAACCTCATTTTGTGTAAAATACAATTTTTTTAATGGTTTCTTAACACGTTGATCGCCGTGTCAGCCACTGGTGGCCGACACCGAGGTATTCCAATTGGGCCGTGTCGGCCACCGGTGGCTGACACGGCATACCTAACTTCAGAGTGTCATCCTGTCCGTCGGCTACACGCTCTGTATTAAACTTCTATTAAACTTGGCCGACATGGCCCTTCTCTATCTTACTGGTTCTAAAAGATATACTCATGAATGTGATAGGTAGGTTATATTAAATTAAAAACCTAAAAACGTAATAACATTTTTTGGACATTTTACGAAAATCCTATTGGCGATCAATGTGTTAAAAAACATAATTGAAGAGTTTTACTGTTTTTTAACAGCTCAAATTGTGCAATTGAACTATCGAGAAACGACTGAACTAGGTCATAGCAATGTAATATGTGGACATTTTGACAGCCTAATTAGACATAATATCCATTTTAAAGCAATCAAATCATCCGCAGTAATTTATTCATATGGTATTGTTATTATATCCACATTGGTAATGCAGAAGAGCTAATACTTTTATAATAGGTTTACTCATTTTCTTTATACATTACAAGTTGTATCAATTCAGGTAATCAATACTACGAATTGACCAATAGGTTTTTTATACTCAGCATTATTGAATGCCGTATATGATTTGCCAATTGACTATCTTTTGTTTTTACTTATTAATTTTCTTTATATTATATGTAATATCTATATAATAAATGTTTTTAATAACTTAACATTGTAAATATTTAAGTCAACATTAACCATTAATAAATTCAATTAGAGTTCTAGGTGTAATAAAATAAAGAAAGTTACCATATTTGTTTTTATTTTAACACTTTCATGTAAATGCATCTGGCAGTTTTATTGCTTTAAAGCAATTTCTTTCAATCAATCCGCTTTTATTTCAAATGGATTAAGTGTGCATGACCGTATTTTAAACTTAGTGTAAATTAATACAATATTTGTGTAAATGTAGCAAAAAATAAAATCTCAAAGAAAATAGGAATATGGATGGGAATTGTATAGAAATTGGGGATGACGAATATTTTGAGATTAGTTTTTTACTTAAAAATGTATCAAGGAGAAGCACATATCGCCTGTTGAGAATCATAGTGGCGAAACTCCAAAAAATAATTATTCGAGTTAAGACTTCCAAATGGCACTAAAATGACTCCTTTTTTACGTGCGTAAGTGGCGAAAGTATATTTCAACTCCTTGCCACTTCAAGTTTCGCCACTATGATTCTCAACAGGCAATATGATTGAGCTAGTAAGATGGTTTCAATGTCTTATCTTCCTGGAAAAATCCAAGAAGGGAAAAGACTTCATGGTTAAAAATATTGAGAAAATGATATGAGGAATCTATGACATCCTTGTTTAAAACTTTAGATAATAAGGTCAAGGTGATCCATATGATCCGGTAACAGATAAGATATAAAAAGAAAGAAATAGAAGCTGCAAGCGAGACAACATAGATTCTCACAGTATTTTTGTCTATACTCAAAGATTTTACCTATGGTTTATTTGTGGGATTACATTTATAACACAATATGTGGATGAAAGATAATATTGTCTTTAGCCACATTAATCAACCATCAGATTAATTTTCACGATCCTAGTGATGTACATCTTTACATTGGTTACATTAATCACTTGAAAGATTCAGAAAGGATCATGTCCAAGGAACTATGATTAAATTCTAGAATTGTTTTTTTGCTTTGTTTCATTGATTACATTAATCATACTTAAATCACTTTTATAAAGATTTAGAAGTGATTGTGTCCAAGGAACTATAATGAAATTTTAGATGTTTTTGCATTGTTCCATTGATTACATTAACCATACTTAAATCACTTTTATAAAGATTTAGAAGTGATTGTGTCCAAGGAACTATAATGAAATTTTAGATGTTTTTGCATTGTTCCATTGATTACATTAACCATACTTAAATCACTTTTATAAAGATTTAGAAGTGATTGTGTCCAAGGAACTATAATGAAATTTTAGATGTTTTTGCATTGTTCCATTGATTACATTAACCATACTTAAATCACTTTTATAAAGATTTAGAAGTGATTGTGTCCAAGGAACTATAATGAAATTTTAGATGTTTTTGCATTGTTCCATTGATTACATTAACCATACTTAAATCACTTTTATAAAGATTTAGAAGTGATTGTGTCCAAGGAACTATAATGAAATTTTAGATGTTTTTGCATTGTTCCATTGATTACATTAACCATACTTAAATCACTTTTATAAAGATTTAGAAGTGATTGTGTCCAAGGAACTATAATGAAATTTTAGATGTTTTTGCATTGTTCCATTGATTACATTAACCATACTTAAATCACTTTTATAAAGATTTAGAAGTGATTGTGTCCAAGGAACTATAATGAAATTTTAGATGTTTTTGCATTGTTCCATTGATTACATTAACCATACTTAAATCACTTTTATAAAGATTTAGAAGTGATTGTGTCAAGGAACTATAATGAAATTTTAGATGTTTTTGCATTGTTCCATTGATTACATTAACCATACTTAAATCACTTTTATAAAGATTTAGAAGTGATTGTGTCCAAGGAACTATAATGAAATTTTAGATGTTTTTGCACTGTTCCATTGATTACATTAACCATACTTAAATCACTTTTATAAAGATTTAGAAGTGATTGTGTCCAAGGAACTATAATGAAATTTTAGATGTTTTTGCATTGTTCCATTGATTACATTAACCATACTTAAATCACTTTTATAAAGATTTAGAAGTGATTGTGTCCAAGGAACTATAATGAAATTTTAGATGTTTTTGCATTGTTCCATTGATTACATTAACCATACTTAAATCACTTTTATAAAGATTTAGAAGTGATTGTGTCCAAGGAACTATAATGAAATTTTAGATGTTTTTGCATTGTTCCATTGATTACATTAACCATACTTAAATCACTTTTATAAAGATTTAGAAGTGATTGTGTCCAAGGAACTATAATGAAATTTTAGATGTTTTTGCATTGTTCCATTGATTACATTAACCATACTTAAATCACTTTTATAAAGATTTAGAAGTGATTGTGTCCAAGGAACTATAATGAAATTTTAGATGTTTTTGCATTGTTCCATTGATTACATTAACCATACTTAAATCACTTTTATAAAGATTTAGAAGTGATTGTGTCCAAGGAACTATAATGAAATTTTAGATGTTTTTGCACTGTTCCATTGATTACATTAATCATACTAAAATCGCTTTTATAAAGATTCAGAAGTAATTGTGTCCAAGAAACTATAGTTAGATTTATCTGTTCTGTCGATCTATAAATTCCCAGAGTTCATCCACCTCACATATACAAAAATACATTGTTGCTAGTTTTTACCCGATCAGTAAGAAAAAAAAACTCACGCACAATAATGTTCAAACTCGCATGATCCTTCATAACAATCAGTTCGGAAAGTATGCATCAGTTAATGTACTCTTGGGTAATCAGTTTTAAGAAATGTATACACATGTAGGTTTGATTCTTTCCTAGCTTTTTTAGTATATTTTTTTCTAACAACTTAAGCACAAGTAGCAAAAGAATTTATATTTTTCCATCATCAAGGTGAAAAAATGCACAATCATAATATCTAATATCACTAGTGAACAACTTTTTCCGAAAACCCTTTTTTACTACGATATTTCTGTATTACGGATTTTGCAATGTTACATAATCATCTTGTGAATTACCATTTAGGTCCAAAAGTTTCCGCCCTGAACAAGTCAATGTATATGGGCAGATACTATGGTGGAGGCCACGTTCATTGCATTGTCAGACGATATTATAGTTAAATGTTGATACATCTACCCTCAGTAGTGTGTCAACTAGACCTGATAGAAGACATGTTGTTTCATTATATTCTGAAATGTTAAAAATTTTATATCGCAAAGTTATCTAGTTTCTTTCAAAAGAAAGGAAAAGTCTGACAAAAATTAAACGACATTCAGATGCTGTCTATGGAGAATCTTCTTTATATTCCACAGATAAAGATTGGGCATAACAGTTTCACTTAGGCAGTGAATCAATTGAAGATTACTCTCGTCAAGGCAGACCAGCGGAATGACTAACTCCAGAAACAGCTGCATTAGTGCAAGAGCAAGTGTTACAAGATAGAAGACTAAAATTAAAGGAAATAGCAACAAGGTGTTTAGCTTTCCAAAACCACAGTGCCTTGAATTCTGCACAATGAATAAAAGGTGGAGTGCAAAATGGGTGCCAAATTTAAAAATTAAATCATCGTTCTAAAAAATGTATTGAACTACAGGGGGGGGACTGTATTAAAAATTAAAAATTTATGTTTCACTTTATCACCTTTTTTATATCCTTGGGCCAGAAAGTTTTGAACCTCACTCCATATGAACATATGAAATAATTTGTATTTTTTTTCCAGATTTATTCACAAACTGTGCCTTATCCATATGCTTCTTCGTTAGCTCAAGAGATTTTCGAGAGTGGTTTCATACCGGGAGAGACAGACTTTAGAATTTTCCGAGATTTTGGTAAATTGTCTGGTAAGTAACTGATATATACGTAAAATTTTACATGTTGTAAATTTTTCTTTTATTTGCATTATTATTAAAAAAAAACTTTTTATGAGCGTAAAAAAAATATTTGTGTTGAAAAAACTTTTTCAGCAGCAATGGACAAAAAACAATAATTCTTTTATAAACATTTTTACGAGAAATCTCCACATTCAGTCAACCCTTTTGGAGTGTTGAACAATCCATGCTGTCCTCAGCATCTGAGTGAAATGTTCAATCTTTTTTCTGAGCATGAACCGTCTAATCTGGTGGCGGCAGAATCCTTTGCATACGAACTCTTGCATTATTCTTCTCATCGTCTTTTGCGATTCATTCAGCTCAACTTTGGAACGATCTTCCTGGCTCAATCAGATATGCTTCATCCTTATCAATATTTTAGAACAAAGTTTATGTCAAAATATTCCTTTTCCTTAACTCCCTTACAATTACCATCCTAATCCATATTTTCCTTGAGATTTAGCTTTTATTTTAATTTTTGTTAGCTTTTCTTATACTACTTTTATTTTCATATAACACATTGATCAATAAGTGTCCCGGGACTAACCAACAGATGGCGCCTCTAATAACAAATCCATACCATTCTCAGTTAGTACCAATAATATGTATGAATGGCAAGAATAATTAAGAGCAAGTAAGTATTAGGAATTAGTTCAAACAAACTATGTCATAGCAAACATGTCAGTTAACAAAAATAAAAATCTCTGAATAATGGAAGTGCTAAAAGTGTGTGAAAATATTTCATTTGTTTTTCTTTAAGAATATTATAACTGTACATTAATGCTCTACAAAACAATTTTTATTTAAAAAAATTAATTAGATGTAAATTCAAATCATTATGGACATATAACACATCGATCATTAAGTCCCGGGACTAACCAACAGATGGCGCCTCTAATAACAAATCCAAACCATTCTCAGTTAGTACCAACCTTTAGAAGTTACGTGTCAAACTTTCATGACATTCCGACATTGTGTCATTGAGTTACAGTGGTTTTAGTGATGCTACTTTTGCTATTTTCAAAACAATGGAAAAAACCGAATTTCGTGTGTTGATAAAATATTGCTTTTTAATGGGAAAAAATACCGTTCAAACTCAGCGATGGCTTGAAAAGTGTTATCCGGGCTCTGCTCCGTCGAAAACAACCATTTGTCGGTGGTATGCTGATTTCAAATGCGGTCATACAGACACAAATGATGCTGAACGCTCTGGTCGTCCAAATGAGGCTGTTACACCAGAAAACATAAAAAAAAACTGAAAATCGTGATGGAAAATCGCAAAGTAAAGTTGCGTGAGATAGCTGACATCCTGAAGATATCATTTGGTAGTGTTTACACTATTTTGCATGAACAAAGCTTTTTACGAAATGAGTGCCGAGTTTGCTCACAATGGAACAGAAACAACAACATACCGATGATTCAGAGCACTGTTTGGCACTGTCTACGCGAAATAAACAGGAGTTTTTGCGTCGGTATGTGATAATGGATGAAACTTGGATCCACCACTATACTCCGGAATCAAATCGGCAGTCAGTTGAGTGGAGAGCAGCCAGTGAAAGTCGTCCAAAGTAACCATAAACTCGAGCAATCGGCCGGGAAGGTTATGGCCTCCGTATTTTGGGATGCGCATGGTATAATATTTATTGATCACCTTGAAAAGGAAAAAACCATCAATAGCGAATATTACATAGCGTTATTGGAGCGTTTGAAGGCAGAAATTGCAAAAAAGCGGCCCCATATGAAGAAAAAAAAGTTCTCTTTCATCAGGACAATGCACCGTGTCACAAGTCGATGGTAACGATGGCCAAATTGCATGAGTTGAACTTCGAATTGCTTCCGCACCCACCATATTCTCCAGATTTGGCCCCCAGCGACTATTGGCTGTTCGCAAACCTCAAAAAGATGCTCCAGGGAAAGAGATTTGGCTCCAATGAAGAAGTGATTGCCGAAACTAACGCCTATTTTGAAATCAAAGATAAATCGTTCTACACGGCTGGCATAGAAAAGTTAGAAAAGCGTTGGAATGAATGTATCACTCTTGAAGGAGACTATGTTGATGAATAAAGAAGAATTTTGGCAAACAAATGTTGTTTTAGTAGTGAGTCCCGGGACTTATTAATCGATGTGTTACTACATTAAAGACTTGGATAATAATAATAATTATGAATCAAATGCTGGTTAGTTGTAAGAAATCGCTTTAAAGTGATAAATCTACTAGATGTATTTGTGTGAAAGTTTTAAATAATTAAACAAACAAATGCACAGTATTTAAATTTTGAATAAAAAATACTTTCGTAGATTCTTATAATTTATCACTTTGCCATTTGTCAGTTATTAAAGATACTTATACTTGTAAGAGCATTCTAAGAATATAATATCATATTGTTACTTCAATGAAATGAAGTCTTGATGAAAATATATTATGTGTGTTAAAATATTATTTGTAAGTTGTATGAGAATTCATTCCATTATTCCATCACATCATAATTGTGCATCTTTAAAGAACTAAATAAAAGCTATCTTACTTCTGTTGAATGGTCTATTATATACAAAAAATTAAACAGATCTGTATTATTATTTTTTTGCTATGGTAACTTTTAATCTTTCTCTGAAAATTTCTATCCAAATTTATTCCTTCCAATGTTGCTTACGAAATGGGCTATTGACAATTATTTAATGTAATTGAATTTTTTTACAGGTCTTGATTTTGCATGGAGTGTCAATGGATATGTGTATCACACGAAGTTTGATAATGTCAAACAGATTCCTCTGGGTACCTTGCAGAGAACTGGAGATAACATCTTGGCTTTAGCATTGGGTGAGCAACTGTGTTTAACTCATCTTATCGAAAAAAATTATTTACAAAATGTCAACTTAAACTCCTCTATTTGACACATTATACGTGTGTTTTGCATCCTCTTGCCACCAGAGGGTTGTTGCTGCACTGTTTTATGAATAAATTTCCTATATTATCATTCTACAGTATTCGTCAACTTATTTATTTTATTTTACGCTTTACATATATGACCTAAATGTTAAATTTTACATATTATGTTTTGGGAATTAGCTTTATATACTTCTGTAAATTAAATAAGGTTTATTTCTAATGAACAAATTGTGTACAAGATTATGTTTCAAATTTTAATAATATTTAAATATTTATGAAAAATTTGAGACCAATTACAGTTTTGCACTGAAATAGGGCAAAAACCTTATACTTGTATACTTGGTTCAATCTATCAAATACCCTCTATGTTGAATGATAACATGGAATACCACACACTTTGTTGCCAGAACCTTCCACTGATTTTGCTGTTATGCAGAATTTTTACTTAACAAAATTTTTAGTTCAAGGATGTATATGTATAATATGCATTATTACCAAGTTTCAATAACCGATGTAAAAACAATTAAATTTTTAAGAAAGAAACAAAAATTTATTTTCCAACTTTCAAATATTGATTGAGAACTAAGAATGGTCTCCAAGGTTGCTGTTGCTAACGGTTAAAATAGGCAGCTATCGGAAATTGTGCTATTTACCATATCATGAATTATGATTATTGATGACCGTCAATCTTATTTCTTTTTAATGTTAGGTATAGCAAACGGCTACCAGCTCTCTGAAGAGCCATCATTGGAGGGGCAGCCGGTGTTCTTTGACCTACTGGGAGCGTTTGTGGTGCGAATGCCCATCGGTACTGCTGGGCTGGTCAGCCTCATAGCTTTGTGTGTGATGATAGCCAATATCTACTTGAACATTGCTTCTGCCCAGAGGAGACGTGAGTAAAATAATTGCTATATAATATTTATTTTATTTATTTAATTAACGACACAACAGTGTCTTTATATACAAATGAACGTGTGACAGGTTATAAAGTACTTAAAATTATTGACAAATAATATCAGGTGTACAAATAAGCCGCCGCCGTTTGACAAAAGTTGGCGCCACCAGTAAGTTATGGTTAAAATTGTCAGATGTAAAACGTCATTGTCGTAAGGTTGGACATCTGTCAACAACGTAACCTTGAAATATTTGTGAATTTTTATCAGTATAATATTCTTTTGTGTGTGAAAATGTCAAGTTTTGAGCCGAATAAGCGTCATTTGCGGGAACTTTTGATTTACTTCTTCAATTTGAAGAAATCTTCAGCTGAGGCGCATCAATTGCTTGTAGAAGCATATGGTGAGGCTGCCTTAAATGAGAGAAGTTGTCGTGAGTGGTTTCAAAAGTTTAAGAACGGTGAATTTGACATCGAAGACAAAGAACGTAGCGGAAGGCCGAAAGTGTACGAAGACGCGGAATTGGAAGTGTTATTGGATCAAGGTTCTTGCCAAACGCAAGAAGAACTTGCACTTACATTAGGAGTGACTCAACAAGCAATTTCACATCGGTTGAAATCTTTGGGAATGATTCAAAAACAAGGAAATTGGGTTCCATATGAACTGACACCGAGAAACGTTGAACGCCGATTTTCCACATGGGAAATGCTGCTTGCCAGGCATAAACGAAAGGGTTTTCTGCACCGTATAGTCACTGGTGATGAAAAATGGATCCACTATGATCATCCAAAAAGGAAGAAATCATGGGGACCCCCTGGCCATGCTTCAACATCTACGGCTAAGCCAAATATTCATGGAAAAAAACTCTTGTTGTGTATTTGGTGGGATAAGCTTGGTATCGTGTATTATGAGTTGCTCAAACCGAACAAAACCATTGCTGGGGCTGTCTACCGAACACAATTGATGAGATTGAGTCGAGCTATCAAGGAAAAGCGCGCCCACTACTACTCCAGACACGACAAAATTATTCTCCTGCATGATAATGCTCGTTCACATGTTGCGGCGCCGGTAAAAACCTATTTTGAAACACTAAATTGGGAAATTTTACCCCACCCGCCGTATTCACCAGACATTGCTCCTTCTGATTTCCACTTGTTTCGATCGATGACGCATGGCCTGTGTGAGCAGCACTTCACATCATATGAAGATACCAAAAATTGGATCGATTCGTGGATAGCCTCAAAAGATGAAGCATTCTTCCGATGCGGTATCCATATGTTGCCAGAAAGATGGGAAAAAGTAGTGGCAAGCGATGGGTAATACTTCGAATAAAACATGAGGTTCCGTTCTTTCACAATAAATGCCCAATTTTTTATAAAAAAATGGCAGAAACTTATTTGTACACCTAATACAACTTTATCTTAAACTAACATGAAGATACAAAAAGCAGGAGTAATAATAAATTACAGTAATTGTTTTAAAATTATTTAATAATATCACTTTTGTATAAACTTCCAAAGGTGCCAATACATTAAATTAATGAAGAAAATCAACTAAAAACTGAATCTTGAATCTTCTCAACAAACGCTAGGTCTGGATGTTGGCATCGATCTTGCTCCCAGATGTCGCCTGACAATTTCGTTTTTGATGATTTTCTTTTTTTTTGTGTTGTTTTTGTTCCTTTTTTACATATACAGTAAAAGTCTGTTCGAAATTCAATTCGAAATTCAGGGAATCAATATCACAAAAACAATTCAAATTACAATTTATGCAATCACAAAAAATAAAAAAAAAACAATTTCTTTTTTTGTATTGATTTTGTTTCTTTTGCATATAATAGGTTAGTCAAAAAGTTTTGAAAGCGACATCTATGGAGCAGTAGAAAACCAAAATTTCTACGCCATTTTAATATTTCATCTTTCATAAGAACGTACTCAAAATTTCATTTCGGTCTGTTAATTCATTCATTGTTTACAAGCCATTTGAAGTTGACGTGTCAGTGTATTTTTTAACAATGGAAAAATCCGAATATCGTGCAGTGATTAAATTCTTTGTTTTGGAAGGTTTATCGGCTACTGAGATCCATGCAAAGATGGTGAAAGTATAAAAGGAGTCTTCTCCTTCATTTCCAACCGTTCACCGATGGGTTTTGGAGTTTAAGCGTGGCCGTACAAGCGTTGAGGACGATCCACGCTCAGGACGTCCAAAAAGTGCATCAACACCAGAAATCATAGCGAAAATACAGGATATAGTTTTGGAAGATCATCGATCGACTGTGGATGTGATAGCTGACACCATAGACATCTCACATGGAACAACATGGCATATTTTGGCTGAAGTTTTGGGTTTCAAAAAACTGTGTGCACAATGGGTGCCGCATTTGCTAACAATGCAACAAAAACACGTTCGAATGCGACTTTCTGAGCAACATTTGGAGCAATTTCGAAAGGATAAAAAAGATTTTCTGTGTCGATTCATCACTATGGATGAGACTTGGGTCTACCACCATGATCCTGAATCGAAACAAGAGGCTAAGGAGTGGTGTGAACCAGGCACTTTGGCTCCGAAGCGAGTTCGTGTCCATAAATCGGCCAAGAAGGTGTTAGCGTCAGTTTTTTGGGATGCAAAAGAAATTTTATTGATAGATTATCTCCAAACTGGTAAGACAATCAACTCTGATTATTATTGTGACCTTTTGGACCAGTTGGATGAAAAAAATTGTGAAAAAAGACCCGGTTTGCAGAAGAAAAAAATCATTTTTCATCAAGACAATGCACCTGCTCACACAGCTCAAAAAACCATAGCGAAAATCAGTGAATTGGGGTACGAATTGTTGCAGCATCCACCCTATTCGCCAGATTTAGCTCCCTCTGACTTCTGGCTGTTCTCACACCTCAAAAGATTCCTTCGTGAAAAGCATTTTTCATCAAACGAAGAGGTTATAGCCGTCGTAGAGGAATATTTTGCAGGCCTTCCAGAAAGTCACTTCCGTGATGGGACAACAAAGTTGGAAGATCGTTGGACCAAGTGTATTGATCTTATGGGAGACTATACTGAGCAATAAAAGGGATTTCCCCCCAAAAAAAAATTATTTTCATTTCCGCTTTCAAAACTTTTTGACTAACCTAGTACAGTAAAAGTATGTCAATTCGAAATTCAGCAAACTAAATGTCACAAAAAAATCAAATTACAATTGATGCAATCACAAAAATAAACCAATTTGAATTTGCACAGCACTTCCCAACGGCTGGGAACACCGTTCTTACTGGAAAAATAATGTAAGTCAAGTAAAGTTTTGTCGACATATTTCTGCAATATTGAGAAATAATAAAAAATTTAATGGTAAAATAAAAAGCATTATTTTTCATAGGCAGCCAACATGTATAAATTTAAAAAAAAACACTATAGTTGTCACTTATTTGATTTTGACATGGTCAGTTGTTTAAACATATTAACCCATAATGTAAATATGATGATTCCACTGATTTTTATTTGGTCACGCACTTGATTAGGATAATAAAGTCAACGATTCAAAAATTTTGACAAATTAATATTTTCAGTTGTGAAATTATTAAAGGTAAAATTTAAAAAATCTAAAAAACACAATGATCTATATGAAAAGAACACTCAAAACCCCATAATTACGATAATAATCTTGAGATATTGAATCTTTGGATATAGAGATGGCCCCGGGAATTTAACTGATTGCCGGCGCTGGTAGGTACTGCCAATGGTGCCATTTACAATACGAGGGCTAATTGGACCTTTAGTCTGAAGATAAAGTGTCGAATATTTTATACCGCATCCTACCTATTTTACAACATAGTTCTGAATCTAGGTATGTTACCAAGACCTAAGAGAAAAAAATCCTTAGATAAGCTAGTTTTTGTTCTTCGTGTAAAAAATGTAGGTATATCATTAATAGTGAAGACTTTGTCACTTAACTTGTCTTTGAATTAAAAATACTTCTTGATATGCTTGTTACAGTGGGAATCGAGCCTTGGAAGTATACATCTCACCTGCGCAAGGCATGCTTGTACCTGTTGCTATCATGGTTGGCCACAATGGGCTGCTGCCTGGGGCTAGCCGCAACCCTCACTGCCGTGGGTCGTGCAATGGCCTGGTTCTCACGCCCCCTCTGGATCTACGCACTCTATGTCACGCAGACTGTTTGCGTCCCTTCTATCTGTTTGCTTATCGCTACATCAAAACAACGAAAGGTAAATAACTCCTCTAGTGTGTTTAAAAAAATTTACTCAGGGTGCGTCACTTAATGATTTTTCTTCTTTTCTTTTATTATGTATTCCTCAAATGATAAAAAGTAAGTCAGCAAGCTATTTCATTGCATACCACATGGTGGATGGTCTCAACTCCCCCAGGAAAAGCATATTTTGGATTATAGTGTGTGGTGTCATCTGTAGTCTGAGTGTCATCCCAAACATACAGTGCAAAATCTGTCTCTCCTCATTTATGTGCTGCAGTCAATTCCACATCTCAACCTGTCCAGAATTCACCAGGATTGGAAGAATACAAATAATGAAATATCTTATATATTCAGTCCATTTTTCACATTTGCTGCCATCCATAACTGGCACCATTTTCTCTGGCATAAAGCACTTGACCTGCCAACTAAAAATGGGTGAAATCAAAGAGCAAAATTCAAATGAACTGTTTGGAGAATTGTCAGTGCTAGCACATCTTCCATATCTAAAGATAGTTATCAAATCATATCGCATCTGCAGATCTCTCATGGCCGAGTTGGTAAGACGTTTATCTTCAACCGAACCCCAATGTTGTTTGATTCCTAATAGTACACAATTTTTTTTTTATTTAAATAAATATTTCCAGTTTTGTGAAGATTTAGTCTAGTTAATTGTTCCCTCTCATTATTCAATCATGGACCAACCTGGATGGAGGCGTTTTATGAAGTCCCTCATTTTCTGATGGAAGAGTGATAATGTCTTCTAACGGGTTCTAATGGGATGCGGTTTCGATTCCTGTTAGAACCCAATTTTTTTAAAAAGGAATCTAGTCTGGTTTTCAGTTAAAGTCTCTGTAACATATGACAGCAAACCCACCAAGTTGATCTTTATACAACAAAGTGTAATACTATACAATGATGCTGATGATTTTCAATAATGATATCTTAATGAATATTTTTTATGAAATAATTAGTTTTGATAGAGGTTAAACATCTATTTTTTTCTTTTTCTTATGGATTAATGCAAAAAGCATCCATTTCAAAATATTCTTGATTCTAATTAGACTATTTAGAATGATTTTACAATAAATTTCCGTTTATGTGTGCTCAGAACCCACAGTGGGGCTGGCTGGTAATGCAGCTGTACCACGATGCCAGTGCGTTGCTGTGGGGCTCTCTGTTGCTGTTCTGCATGATGTTCAGGATACGCTCAGGCTTTGTAGCAATGCTCTGGGTGCTGTGCCCCGCAGTCGCCGGCCTCATCAGACACTCGGCTGCGCCGCACTGGACAGGTTTCAAGCATTTAATTTTTTTTTTTAAATCCATCAATTTACAGTAAGGTTTAAAAGACTTCAGCAAATTGATCATTAAATCTAATCTGGAAAAGATGCGAGTCTGTGTGCAAAATTTGGATGTGGAGCCTTATTTATTTATTAATAGTAAGGGTGAAAAACATGGTAAATATTGTCCAATATTTTCACCCATGAAAGACCCATTTAAAATGTACTTATTTATTTCACAAAAATGTTGTCATGAATGGTATTTCAAAATATGCAAATAACAGAAATAGGTTGGAAACGAATAAATTAGCTGAACCTATTTTTTTATTTAGCTGTTATGAGCTCGGGGCTAGGTGCAGCTGCACCCTTTGCACCTGCCGAAGTATTGTTTCATAATTTCTGTACCAAGTATCATCAGTATCTGAAGTACGTCCTGTCCAAGGTTCATCTTATTCAGCATAATAATGCAAAAGGACCTCGTACAGTGCTTGCAATAAGTAAAAAGCTAACAATTCTTGAATTAGTACAAAAAGAAAAGAAAACTATCACTGCCTTTGCTAGAATCTATGAAAATAATGAATCTTCTATTGGCGAAATGCTCAAAAAAGAGAAAGAAATTTGTTCAAGTTTCGCTGTAGCACCTCAAACTCCAAAAGTTACAGAATAAACGGAGACGAGTGTATTTATATAAAACAGCAGTCTAGTATACAGTATATGGTAAATTAGAAGAGGTTCGCTATAATTTTCAAATTTCCTCAACCGCAAGGAGACTTGGAACCTATCTCCCTACAGATAATAGGGGACTACTATATAGTTAGTGTTTTTTAGGCAAAAAATCATTTTTTAGATAGGAAGTTGAAACGGGAACATTTTAAGAGATTTTTTCTGTACTTAACAAAATTTGTTGTAGGGTAAAGAATCTCGCAAAAAGTGGTATCCACGTTGATCCAGGGTACTGAAAAATAAGATCGAAAAGAATAGAAAGAATAAATAGATTATTATGGATGAAATTGATTTGCAGGAATGAAAAGGCTGGTGCTGTGCCTGTCTGGGTTCCTGCTGCCTTTCGTACAAACCTACTACCTGGTGCTGGGCGCCATGTACATGGCTGTGCCCATCATGGGCAGGTCTGGGGCCACTATCTTCCCGGAGGTAATCATAGCTGTATCTCTTTATAAACCAGACAAACAATTTTGTTTAATCACCACTGGAAATAAATTCCAAAACTTCCAATTGCAAAAAGTTATAGGTATTAGTTTATATACTATTATCTAAATCTATATATAACATATCTAAATCTATTTATAACATTTTTTTTCCAACGTTTGAGAATGAGATTTCTCCAAATAATCTATTAAATCATCATCAGCCTCTGTTATTCCTCCCCAAACTTAATGTTGCTACTCCTCTCGTAAACCCACCTTTAGCAGCCGGTGATCTTCATTTTAGATATTTTTTTCCATAATCTCAATTTGTCGAGTCCACTTCCATTTTATCAAAGTTATCTTATCTACAATGTAACAAACTTTTGAACTCTTATCCACATTGTTTATATGTTTTTTGGAGTTACAGCCTTCATCCTCAGGACGATGTTAAAGAAATATTACCGAATATGGTGTGTTTAGCATGCAAGAAGCACCCGCGCTCACGATTGCAACATGAACGTATATTTGGCATGCTCAGCTGTCCACTTTCATAACTGCAATTTGAACACGCTCGTGTCGACTAGCGCAGAACCTAGCGAGCACAAGCGCAATATGGCAATTCTGAATTCACCTACTTGTGTTGTCGTCTGCATCTTTCCGAAATCGGAAACCATGCACATTTCAGACGAATTTCGTCATCTCTGTTTATATTATCTGGGTATTTATAAATATTGATTTTCAATTTAATGAGGTGTGGATGGAAAAAGTGAAATGGAAAAAGCCATGAAAATCTTCGAGCATATCTTATGTTTGTTTTCCTATCGCTTAGAGTAATGTGATGTTGCATCGCTCTTTGAGAAACATACATTTTATGAGCGCATTGCTTGGCCTGTGTAATTGTGACAGGAAAGACAAAAAATTATTGATGACTTTTATTTTTATTCCAGTGACGATGTTGATAATTATTATTGATATATTTGGTATATTTAGAGTTATATTATTTTAAGGGTATTAATGAAATCTGGTTTGATGTTTCAGTTAGTTATAGCCGGATTAGCTTCAATGCTCTTCATCTCCGTATTGGGCTGGGTGCCACCTATTGTACTCTCGTCACAGTCCCCATGGAAGATGGTATGTTCCCCTCCTTTACTTACTTCTTATACTATACAGCAATACCTTGCATAGCACGGTTAATGTGTGAAAAAACACCGTACTATGCAAAACTGCAGTGATCAATGTATTACGAGGGCTGCTACTTAAGTTTTGAGATATGGCAACACCAGTGTAGATACATCAAATCTGTTCGTAAAGTTTGACGTTTTTAATGGTATACATGCTCAGAAAGTTTTGTCATACGAGTGCTATTTGTGTTGTTTACAGTGACTTGAAAAATGAATGGAACATTTGGCCGACAAAAAGATTTGTTCGCGTTGGATACCGCATAATTTGACAATCGCTCAAAAAAAGGCTCGTGTCGATTGGTCCAAAGAAATGTTGAAAAAATTCGATCGCAATGCTTCAAAAGACTTCTATAAGATCGTGACAGGTGACGAATCATGGATCTATGCATATGAGCCAGAAACTATACAGCAGTCGACTGTATGGGTCTTTCAAGACTAGCCAAATCCAACAAAAGTTGTTCACGCACGAAGCACTTCGAAGCAAATGGTGGCTTGTTTCTTCAGTATAAATGGTCATGTCACAACAGTGCCTTTAGTGGAACGTCGTACAGTTAATTCTGAATGGTACACCACCATTTGTTGCCAGAAGTGTTCGGAGAAATGAGGAAAACCAACCGCCGAAGACGGATCATTCTCCACCACGACAATGCGATCTCTCACACATCGGCTCAAACAAGTGACTTTTTGAGCACTCAAAACATCGAATTGATGGGTCATCTGCCGTACAGCCCTGATTTGGCACCCAATGATTTCTTTTTATTCCCAAACATCAAAAATAAATTGTGATGTCAACGTTTTTCGATGCCTGAAGAAGCGGTTGATGCGTTTAAAACGCATGTTTTGAAGTTACCTCATTCGGAGTGGAAAAAGTTCTTTGAAAATTGGTTCAAACGCATGCAAAAGTGTATTGATCTTCATGGAGAGTATTTTGAAAAACAATATTATATCTGTCAGTTCATAAAAACATTCAGTTGTTTGCTTTCTCAATTAAAATACATAGAAATCTTGCACACATTTGCGCATAAAAAAAACAGTAAAAAACCAGTAATATTCAAAAGTATAATGGTAAATAAACAATGTCTATACACTAAAGACAAAAGTAAAAAAAAATTTGAAAAATATTTAAGCAACATAATTTGCTAAGATATTGTTTTCTTTTTCTCAGTATAAATATCTTTATAACATCAAATAGCATTATCTCCTTCATATATAGGAGTTCACGGCCATTATTCAAGAAAAAGAAGAAGAAATAACATTATCTACTGACCAATACTGACATGTATCGTGCTAATGGTAGTACACACAATATAAGATGGTAAGTTCTGGCATATGATTAGAACATAATATCAGTGGATAATGCAACTAAAAAAATAATATATTTTTAAATTCATAAACCGTATTACAGCAAATTTTGCACTGTTTAAAACCGTACTATGCTATGTATTGCTGTATTTGTTGATATTTTGTGATTTATTGTTTGCTTTCTTTTTTATCTGCAAATTCGTTATTCCTGTTATACTAAGATCTTTTGTATTTCATTCTCTTATAGATAGATAGTAAATGTACCATATTAACATATAATAAAACATAATTTAAATCTCCACCTACCTAATTTATTTAGTTAGCTACCTTTTATAAATTTAAAATCATAAAAGATTTATTTAAAAATAATTATAAACAAGTCATCTACTATATATTATAATTATCTCCCAGGTAAACTGGCTGCTAGGAGTGCTACTAGTGAGCGTGGGACTGGTAATTCTTACCCCGTGGGGCTTCCCATATTCTGGAGACGTGAGCCGGCCCGCTCCGCAGCGCTTCATTGTCACACATGCACACCGCACCTTCCTCAACGCTGCCGGCGAGACTCTTGACGAGAGCTCTGGCTTCTGGATGATTGACCTGGATGCTAACAGTCCGCATTCTGTAGATGGATATGGTATTTTTTTTCATTTAATAATTCTGTTCCCTCCTTTATTGAGAAATTACTCGGAACGCAGGGAAATTGTTAAAAACAACCATAAATATTATATCAAATCAAAATTCCTTTTGATACATTTAGATAAAAAAGGATGCCACAAAACACCTCCATCTTGGTCAAGCACACTATGTTCTCCCAAATTAGACCAAGACTGTTAATCTCCCTATCATAACACATGACAGGCGTCCAATTTCTCAAGTCCCTAGTGGATCATAGATAAGTACAGGTCTTGGCCAGCTACCAGCTATCAATGATACGATAGGCTCTATAATCGATATCTCAGATATATAAAGGTATCTCAAGTATGATTGTCATCCATCCTGTGGACGTAAGACAGCTATAAATTTTAAAACAGAAAATTATTTATAGGTCTACCTTTAATAACAACTCCGGCTGTTTCTTCATGTAAAGTTTCTTTAAATATTAGGTAAAGCGAAAAGAAATGTCAATTTTTATTAGGCGTCACGTTGAAACCAGTTTGCCACCAGTTACCGTTGTGTTAATACGTCGTGGTTGGTAACGTTTTGAAGCTCTATTAATATCCTTTCTGTTTTGATATTCTTTTTTGGTTTTGGTCCATAGTACAAAACTGCAAAAGCCAGAGATTGAAGAGACACGTTTGCGGTATTTTATGCTGTTTTTATTCGATAAAGGATTGAAGTCAAAAGAAGCTACCCAGACTATCTGCAATATTTATAGAGACATCTTGAATCCTTGGAAGTGCCATAGATGGTTTCAAAAGTTTGAAAGTTGTGAAAGGGAATCGAAGGACAAACCAAAAATAGTAAGACCTCTTAAAACCGATGATGACACTTTAAACTCATTAGTGAGGTCCGATCCGCGTAAAACCATCAAGGAATTGTCACAAGATATCGGTTGTCTATGGTCAACAGTGAAGGACTATTTGAAAAGGCTCGAAAAACAAAATAGACAAGGAATTTGGGAGCCGCACGAACTTTCTCCAACGGCCATAGAACAACGAATAACAATCTGTTCATCTTTACTCTCCAGATACGAAATTGATCCGTTTCTTAGAAAAATTGTTACTGAGGATGAGAAGTGGGTCCTTTAGACCAGTGGTCCGCAACCGGTGTGCCGTGGCACACTGGTGTGCCGTGAGCCGGATACAGGTGTGCCGCGGTCAAATTCAATGTATTTGACATTTTACAATTTTTCATTATGTATTTAATACACAATGACAAATTATGTTTCATAATATTGTCTATTTTTCAAAATGTGGTATAGAATAATTATTATAACTAAATAATTTTTCAATCGTCCCCCAGCGCCTGGTGCCAACTGTTGAAAACTGCGTAGTGTGCTTTGTACACAACATGGCCGCACCAAATTAGTCATAGACAAAATAAAATGACCCTTATGCGCGTCGCTGAAGACTCATGCGCATGCGTTATATTGCATTTGTGTATCAATTTAATACCTATATATTTTAGCTTTTGGTGTGCCGCGGAATTCTAGGAAGAATTTTGGTGTGTCGTGGGTGAGAAAAGGTTGCGGAGCACTGCTTTAGACCAATCCGAGGAGAGAAAAAAACAAAAAACAATGGTTTTCAACGAATCAGGTACCTGTGTCTACCCCTCAGCCGACATTGACTCTAAAAAGGTTTTCCTTTTTGTTTGGTGGGATATTTTGGAAGTTATTCATTATGAATTACTAAAACCTGGTCAGACTGTTACAGCAGATGTGTATTGTGCCTAATTCAAAAGATTAAAGGCAGAACTGCTTAAAAAATGATCAGTTTTAGTAAAAAATCAGAGAAGAATTCTACAACATGATAATTTAAGACCACACGCAGCAAGGATTACGCAGGACAAAATAAGAGAGCTAGATTTAGAAGTTCTGCAGCATCCACCATATTCACCTGATATTGCACCTTTCGATTACCATCTTTTTAAGTCGATGGAACATTCGCTTCGAGATAAAAAATCTACGAATGTCGAACAAGTCCGAAATCACTTGGAGTCATATTTTACCGAAAAACTGCCAAAATTTTACGAATAAGGTATTAAAAAACTGCCTATTCTGTGGAGGAAGATCATCGGTAACAACGGTAATTATTTAACGGAATAATATTGTATAGTTTTTGTTTAAATCAATTTTTTGTCGCATCAAAAAATATTGTCATTTCTTTCCGCTTTACCTAATATAAACATTTCGGTAGTCTTATAACATTAAGTTTACTGATGATATGTTAATTCTTGCTGAAAATATAGATGTTTCCTTCTTTCTGAATATCATTCACTTGATCCAACCATACTTTCCTTGGTCTTCCTTTCACACACCTTCCACTCACATTTGCAATATATATTTGTTTTGTTAGTCTTTCCTATTTCACTCGTTCTAGATGCCCAAACCATCTAAGCATCATCTTAACAGATTTTGATACTGTCCGGTTCGCGTATATATATTTTAGTGCTCCTTGACTTTGTTTCCTATCACTACATGCTGTTCGATCCTCTTAACTTTTCCATCATCTGTAAAAATACTATCCAAATAGCAGAATTCCTCAACTTGCTTCAATCCTTCATTTTTTCCAATTTTTATTTTTTTGTAGAAATGTACATAACAAAAGAAAATAACAATATTTGCTCTTGTTTCTGAGCCAATATTTTTCGTATATGTTATTTTTAGTGCCTACGATGCGCACAGCCATAGAGGTGGGTGAGTTGGAGTGCTCGTCACGACTGTTTTGTGGACTGCCTTTTCCGATGCCAGCGCAAGGGCTCATCCGCCGTACGCACTGGTTGCCCGGCCCTCGGCCTCCACTTCCAGCAGCCGCACGTCTCACTCTCTCTCGCAAGGAGACTGTCAACACTACCATGGAGAGGCTGCACTTTATACTTACTGGTGAGTCATTATTTACTTGACTATTCATTTTTTCATCCTGGTTTTCCATGTGCTGTAACTCCATCATTCGCCATCTCGTCTCATCAGATGGCTCGCTTATTTCACTTTGTTTTAGCCTCAGATTTGAGAAAATCGGTTTTTCCATTGTACTTTGTGTTACTTTGAGTTTACGGAATTAGAAATGATTTATTTATATATTAAACATGACAAATATCTATAGTATGTGTACATGTGTACATAGTATATGATAAAAGGACATACAAAATAACTAATTACAAATGGACACTTTCAAATTATATGAAAATGGTTTTTTTACCTATCATTTGTTATAATCTCAGTAAACTAGACTTTTCGCTATATATCAATTATATTGATACTTTTTACCAATTGTTGGTTATTATTTAATTTCTTTGTCAAAAATTCTCATTAACTTGATAAGTTGTGATACATAATTATGAGTATATACGAGGGTAGTTCCAAAAGTACCCGACCTAACAAAGAAAACACAAAAAATTTGGGAAAAAATATTTTTATTTTTCAACATAGTCTCCTTTCAGCTCGACACTTTTCCCAGCGATGTTCAATAGTTTCGATACCCTGTTTATAGTGAGAACCGTCGAGCGCCTCAAAATAGCCATCAACCGCATTCCACCTCTTCATTGTTCGCAAATCTTTTACCACCGAGCCATTTTTTCAAGTTTGGAAAAAGAAAATAATCCGAGGGGGCTAAATCTGGTGAATAGGGTGCGTGAGGAAGCAATTCGAACTTTAATTCATTGATTTTGGCCACCGCGATAACGGATGGTGAACTGGTGCATTGTCTTGATGAAACAACACTTTCTTTTTCGCCATTTCTTTTGCAGCCGTTTTTTCCTAATTCGCTTTTTCTTTTGCGGCCGTTTTTTCCTGATTTCATCACTCAAATGCTGTAATAAGTTCGCATAATACTCGCCGTTGATTGTTTTTCCTTTTTGAGGATAATCAATGAAAATTATCCCACGCGCATCCTAAAAAACTGATGCCATGACCTTGCCTGCAAATGGAACTGTCTTCGCCTTTTTTGGAGCCGATTCTCCCCTTTCAGTCCGTTGTTTTGACTGTTCCTTCGTCTCAGGTGTGAAGTGATGGACACATGTTTCATCCATGGTTATGAATCGACGCAAAAACTCAGCTTTATTGCTGTGAAACATCGCCAAACACTCGATTGAAACATCCTCACGACACTATTTTTTTTCCATTGTGAGCAAACGCGGCACCCATCTTGCGCACAGCTTTCTCATGTCCAAATTTTCAGTCAATATGCGATGTACAGCACTTTTTGAAATGCCTACCATGTCTGCTAGCTCATGCACTTTCAATCGACGGTCATCCAATACCATTTTGTGGATTTTCTTTACCATTTATGGCGTTGTCACCTCATTTGGTCGACCACTGCGATGTTTGTCTTGGCAGCTCGTACGGCCTCGTTTAAACTCTGCCACCCAATATTTTACTGTTGTAAACGAAGGAGCAGACTCCCCCAGAGTAGAATCTAGCTCGGCTTTGATATTGGTTGGACTTAGACCTTTCAAATGAAAGTATTGTATCACATAACGATGACCAATTTTTTCCATGTTTACAAATTCACTGAGAGCGTTCACTATTGATGGCTGCCAAACAAATACTAAACAACGTAGCGTCTTAAAACTTGAAACTTAAGCTTTATAAGTTTAGTACTTTCTACCATAGTAATTTTTTAAAGCAACAACCGCCATCTATACGTCAGGTCGGGTACTTCTGGGACCGCCCTCGTAACATGTGAGTTGACCTTTGGCATACAGCATTAATTTAAAGAAGTTAACAGCTAAATCCACAATCTCCTTCATACATTTATCAAAAATATATTCAAGAAATCTGCAACGCTGAAAAAATTCTCAAGCAGCTGAAAATTAATCACAACACACTTACTCTATTGCTTCCTGACAAATATTATTCAATTCAAAGTATATTTTGCTGCCTTAACAGTCCTACCACTAAGTATAATGGTTTATATAAATATTCTCTACAATTTACTCCTGCAAGCTCAAGTATTCAAACTCCTATTGTAACAATAACATTCCTATTCCCTGCCTGAATTTTTTGCACTTTTTTATTCTTAATGTATTTTATGTATCGTCATGTTATATTTTATGTTTAATTTACTATTTATCAAATCGACTTAGTTATATTTTGATCTTGCCAATATATTAATATTATAATTTGATCAAAATACCTTAGAAAGATAATGGGCTTTAAATTATAGTACCTTGTGACAAATGAGCCAGTTCATCTTTGGACCCAGTAGCAGCCTGTATCCACCACGAAAAAGGTGAGGGGTTGGAAGATATTGAGAACATCCCATGGTATCTGACCAAAGCGGCACTGTTTAATCACCCACTAGGAGCTGGAGTATTATGATTGTGAGATTTGCAGTCTTAGCCTTTTCATTCAACTGTATGGTGCTCTTTAACATATTAATAATGGAGATATGTAGAAAAGCATTGCCTGGAGATAATATTGTTTTCAGCCCAAGCCTTCAGTTTAAGGACCACAGGAGTAGGAAAGTAACTCACAGGTCGCCATCACACATGTTGGAAATACTACCACATGTAGATAAGAATACTCGTACACATAGAGTGCATTACTAAATTAACTCTAACCAGAATGATACCCTTTATATATTTTTTTTTACCATCATAATACCATTGAAAATGGAACTCAAAACCCCTGGGTAGAAGACATGCATCATATCAATTAGGCTATGGATGTCTTGGCTTAACCTAAGAGGTCGTGGAGTGCCACCAGATCAAACTAAAATGAGACCTTTTGTTATATTGTTGTGCTTCTAACAGATCAAAGTAGGAGTTTAATTTGGCTCTCTGTTTTATATCAACTATTTAGTTTGAAAATATGTTTTGAAAGAGTTTTAAAAAAGGATTCCTCATTTATTACAGGTCCAGACCACATGGCTGTGATGATATCCCCAGTGGAGGGAGCATCTTTGGTGAGCTGGAGCCTGCTGGCGGAACAGCGACCACTGGCCAATCCCCCTTGGGGTAACCGGGAGTCCTACTTCGTCTATCTAGCCGCTGGCTCTGACCATGAAACGCCCTGGCATTTCCATCTTGATATCACTGTGAGTATCAAATAACAAGGACAGTAGTGTCTGGGGAGCTTAACTGGATTAACTAAGTCCCATAGATTTATTTATTTATGACACTTTTATTTTATATAACACGATATGACGGGTTTATTGCCATATAGCAATCGCTACCAACCAGCCAGAAAAATACATTTCTAGTGCTAGGTTATGAGTTACAGAATCAAAATAATCATGTAAGGAATCATTGGTACAGACAAGGATATCAGAATCAGCTTGTCTGTACCAATGATCTGGTGGATGACATACTTGTTTTTCCTTATAGCTTACTCTTAGACCTCATTCCACCTGAATTTATTCAGTGGCGCTTATGAGCTAAGTTCTCTTGAAGTAGGATGAAAAGGTACTCGAAGGTGATTCGGGCATGTTGAACGAATGGATAATGAAAGTCTGACTAAACTAAACTACAATGTGAATGGGAATCTTCGTAGTAGAAAACGAATAAAATATGATTAGACCAAGTGAATAATATTTTGAAAAAGAACATATAAGTTAGAAAAAGTGAAGGACCGATATAAAAAAAATAAGGAAAAGATGTTCAGCTGGAGGAAAAACTATCTGATAAGTCTGATAGGTTTTCCTCATACAGGAAAATAGTGTGATGGTTTATAAGTTTTGATACTTTTGTGGTCCGTCATATCAGTTGCACAAAGTCTTGGAGTGTTGTACCTTGTGGTTTGGCTTATGATGCCATCATTCCTATAATAAATGGCTCACGGCACCGATCTATTAGCTGTGCATTTAAATGCACGCATAAACTTTATATTTGACATATTACGATTGTCATTAAAAGTCAAAAGCTGGTTAACAAACCCCTTTGTCGATGAACTATGCACTTGAAATGTACACTCACTGTTTATTATTTTTTTAAACTGTTTGAAGTTTTTTTCACATGTATATTTAAAAGAATTTGGGTTAAATTGGTTGATCATTATCGTGAATTATAATTAAAAATTCTTTAAAACCTATTATAATCATACTCATGTATGATTATAATAGGTTCATACATCATGTATGTATGATGCTGAATATGGTAAATGTCTTTTAGATATCTTCTTTAATACTGCACACATGGAAATCGATGAAAGTTAGATAGATACAAAGAGCGTTAAAAATAAAATTGTCATTAAAAGTTTACTATAAATGCATTATTCATAATATAATACAAGAAAGACAATGTAATTTGTTTTTTCAATACATTGGTATGAGTTGAGAGACTATGTCAGAATTGCACATACAAAATTAACTTAAATTAGATATTACAGTGGTTCAGTAAGTGACTTATGACTCTGAATGCTGAAAAATGCACTCTTCTTCATATTGACAATATTGACCCTCAAATTTCATACAATTACAACAATGTCAACATTAAACCTTTGACTACTCGGAAGGATCTACAAATTATTGAACTTAAAACGGTTCAAAAATGAGAAATAATAATTCAAATCTGACTTACTAAGATATACTACATTTATTGAAATGAACAAAGGCAAAATCGTGTAGACTTGATTGAGTGTTATAACATCTTGAACAGTGATTATGATCGCTCAGAACTCCAACGACAATTTTCTTTTACCCATAACATTACACGAGTTGAAACTTTAAAAAACTACAACAAACAAAAACAATAATCCAAGAAAACATTGTTTTGCTAACCTAGTTGTAGACTCTTGGAACAAACTGCCCAATAGAACAAAACCTGGACAAGTTCCTACACACAAACTCAAATGGGATGTTTTGTTTCCTTTCTTATTTAATTATCTTTTTTTGCTTTCTCTTTGCTTATTTATATGAACATATGACAGTTAAACTTGATATAAATATTAATAATATTCATGCTAGCTGTCAATAATGATAATAATAGTAATAAAACGTGAATTTCTTTTCCAGCACTCTCAGTTCATATCATTGGACTACTTAGTAGATATAAACGTGGTTGGCCACTACTTGCACGGGCCCCATAAAGCAGATTCCGTCCTCACATCCTTTGTCAGCAACTTCCCATCATGGACAGCTGTCAGTTATTGGAGTTCTAGTCTCATCAGCTACATGTTTTAATGAAATGTCTTTAACAACAGACACTTAAGCTTAATGGGGTATTCTACTCTAGAGGCGTGAATTTCGGGCGTTTTTTCAAACTTAATAAAAAAAAAAAAACATTTTTCGTATGCATTTTTGTACAGTTTGTTTATTGATGATTTGGGAATGTACAAAAAAAAATTTGAAAATATAAAAATTTTAATTCAAGATGTTATCAGCTGTTATATCTTGTCGTAAAAAAAGGGATGAGCTGGTCGACATGATTAAAGCCCTTTCGTAAATCTGAAACAAAAATCATACAGTTTCTTGATAAGAAAAAATGTCATTATAATTGGTACTAAAGAGATTTTTTTTTTAAATTCGTAAAATGGCAGCTGTCTGAATTTTTTTTTTACCCTTTTCAAATATTAAAATTTTTTTTAAATTGTAAAATAAATAGTTTTGA
This sequence comes from Odontocerum albicorne, assembly GCA_949825065.1. Classification (NCBI taxonomy): domain Eukaryota; kingdom Metazoa; phylum Arthropoda; class Insecta; order Trichoptera; family Odontoceridae; genus Odontocerum; species Odontocerum albicorne. The sequence continues at coordinate 19,222,105 of OX463854.1, read as the reverse complement.
TTTTTTCAAGGTAGGGACGATATAAAAATATTTATTGAAGTTTCATACTAAATTTGAAGGCAATGGGTTGGATAGAACTTGAGATTTTATGTTGACCAGGTCGAAAAAAGTGGTTTCGAGAAAAGTTTAGAGATTATTGTCTAAATCATACCCGTGCGGCGTAATTGCTGCCTCATTTATAGCTATAACTTCGTAAATATTAAGAATTTTAAAATTTCCTTTTGAGTACATATTCTTAAAGATCTAAACTTTAAAAATATGCAAAATAAAAAAAATAAAGATTTCAAATTTCTAGAGTAGAATAAGCCCACCCATAATTAAGCCCATCCAAGCAAAGCAAAGAATACAAATGTTATAGTATTGTCTTGTCACTCTACAAATGTGCATAACATTAAACTCTCATTCGAATGCAGTATCAGAAACTTACACTAAAATTGTTAGAAGTAATGTGCTGGGAACTATTATTTCTGGTATTTTTTTATTAAATGCTATCATTAAAACCATTACTGTTTCCGAAAATGCCAATTAATAAATAAGGAAATATTTAAACAATAAGAGATTTATAAATAATTATTTTATCTCTGACCTATTGCAAGATGATTACTGTACTGAAGATTTTTCTGCAAGACATTTTTCACTATATTGATTCGTTTTACATCTCTTCATCCCCTCTTTTGATCACCGCTGCGCTTATAATGAGAGTTACATCTCAATTCATTGATCCTGCCAAAGGGAGTTTGTAGAAAAAAAGTCTTACTTACCCTCAAAAGTGACAATTCTATAGCATAATGATATGACCTCGAAGCTGCATGTTGTAGAGATTAGATAGAGTTGTTGTCATTAACCTACTTGGGTGACATTTATTTTCAAATTCTTCATTTTAGAAGCTTATGAAATCAGTACATTAAAGGCCAAATTTATATAAAATATTTTGATTATTTTCACTTTATACTTTATTTTATCAAAAAAGCATGCAATTTTATATTTTAAAAAAATATTACATTTAATTTAATATGCTTTTCTTTTAATAAAATGAACAAAATCATGTGCATTATTTAAATCTCTACTACTTATTTCAAACAGATTTACAATATTAAATTTAAAAAATCACGTGGTTCATTTTGAATATTACAATTAAAATAAAGGAGAATTTGATCAATTTCTTTGAAAATGAAGTGTAAATAATAACAAAAAAAACTTGTTTTTCTTTGTTTCTGATAAAGATTTGTTTTCTTTATTTTTGATCCAATTTTTTTTTACTATTTTAAAATTAGTAAACAATCATTAACTTACTTATATTTTCTCCAATATCTGTTCATAAACAAATATACGCCACACTTGTCACTTCGGAAATAAAATAACTTAGATTTCCATAAACATTTAGAATTGAAATTCCTTCAACAATTGAAGGCATATGGATATGTAGACAGAAAAGTTAAAACCCTAATTCTACCTGCTTTGAGGTATATTTTAAATATAAAAGGTGCTCATTTGTTTGACTTGATTTAATTGTGAAATAATCATTTTACCACCTTGATATTTTTTCTCATAACAGAATGCAGTATTTCTTTTTGGATAGTTCAAGTAAATTGGATCTTTTATGTTTATGTGTCTCTAATAAAGAGATAATAACTATATCTCTAATAACTATGTTATTAGAGATTTGGGATACACATACATTTTCAATGTATTCAAAATATAAACATACCTTCATGCAGCTTCATTTTAATTTTGATATTTGTGTACATGTTTTTCTAGTTGCTTACTTTATATTTACCTTCTCCTACATGCGAACTTTGTAAAAACGCCAAATAATTAAATATTTTCGTCATATTTTGTGTTATCTAAAAATTATGAGTTTAAAGATCTACTTGTTTCGAACAATATTTCTTTAGTGATTTTAGGAATTTACTTTTTAGGCAATAAGGAGGCAGTGTAAAGAAACCTACTTAATGCTTTACTATTTTATTTTACTTGTAAAAAGAAGGCAGTATTGAATAATAGCTAAACTGCGTTAAAAATCCATTCTTATAATTTATTTTTTTCTTTATAGGTTAAGCTCTTATGTAGATATTTACATTCCAACTTAGAAAGTAGAACAAACCCTTAGTCAGCCTTAAGAGATTAAAATATGTTATGAATTTGAAAAAAAAAAACAGCTTTAGCAAAGAGTAATATTTTCAAATTTTATGTTTATTTCTTGACTTTTTAATTATTAACTTATTTATTTTTTTAATTTATATAATTCTATGAAACTAATGCTGATTTTTTTCCTCAATTTACGGGAAGTAAAATGTTGAATCTCTTGTTTTTTGACAGTGATCTGTTGCTTCTGTGCAAATTATCTTAGAATGACTATTTTACAATGTTTTGTTTTTTTTATTAGTTATTAATTCAAATGCATGATTTGAAAGAATAAAAACTCCCAATAATAACTACTGTAATTATGAATAAGTACAGAAGTGTAAATAATACGAATTGATGGATCATACATTAACAAAATATTAATGATCTAGCTTCTAAATCAAACTTAAGCCCCTAAAAAATACATAAATAAAAAAACTGTCCTTTTTTCCTGATTTTCGAAAAAAGTAAATATAGAAATACTCCAACTTAATTTGTATGCACCTTACGCTTACTTTTTTGCTCAAAAAGAATATCTATATTGCAATACTACCTTCTAAGAAGTTTCAATTGCCTCTTCCCTTGAAAGGCGTCTTAAAAGGTTTTCACCGTGGAAGAAAATTTTCAGTTTGTAACTCATTGAAGCGTTATCAGGTTTAATTTTTTTTTATCATTCTTAAATTATATTAAAAAAATTAATACATTATTTTGTGTAATGTTATTTCTTAAGTTGATATTAAGACACTTCTCTCCAAACATCATTTTTATTTTATGTTGCATTTCTTTTTTATCAACTTTTATAATAATATTCAAAAATTGCTCAATATAAAAATAAGTGTAGTTGATAAATAATGTATCTACTTACTATTCAAATTCCATTTTTTTGCGATAAATATTATAAATTTATCCACTGATATCCTACTTCTTTTGAAGTAATTAGGTAAATGTGGGATGTGCAAGTACGGAATTCTATAGAGCATTTTTTTTAGATTGAATTTAACCATATAATATACATTTTACCGGCTGGATATTTTGCATATTGTACACTGCTCACTGGTTGTTACACTGTCTCATATACTACAGATTCGGATATACTGTAGATCTTTCCTGTTCCCCGATAATTAATTTAAGAGTCACTAAGTAGAAGAATAATTGTAACTTTCAGTTATAGCGCTTATAGTTATTATCTTATAACGCGGGTTTGTTAAATATCCCCGTAAACCTGCGTAATAAACAGGGAGCGGTGTACATACATGAACTAAAAAAAATTGGATTAGATATATACATCCAAATATACAAATCTATATTGCATACATTTTATTGTGTATATTTTGCTTTAAATGCTTTTTTAATAAGAACTCTTCAATTATACCGTTATTGCGAAGGAAATATCTATTTATTAAATGTAAACTTATTATTTGCTTAGATATTATTTAATTTAATTATTATTTCATTTGATTACTAGGTGTAACTGTACTATGAATTTTTAAATGAACTTGTACCATCTTTGTACTCGATCTTTTATACCAAATTCCAAGTTTATTTAAAAATAGAAGAAATTGTTTATAGTCACTTATTTATGTTGTTTTTTTTTTCAATTTATTTTTGTTGATTGTACAGTGTTGTTTATTAATAAATCTTAAAATTAAGTAGTTATAATATAAATAAATATGTAATATTGTTTTTCAATTATTGAATGCCTTATATAAAAGAGGTTCTAAGTAACACAAACTAAAGTAAAAAATTTACCATGACAATAAAATTGACTTTATTTTAATCAATAAAATTTTGAATCAGCTTACAATTTTGAATATTTAAGTTAATTTAACATTTAGTTCAACTAGACACAATTGAAGTAAATTATTTTGATGTGGAACGAATATATATTCTGTCAGTTATTTCAAGAATATGATTAAAGAAAGCCTGTTGTTTGTATGTAACTATTTTATGTCATTTTTAAGAACAAAATTGTTGATATAAAATAGTTAAGCATGAAGAATAAGTGCCTCCGAATCCGATTTCAAACACAGATCAATTTCATTCTTTAAATTAAGAGAGAATAATGATTTGTGAAGGAGATAATTTTTAAAATGAGTTAGAAAACTGAGAATATTCTAGCTTAGTTCAATATTTTCTGAAAAAAATTACATAACAGTGTATGAAATTGAGGGTACAAATGTAGTAATGTATTGTATTACACTTTCTTTGCATACAATACAACCTAGTGAGCTTATTACCGTGAGATAATCTTTGCTAACCAACTGGAAAGATTTTAAAGAGGCTTAAGTAAAATTAGAACTATTTTTAAATAAATCTCGATATCAACGAGAATTGAATTCACACTCTCTGGTTGAGACACGTGTCTTGCCAACTAGACCACAGAAATTATGTTTGTTAAAAAATTATCAGACCATCATTGTAAATTATGTTCATCTTTTTTAATAAGCATAAGGCGTAACAATGATAGTCGAAACTAGGCTTCAATAAAATAATTTGGTATCATTGTTTAAATTAGAAACTGTCATATTTTATACAAAAATGACCTGATTTCTAAAATGAAGAATTTATTAAGAATTGGTGGTATCTAAAGCTAATAAATCCAGTAACTCTCATAACAAACATTAAATTAAATTCAAATTGATGAAAAGCGGTTGAGACAATACAAGTCAAAATATTATCACCTACATATATGTTCCATCAGGAATACAGGATGCTATAAAACACCTATACAGGTTGGTCTGGCACTTCGCTCTTCACTAAATAATTAAAATGTGCCTAAGAAATAAATAAAGAACTTATAAATGTAAAGGGTACCTTAAATATTTTTCCCATGAGTCCTCAATTACTGTAATTAATTTCATACAAATACAAGTATTTTTATTGTGTCTAGTTTTGTTGACGAAGAATCTCTTTTATTTTTAGTATAAATTATTATGGAGGTATAGGAAATCATTTTATTAAATCTATATTTAAAATCACTTTTTGCTTCAAGCACCAAAAACTCTCTCCTTAGATAGTGCAGTTATAAAGCACAGATTCATAGTCATTCAAATATGTATTATATTCTGTAGTAACAGATAACTATTTATAAAAAATATACTGTAGTTTTTGTTATAATTATTTTCAAAGGAGTAATGGATTCAGTTAGGGAAAATCTTGGGTTTATTTGATTCGAAATGCAATATTTTGCCACTCTCGAGGAAAATAGCTTTTGTTATACTCATAGAAACCATAATCATGGTATTATTCTTAATCACCTTCAGCTGCTATCTTTCGATTGCAGGAACAAACCATATCAGCAATATCGCCTTCTGTTCCTAGCTGTCCTTTATCTGCATGTATCATAGAATTTCTGGATTTTTTATTGTTGTATTTCGCTTTCACGGGAATTCCATTGAATAACAATTCGTCATGGATACCTCATCCTTACAATAAGACCATAATATATATTACATAATAATATTTTATCGATTTTATCAATCGCTAAGTTATAAGTGATCAATAAAATCTGCCTTGAAAGTGGATATATACAACAATACCTTGCATAGGATAATACATGTTGAAAAAACACCGTACTAAGGTATAATTATAATGTATACACTCTGTAATGTGTTTTAATTACATTTACTTTTATATAGTGCTGAAGATTTTATTGGTAAATACACAATGTTCATACAGCATAGAGAAAAAGTAAAAAAGATATATTTTGAAAAATATAACTACATACATAGTGTGCAGTATTTTTTTTTCTTTTTCTCAGCATCCATATCTTTATAACATCAAATACCATTCTGTAACGGAATCTGTAGCGCTACTGAGTCACGCATCGTGGTAGTGTTACAGGTTAAATGTAAAATACAGTACATACAATATCAGTGTGTAATGCGATTTTAAAAATCATACTTTTTTATTTATAAACTGTATTACAGCAAAACACGCACTGTTCAAAACTGTACTGTGCAAGGTATTGCTGTATATATTTGTACATACTCATCCCATCTGGAATCATAGGACAAATCATCCTTATTTTTATATTTCATGGATAGTCAGGATAATAGACAAAAATAAAATGTTAGTCATTTGTGACACATGCTATCCAATCTGTGGGAATCCCAAAACCTAAAGTTTGCAGAACATGTTATATTTTTGTATCATGAAGGCCTAAAATATTTTCAAAATTATGTGATTTTGGCTGTTTTCTGTGAGCGCATTCAACCCATGCGTGTAAGCCCCTGAGCATGCTCAGCTCACAAATACACGCTAACCGCTCATGTCCTTAAGCATGCTCTAACCCCGTGTTTCCCAACGTGGGGCCCACGCCCCACAAGGGGACAATTTGATTTTTAAGGGGGGCAATTCGAAAATTGACTCGTTCAGAGTTTAAGTTAACCATATTTCTATATTGTGGTTCACGAGCATGATACAAGTATAACAGATATAGCAATCCGGATCGCAGCTAACTTCACTCCACTGTCGTGTATACGCCGTGACATAATACGCGACAGTGGAGTGAAGTTAGCTGCGATCCGGATTGCTTTATCTGTATACTTATATCATGGTTCACGAGTACAGGTGTTTCTTTGTACTGGCAACAATGGTGATCCAAATCCAACCAAATATGCAAGAAAACTATTGTTACCGTTTCCATCTTCATATTTAGCTGAATGTGGATTTAATGCTATAAATGATTTGGTGGTAAAAAAAAAATCGGCTGGATATAACACAACGGGGAGGGGAGACTTGAGACTTCTCGTAAAGCTAACTTAATTGGAACCTAACATAAAATCTCTTTGCAGCAAGCAAGCATCAAGCGCAAGGATCTCACTAAATTTAATAAATAATTAAAATAATATTTCATTAAAATTATTTCGTACTTGAATTTCAGTTCTCCATTATATGTTTTGAAAATTTACTTTCTGTGTTTGCTTATTTCCTAGTGATTTCTTCCTAAAACCCATCATTTAAGTTTCTTTAATGAACAATTCAATTTTTGAAAATTAAAAATTATGTATATGTTACGTAGGGGTTCCACGACAAAGCGGCCGCGACAAAAGGGTTATGTGTAACCCTTTTGTCACGGCCGCTTAGTCGTATTTTGATCGCTTTGTCGCGTCACCGTTACGTAGGGGGGGGCATAAGAATTTTAGAAAGGCTTAGGTGGGGCATAGCACAAAAAACGTTGGGAAACACTGCTCTAACCAATACATGACTTAAAATATGTTAACTATGAAGAATATTGAGTATAAGATGATTAAATTTATTTGTGACATTGTATTTGTTCCTTGAGCTATGTTATAAAAATGCAATAATTATTTTATCAAATATAAATCTAGCATATTATAATGTATTTAAAAATTAATAAAACAAACAATATTGTAAATTATTTTCTCATAAAAATGTGAGTCTCTCGTCTTGCTAGGTGAAATAAAAATGTTTGTTAGTAAATAATTACTAATTTGATACCATAAAGATACGCTCTTACAATTCAGTAAGGTTTTATTATTTTCTATTTATTACATGTTTATCTTTATCTAAGACAGGCATGTCGAACTTGTCAACATGGGCTACATAAGCTATTTTATACTAGGCCGAGAACCGCACATTATAATTTAAAAAAAAAACACTAATATAAAAACAATAACTTTAAAATTACTAATTAATACTGTTATCCACATTATAGTGAATTTCTTTTTTCAAGAAGTCTCAGCGTGCCACAGACACAAAGTGTTGGCATGCTGCACGTTTGAAACGCCTGATCTAAAGTATTTAGTGATAAGATATTTTGCCCATTCATTTCACAATTGGTGCTGTAAAATTATATTAGCAAATTTCAAGACAACTTGCATAAATTTTTAAATCATAAAATAAAATAAGTTTTTTCATAAATGAATTTAAAAATTTATAGTTTCTTTCCACAATTTTAAAACCAAATTATCTCATTTCTAGGTAAATTAAGATAAAAAATTTGTACCTACAAAGCAAAATACTGCAAGTCCTCTTTAATGACGATGGCATTTTTTGTGATATCAAACTATCCCAAGGGTATTTCAATGTAAAATAGAAACCTCAACAGACTTCCATCCATTTTCTTTATAGGTACGAATTTAGAATAATTTTAAAAATCGGTTTTAGCCACATTAAATATAGGGTTTAATTTTTTACCTTGATTCTTGTAAGTTGATCATAGACTGTTTTGTAATTAGTCTCGGCACTAAATGGTTGCTGAGCCTCGCTTCTGTGAAACATATTGTCGCTGGCGTACGTACACACTGAACACCAAATTAGAGATTTAATAAAAATTAGCTTTACTTAGAGTAAGATTATTAATATATTTATATTTTATAAAAATAAGTGCACCAATCAATAATAAAGAGCCAGTTTCGAGGCTCATATTTTGAAATCAATTTGATTCCCAAATTTATACAAGTATCAGCTTAGATATGTATTTATTTACATGACAAGTGTATGCATCGTATATGAAACAAGACAAACAAAAATAAATAATTCAATGTTGACACTCGAGTTATATGGATCCAGGTCAAATAATATGGATATTACTAGTAGATTAACTTAACCTTTTGCACCTGAGCAGATCACAGTGGCGTCATCTTGATTTTATCATAAAACTAACAGGTGTCATAACGACTACACATTACGATCCATAACAATTATGCAAACATCCGAGTAGATGGATGTGCGTCACATCTGTGCGCCCTATTATTATATTATTAGTGATCATTATCTTTACATGCAACTATTTTGATAATATTTAAAAATAAACTGCAACACGCAAAAGCAATCTTTTATCATTACTTCGAGTAATTTGTAAGACCTATAAAAAAAACTTTGTGTGCATAGGATTAAATTTCTTGGGGTTATAATGAAATAAAATATAGCTTATGTGAACAGATCTGAAAGGATTCAGTACAGAAATTGAAAAGTTGTATAAGGTTGATAACAAATGCCAATGGCGAAGTTGATAACAAACATGCCCTGAACTTGAAAACTGCAACATTTTCAATACGTCGGCATTATAATCCAAAGGCAAACCACACAGTACAATATTCTAAAAGACCTTATACAACTGACATGAAGAACTGCGAAAGCCTCAATAATTTGATGGTGGAAAGTTTAGCTTGTTTAACCTCGAATTTGTCTGATTGGTTAGTTATACATTTACAAATATAAAAATACAATTCTCTTTACTTTATGATTAATAATATTTACATTCTATTGAATCAGTATTTATTTAATATTTCTTTTCATTCAGATAGTGTATATGCTTGTATTTTATAATGTCATCTAAATATTATGATATGAGAGCCCTTACAAGTCACTGTCCAGACTGATTGGCAAAACCACAAATTTATTATTTTGGATGTAATTATAATAACTCGCACAATATTAACTTACTCGTATATATAAAAGGCATACAATAAAATATACCTTATAGAAAAGAAATATTAAATCTAGACTAAATATTAGCAATGAAAAAAATAATAGATTGCACTAGGTAGAAACTGCACGTAATTTTTATGTTAAACTAAAAAAATAATTTTGTAAATTACATAAATTGATCTGGACAGTGATATGTTACTGAAAAAATTTTATCAAATCTATTATGGTCACCTCAAATAAGCATATTTTAGCATATATTCTTTTTACATACGAATATTTGTGAATTCCAATTCATCCAAAATCACGAGTCAAGACCGATGATTTCAATGACCTAAATGTTTGAACTGAATGAATTTAACTTTTTGGATTAAATGTATTAACAACTATTGTAAGTAACTCGATAACAAAAAACACAAAATTGTTTTTAAATTGATCTATTTGCAAGTGCTCGGTTTTTTTTAAAGTTTCCCAAATTAAAATGTTTTCAAATTGAGCATAATATTTATATCTTCACGATTGAGGTATATTATATGAAATTATCTTTGATGCTTAAGAAGTGAATGTAAATATACAATATATCATAATAATGAAATTCTTCACTTGTGACTAATGGTATGACTTATGAAAGTAACATTTTTATGGCTTTGTTCATTATGATTAACTTAATCGTTACTATATTTAGTAAGACACTTGACTAGGGTTTCGATTCCTGATAAAATCTGAAATCAAAAGGATCCCAGTATGGTAAAAGAGGTCATATACAATAGAACCAATACTTGTAAGTTCTAATGTAAGTGCTAATGAACCGCAAGTTCCTTGCCTACTCCATTCATTCTAAACCCGAGGACTTGATTAATAGAACCGAAGACAATGTTGTCTCGTGCCCACGTTGTTCAATATTTCCGAATCGCCAATTTGAATGTGTTGAAAAATACAATACAATGGAAAAGAAATTATTAGCTTCGCAGGTTTTAGAGCTTTATCTTAGCAAAATATTTTATGCTCACACAATTGATATGGGAAATTCTAAAAAAAAAGTGGCACTGCAATATTCTATTGAAATAAAATATTTTCCAGAGCTATTATAAAAGGATTGATCTGTTTGGCACAAAATGGTCTGAATTCACACCATCCGTAGTAAGAGGGACAGTTAATACAAAGACTGCCTCGGGTACATTTTTTCTAACACTAACATATCTTGAATGTATAATTGACCAAATCGCTATCATTTACAATATGCACTAAACCTCAAACTTGTGTTGCGTAAAACCACAGCATGAGTCGGTTATATCACTTTTCAATATTATACCATCCATCCATAATCACTTGCATAAATTTCTGCCCAAATCAAATTGATATTTATAACTATTTACAAAATTTTAATTCTTATTTATCATAATAAATTTTCAAACAATCTTTTGTTGTTTTTATTTGTTGTTTTTTCCTGTATCTATTACCTGACAGTTAACCAGTATTCGACTACGATGCTATTACATATTGAAAAAGGGAATATTTTTAACAAAGGGTAAGTAAACTATAAAAAGGCTCATAAAGTAATTAAAAAATTTAGAGTATACTCTACCCAATGCCAATGTTGAACATACTATATAGGCACATGTTGACCATATTCTCTACTATGGATATTACTACAGCAGTGCTCATGATCACCCTATATTCATCAGGGATACCTTAAAGTGCCTCCATCTATGCCATGTACTCGACACTAGACTGATTTTGCAAATCTCCCTATTGCAACACCAGATTGGTGTTGGGTGAGCATCCAATTTGTCGAGTTCCTGTGGATGACAAACCAGCGCAGCTCTTGACCAGCTACCAGGTGGCATCTTCCATAATTGTTGTGGTTATAAGCTGTGGGTAGGCATAAAGATGAACCATGTCATTCATCAACATTGTTGTACTGTCTAGCACCCATCATCCTAAGAAAAAACTACTCAAATGGCGGTCTGCGGACAGGCGGTAGCCGTAAAAGCTATAAACCGTAATCTTAGTAAGGTCTGAGTATTCACATATTGTATTTCTTTGAATTCGATAAGACTTTATTGACAAAACCTTTTTTAATAACCGCAGGCCGTAATCTTAGTAAGGTCTAAGTGTTTACATATTGTATTTTTTTGAATTCGATAAAACTATATTAACAAAACCTTTTTTAATACCCATCTTAAAAAATGAAGCCCATCCCTAGGTGTTACTGAATAATATACGAGTATACTGGTTCACCTCATGACAAAGTTTGAATAGCACTGTTCTCAAAATTGAAAAGTCTTATCTCTTGGGCTTTGGTAACATGCCAAAGTTCAGAGTCTTAATAATAAAATTGACAGGATGCAGATACCAAACAACCGACACTCCATCTTCAAACTAAATTTGGAATTCAATATGGCCTTCATATTTTTTAAGGCACCACTAGCAGCACGTAACCTTAAGGTCAGCCTATTCGCAAGACTCCCATTCCCATCAACCTTGGCACCCAAACACTTAAATTTATCAACTTAGTTGGCAGGGACACAATTTATGCATAGGGTGTGTTGTTTTCCCACACAGTCTGAGCTGAAGAGAATGATCTGATAGGCTGTATTCTACTCCTTGTAAATCAATCACTACAGCTCTTTACAAAGCGATATCATCTGCATATTGTAGGTTGCCCAGCTCCTCAGTTCAACCAGATGCCAAAATCTGCAGCATTAGGAGACTCCTCATGCTCTCTATGTACTTTCTAAGTTGAAAATTCATTAGGATTTTTAAAATAAAAAGTACTCAAATGAACCACCAACTAACTAATGCTGAAAATTTGATTAGTGCAAAGACTTACTAGGAGGCTGACAATGAATCCATTTTTGCCAATCTCTCTAACAGTACTCCTCATCCTATACCGTTATATAAAGATAGTAAAGAAGATATATCGGAACACTCATTTTATAATTGAGAAACTAGGCATGGATGCATCATCCCTGAAATACTTTCTGATCTTTTTCATCATTGCCATTAAAAATTCTCATTAAAAGCAGGCTGGGAAGTCTTATATTTGATACTAGCTATAAGCTGTAAAAAATTGGTGTAAATTGACTTGTTAAGCTGAAAGGTTGAGAAATAAAAACTGTTGAAAAAGTTATTAGAAATAAACATTGTTTTAAAATGTTGGTGCCTGTAAAAACTGGATTGTTTAACAACTCCATCAAAAGTTGAGGAAACTGATGTCGTAATTCATTTTTATCTTCAAGAAGAATAGCTCCTTTTCGAAAGCAATATTTGAATGTTTTGTCAGGAGATCTCTCAGCTGCAAAATTGAGAGAATGGCAGAAGTGGCATTCAGTATTCATTGAGCCAGTATTCGCTGTGCTTCATCAGCACGACACTCGTTGGCTTCCTCTTTAGTCACTTGTCGAAAATCACACTTTCGTTGTGTTTCTGCAGCCCGATGCTCATTGGCTTCTTGTGCTATTTTTCTCTCACTCTGGTGCCTCCTATATCTGTGCATATATTCAGAATGCTTTGCTCTTTCTTTTATTGAATTAAACCGGATTTATTATTTTGGTTTTATTGAATTAAAGTGTATGACTTTACTTATTTGAAGACAAAAATATTGACAATACTGAACTATAACTATGACATTAATAATCAAAATGTAAATATTAAACCATAACTATGACAACATCTATTCTTACGGACATAAGCACAAATTATATAATGTTTGATAATCAAACCTGATGATTTTCGAATAAGGCAGTAATAGTTATATTATCCAACGGTAGTTCCCATAGTCAAGAAGATTTAATTTCTTATGGAGCCTGACAATGGATCAATTTTGCCAATTTATTGAACAGTACTCCTCGTCTCATACCTTTTTATAAAGATGGTAAAGAGGATATAACAGAGTGCTCATTCCATACTTAAAAAAATTGACGTGGATGTTACCTAGGAGACTTGCCATTTTTAGCTTCCTCACAGCGGTTATGGCTGGCCCGAGTCAATTCCAGTAGCCTGGTTTATTCGTCCGTCTGAATGTCATAAAGACAGACAGCTGGAGAACATTTCGGTATATTCTCAAAGTTCTCCTTTAATCTCCATTTCACCAACTTGAGGTCAAAAATTATGTTCCCATTCTAATCGCGTACTGCTTTGCTCTATTTACACTCTACTACCCGCCATACTCGCCCGGGGCGAGATCTCAAAAAACCTTTGAGTTATTTATTCGTATAGTACCCTTCAACAAGTCCGAATTGATGATTCGAACATATTGAATAATGTGGCCGGGAGACAACATTATCTTCAGCCCCATGAATCGAAGACGACACAACAGAGTCCTAATCAGAAGCTTGGTTGCTCAGAACTTTTGCTTCCGTGGCAGAGTTCTTCCCGAAACGTAGAGAAGGCATGCTGGTGTATATCGATGTATCCAGATGATGCAGCAGATCCGACTCGAAGGACCACTTAGTACAGCACCGATACAAAAACTGTAGAATAGGTGGATGGTTGCCGCTCAATCCTTGGAGATTCCGACGTGACTTCAATGAGTCTCGGTGACAGCTGGGTGAAGAGATTTCTTGTTGACTGGTAGAACTTCGTAGAAATAAAAACACAGTAGAAGTTTCAGGTGACAATATATTTTCTTTATTTTGCCTCCTTATGTATAGCCCATCGCACGTCGTAAGCACATCGATCCGACTGCTTACGTCGTCACCCTTCGCTAGATCAATGCTTGCCAAGCGGCCGTTGCGCGCAGGGCCCGTCTGATCATAATGTAGGGATAATCCGGAGACCACACAAACGGACATTTTATTACAATATTACAAGAATATTTACAGGCAATCTATCTATCTATCTATCCATCTATCTTCTATCTTCTATATAAATAAAAATGTAAATGTTCGTATATTCAAAATGTCTAATCTCCGAAAGTTCTCTACCGATGGCTTTGAAATTTTGACAAAAGTTGACATTCGTATACAGAAATGTTACTATATTTTTATTTATATATCGGTGTATATAAAAAAGTTTAGAAATCAGAAAAAATAACGTTTGCGCCTCCTGCAGCGACAAGCTCAAACTAAACTTTGACAGATGTCACATTGCATTTTCGACGTTTCGGAATTAATATTAAATAATTAAATCTATACAAATAAAATATTAAATAATTTAATGTTAAATAATAAATAATACATTTTAAATTTTCAAACACGTTTATTGAAAAGTCGCGAAATATTTTTTTTTGTATAGCGCCATCTGCGCTAATTTATCCGCCATTTTCATTTCGTATTATGCGTAGTTGACATGTTTGTCTAAGAATATCTTTTTCACTTAGTTTTTTAAACTTATTTTTTTATTTTTATTTTCAGTTAGCGGTAAAATTTAATTGTGTTTATTGATTTTCGTTTGAATTCAAATCATACCGTGAATTGATCTCGTGGAGTGACGCGATCATTTGCTACACAGAGACAACGTGATGTTGGTATATGTATTTTTGACAAACGTCATATTTATTTTAAACGAACTGCCAAATTTTTGCTAATTTGTAACAAGATGTATTAATTTGTCATTATTGTTAATTTTTTGTAATGTACTAGTATTTACCTAAATAACTTGCTATTTATTAGAATCGATATTTATTGTTCATTAATGACGCGTCCAAACATGTCACATCCAAATTAAATTCGTGCGTAGTTTGCAATGTCTTTCCTCAACATTTAATTAATTCCAATAATCTCTCTCTTTGCTTAACATTTAATAAGTTCCAATTATCTCTGTATTTCCTTAACAATACTCCTATTGGACAAATATTTGACAAATACGTATCCAGCTGCAAAACGATCGATCAGCTGAGATATTCTCACATCAATTGCTGGAAATTGGGAACGGAAAGGTGCAGGTTGATATGACCTCAGGACGAATTTCATTGTCTCATAACTTCATGTTTCACAATTTCACTCATTTTTAAAGTTTCACAATTTTATATGTTTTTGATATAACTTTCTTTCTTCTTTTTCAGTGGAATCGATCTGCTTTAGTTCATCAAAATGTCGAGGAAGCAGCAGAACGATGTGTAGCCAGACTTGAGGATGCACGGTTGCGAGCACGGTGATCGCGTCCTGCAGCTTCAGAACTGCTTCGTTCTCAACAGAATGTACGCGACAGGCTGATAGTGGCTGAAAGAGGTCATTAGGAATATCAAAAGTATCTTTTTTATATAGTTTTTAATTTTATCTCTATGTTTATATTTCAAAATCTATCAAATCGTATGTAGAAACGAGCTATTCTTGCCGCCAAGAACAAAGACGTCTACGAACTTAACAATATTATTGCCTGCCCAAGTACAATATTGCTAACGCATTCAATGGCGAACTATGAGCTACGCACATACTTCAACGATTCTTAATCTCAATGCCAATTATTGGAGTTGAAGACAATATTGTTTCCAGGCCATACTCTTCAACATTTATTTCTGTATCAGCAATACGGATTTGTTAAGGTGTGCCATAGGAATAAATAATTAAAGAAACTTTAATGGCTTGATAACACTTTTATGATTTTAAACACTGTTGTACGGTATATAATCTGGCGGATTTATTGCTACGTGGCAGACTATTGTTTCACAAAGTGATCCAACCAACACTTAACCTATATTGAAGTATTTGAGGAAATGTATAGTAGCTTTGTAAAACAAGACAATTCAAATAAATATATATTTTAACGTTAAAACAAAAAAAGACATATCAAAACATTTTAAAGTCACTGATGACTTGAAAACGAAAGAAGAGATAGGAATAGGAAAAATAATGGGAAATGAGAAAACATTAATAAAAATGTACTAAAAGACCATTTTTAGAACCTAAAAATTTTCGGAAAAGCTTAAAGTATAAAGTTTATGGAGGTATCCAATTTATTTCATACACCCTAAAAATCTTTTAACGAGTCACAGGCGCACGAATTCGAAAACTGATGTAGTAAACGCATCCCAAATAATGTTGATTCTTATCTGGAACAACGATCGATCTGGTCAACGATCGATGCAATTCAAACTGTAAGAATACTAATCGAGAAGCAAAAAAAACGCCAATGATTTTGTCAATTTGAGAAAGTTTTCGTTCGATCTTATTTAATGGAAATTGATCTGGGTATAACTACAATACAAGCACATATGTTAGCGTGCCAGAAGTGTATACACAATATATTACACGTGCCATGACTTAAGAATCCGGATCAGGTGTACTGTTGGAGCTTCCATTGGAGGCGGGAATACACCAGGGATCTGTTCTCAGTCCACTGCTATTTAAAGAGCTTCTGGAGACTACATTTTATAAACGATACTGTGCTCATCGCAAACGCTGAACAATTACAAAACACACTTGTTAACTGGAAGATAATACTGGACGGCAGTGGATTAAGGATAAACAGAAGTGAAATCGAATATTTATATTTCCCATTCTAAATTCAGACAATACTGTTACCTTGACGATTCTACTCAATGGTGGACCTTTAAATACCTGCCAGAATGCAAATTATTTAGGTTCCCTACTTTGATTCCCT
The DNA here is from genome assembly GCA_949825065.1 of Odontocerum albicorne. Taxonomy (NCBI): domain Eukaryota; kingdom Metazoa; phylum Arthropoda; class Insecta; order Trichoptera; family Odontoceridae; genus Odontocerum; species Odontocerum albicorne. The sequence continues at coordinate 19,205,041 of OX463854.1, read as the reverse complement.
AACATGAATGATAGCGGTGCAAAAATAGTGTAGGATACCTAAAATATAGACTAATGACTGGAAGACTTCGTGACAAAAAGATGGTAATTGAACTAAAGGGAAGAAGCACCAAAAAATATCGTAGTAAGACCAGCTTTATCTATGGCTCGAAATGCTGGACCATATATGACGCTTACAAGAATAAAGTGAGTAATATAGAAATACGAATTCTTTGATGGTCTGTGGGAGTCATGCTCAGATATAAATTTAGAAATTTGTCAAAATTTCCAACTTTAACTTTTTTGAAATACTCGTATTACAAAAAAATAGACGTTCGCATATTCGAGGGAGATTAGGTGTTACTACCATAGATGAGAAAATAATGGCGAGACGATGGGCATGTGTAAAGAAGACCTGCAAACCACATTGTCATGCAAGCTATGAATGAACCTGGACCTCCACCAACCCCCAATCAAAGAAGACAATTTAAAATAAATGAATTTCACAACTGCAAAACATTATATTAGTTAACAGAACAATATCCAAAACAGAATAAACTATAGCTTGCATAGAAGAACTGACCTTAAAATGTGGGATAGAGCTAGAAAGAAAAAGAACTAATGTAATAAGATATTAAAATTTAGAGGTGCAAATATAGTTTGTTTATTTTCTCATAAAGTAGGAGAGGATCCCAATAGTTTCTTCTACCTACAGTAATTTCCTGATCTGTTTTCTGCATTATTCCTGGAATGTAGACTGCCTGGTGATCGACTGTATATAATATACCATAGAGTAAGCAAGTGAAACTAGACGAGGAATCCGGGTCTCGTCCATTCTTTAAACGTGACCCCACCAATAATGTCTTATCTACCTTCCTCATTTTACGATGTCTTCAATTTCACACATTTCTGTATTTGTTATTTTTTTTCTGTGAGTGTTTTACCAGTTATACTTCGCAAGACCTTTATTTCCGGTGTTCTAAGAAATTCTTTCGTATGTGTGATATCAGCTCTGGTTTCAATAGCATGTCAGGGGTAGTCAACTTGTTTGTTGTCGCGATTGAATTTTTACGTAAAAAAATTGTCGCGATCTTCCTATCAAATTCGCGAAATTTAACACATAACACACTACTATATTATTTCCAGCAAAGCTTCCTTTACAAATTCTCCATCAGAAAATGACTTACTTACGTGTTTTTGCTAAAAGATAGCTGACGATAATCTGTACAAGTGACTTTAAAATAAATATTTTAAACACATTTTTTTGTATTATTATATTTACTATGGAGAGATACAAAATATATTTTCTTAGTTAAGACTACATGAATGACACATTAAGCAACAAAAAAATTCTTCTACCATTGTTAAAAAATAAGCGTGCTCTCATTCTTCGTGAAAATCATTTCGAATTCATAATTGGAAGGGTCTTAAAATACCCAAAAGGAAGGAATGTACACTTTTTCACAACTGTTTAGAAACTTAATAAGTTAATAGAGTTTATTCATATCGATTGTGTGACATGCTGGGTGGTAGACTCAAATATAAAGATGTATGCTCACCGAGAGAAAGACAGGAGGTGAACCAAACGATAACACACTATGTACTCGTATTATATCTGAACACACTCCGAGGGCAGGCAGGTGCCGATTGCGTCGACAAGTGCATGCACGTAATGAGATTTAACAACATTGCACGCTATATTGTAAGTTACGAAGCCGGTCGCGATCGATCAAAAATTGCTTCGCGGTCGACCTGTTGGCCATCCCTAGCATATGCCATTACAGAACTCATACTTGCCATTTACTTGTTTTTCCTTATACTACTACCTTTGAGTTGTTTAGATAATTTATTACAGAGGCTTTGTTCACCGGTCCCGTAATTACATTATATAAAGTCATTGTGACTATTTGATATCCATTTCAAGATACTTAAAATAAATCACTCAATTCTCGTATTGTTTATTGTACTAGCTTGCATCTCACAGGTTATTTAGACATTGTTAGAAACTTTGTCTTTTTTATTGAGATACTCGTATTATATTTCAATGCCATAGCGGAGCCTTTTATCTAAAATAATCGATACTTGAAACATCAACATTGGCGACAAGCAAAGCGCGGGAAGGACATATGTAGAATGTTTGTGTTACAAATGAAGACAACCGCTAATGGGCGAGATGTGTTGTCTGGACACATTAGCGCCTTCACAATTCAAACGCTCGCTCTGCATTGTATTGTACTCATTCTAATAACAGAAATGACCTTACCTTCACCGTGCACTACACACACTCGTTCAAAAAACTACTACCAAATGACATGGTTCATCTCAATCTTCACAGTTAGATAATCTTCTTGAAAAGCATTTTTATTACCCTTCCCTTAGCAACTAAGGATTGCTGAGTTATTTTCTATTTTGTTACTGAGGGTGTCAATTTGAGATCACGTCAGCAACACAAATTTCATCGTTCGAGAGATAATTTATAACACAGTATGCCCGTTAGACATCAACATCACGTCGTGTCACTATTAGGGTAGACAGAGAGAACATATTACTTAATTCTATCCTGGCGATGTAATACGAGTACATCACTCGGTTCTGCCACGTTTATAGACCTTATCACGCATTCTATTATGAAGGCTTTTCAATCCTCCCCCATTTCAGAATTTGATTTATTTAGCCGAGCCACATTTTTCTGTCTTCCCAACTTCTTATTCCGTCTATACTGTTCGTATAGATAATTTCGGTATACTTTTGGTGCCTGCACCGTGTCAATACTCCTTTCATTATATTAAGCACTACATATTTTGCTGCCTGCACCATCTCAATACTCCTTTCACTATATTAAGCACTACATATTTTTGCAAACCGCATTCCTTCCTAATTGCATCAATTCTGTCATATATTGTTTTTACACATATCTATTCTACGCAAAGCTATCATTTCTATCACATTTCTTACTTTCATCACTTTTCTCCGCTAGACATGATGCTGTACCATATATTCCATGTAATTTGTTGACATTTTAAATTTTATTGTTTGATTGCATGAAAATATGTAGGATATTATTTTGAGGTCAATATTGACCTCGGGTAAAATAGTTAAATATTTACTAGTTCTACAAAAAAAACATACTTTAAAAATGGTATGCAGTTTTTTGGATCGTAACTAGCAAGTGACTGACGCCCAAGTGATAACATGCTGACAAGTGGAAAATAGTATCGATGTAATTTGATTATACAGGATAACATTAATACAATGTGATGAAAATTATGCAAATTACGATAACTGATAGATGTTAATGGATAAATGGTTTTTACATGTTATGGGATTCAAATGCACAGTTATCGCTAGGAGTGCAAATATTAAGCGAGGGAGTACAGTGGTGTTCCTATTTTTTTTTAAAACATTAGATAAATTGAACGTACGAGTATACTCTTACAAGTTTCACACAATGCATAAAAACCCCATCTCACAGTAGATGTTTAAAACCCCCAAACACAGTAAACGAACGTCGATTTCATGTGTTTATACGTCGTGATTAAATTCCGTATTTTTTTAAATACAGAATAACATATGTTCTAGAAACACAAATACAGTCTGCAATCAAAATATTTGAAAGAATACCATGTCCCTCAAATAATAATAATACTAATTTTATACGAGTATCTTCACGAATTAAGTGCCACATTTTTCTCCACTATGATTCCGGGCTGGTAAGATTGAATATGTCTAAAATATATTTTGGTGGCGCCTATTAGTAAGCCGAGGGTATACTTGACACAATGTTATTGGGATGATAGTGATAGAATCTCAAAAATTACAAAACAGCAATATATACTATATATCAGGGAAAATTGGAGCACGCTACCTCGTTTTCAGGCATTGAAATTTTGATATGGTTTTACCCAATATCGTTTTTGGCCACCCCTGTTCTAAATAGTTCAAACCGTAAAGGTAAAAAGTCAAACAGCTAAACTGCGCTGAAGAATGGTCCATGGTCGTAAGTGAAAGTGTCACATGCGTGTACATAGATAGCAGTGCCAAGTTTTGAGGAAGGTAAAAGGTCAACTTCACTTGACACGGCATGTGTCCCGGGTGTGACGCGAATACGACACCGCACCACACGAGTATCATTCCTTAATACCACAGCATACAGCGCAGCTGTGAGGAAGATGTCGTTTTGTTGTGTAAACATTCAATTGTTCCAGTAATGGTCCGTCTCAATACAGAGGCGTGCACTCAAGTGCATTTAACTTGTATGTTAAATTTGAAACATAATTTTCAAGTACATATATTTCCCAATCTGTCCCCAATCTACAATATACAGTAAATATATCCGTTAATTAAAAGAACGATAATTAGTCATTCGCATTTTTGCCATTTTCTAGATCCCGAAATCAACTTTTCGTAATAAATTCTACTGTTATTTAAAAAAATCACGTATTTCGTAATGTTTTTTTGCCAAAAAGTATTTGTGAAATATAATTATTTTCCAAATTATCCACGTACTTCGCGAATCCACGTACTATGTTATGCTGTAGCGTAACGACCAATAACATATATTACACGCCGGCAAACGACTAAACACCTGGGGCTCCCTCTACGAGTATATCTAACGATTCAATATCGAAATATCTCAAGATTATGATCATTAGTATGGGATTTTGAGTGTTCGTTCCATATAAATTATTACGTATTTTAAAGTTGTTTTTTTTTTTATTTTACCTTTAATAATTTCATGACAGTGAACATTAGTTTGTCAAAAACTTTGAATCGCAAATTATAATATCGTATTAAAATAAAAACCAGTGACAGCATCATATTTATACTACGCGTGCAAACATAAACAAGTTATTCTGTATAAACAAGTGACCATGTCAAAATCAAATAAGTGACGATCATAGTGTTTTTTTTTATTCGTATGCGTTTTTAAATTTGTTTTATGGCAGACTAATGTTTTGACTATCTTTATGTTTATCTATGAAAAGTCCATTGAGGGAATGAGGGATCTCTCAATGTCACAAAGAGTGGCAACTGATGGAACAGTTGAGGGATGTTAGATATATGGATGATATCGCCTTGTTAGGAACCTCTATGTGTGATTTATAGTGTGCAGCACACAAATCAGAGAACACGAGGAAGTCGGAGGACAGAGGTTATGTGGATCTCCTAAGCGTCAAGTGTGAAGACAAAATGTAGGCTATTTGACGCCTGTATCCTGCTTAACATATGTTGCTGCAAGGTTTTAAATATTGGCGTGTTCAAGATCAAGAGAGAAGACTTCTCAGTACGAAGTGCTGGAGGTAGTTAGGTCACATATTGGAGATGACACTTGGTTTTTTCGCTCGCAAGGGGCTCACTGAATCAAACGCCCATCTTACACTATCATATATATGATATACTGATGTTACGATAAAGAGATTGATAGTCGCGGTCTTACATGGACCTATGGATTATGTGGGCTATGAACCAACCTGGACCAGAAGTGTTTTATAACATACTTATGTTCCTGATGAAACGCATAAGATAATGATGACTATGATGTAGATATATCAACAAAGAACTTTCATTAGCAATCAAAATTATTGCTAAAATAATCGTAAATACAAACATATTTGTTATACTATCACACTTTATCCTTTTAATTGAGGTAGGGGGAAGACAAACATCCATACCTTCTTATTTACACGTACTACTTCTGCTTCGTCCACATCCAAACAATTCGTCAAACATACTACTCTGTTTCTCATACTAATAATTTCTCTAAGTTAACATTCCTCCAACAATCTCTTTCTATTCTTCCCTCGGTCTACTTCAATGCTTTCCATTAATGTCAAATAACATATATACGAGTACTTCACTTATTTTGTTAATCATTCACAACTCTCGCAATGTGTCGAAACTTTTTCAAATTTCCTTTTCTTTATTCTACTAATAATATCCGTATCTAACAAAGATTTATTATATTATTCAATTCGATCATAAATTGTATTTTTTTAATTAAATTTCAATGGTCAAATGATTTTTTTGATATAAAAAAAAAAGTGTCTAAAGCTCAACATTGATGTAAGCAGAGTTAATACTCGTACAATAGAAACAACATTATAAGATGCACCCACCACAATAACCAAGCTAACCGATATCATTTACTCAATTCATCCCAGCAATACTCGTACCATATATTCTACGCGTGGCAAGCTTTGCTATTGCATTTATTCGGCTACTTGTAATATTTTATAAATAAATAAATGAGAAAATAAATATGATGCAATTCCACTGCACTGATGTAACGCACATGTTAGTAAGTATCACTGCTCACTCACATGCCATACTTGTAATGTTCCCACTATCCACTCAATTTATGCACAAACTGGGAAACCTAACATGGCCTGTTCAGTGCTCGATGCTCGGTGCTAGCAGATCAGTCCATAACGGTTCGCTGGAGTATTCCATCAAATCCGCGGAATTCCAGTTCGCGCTTTTCGGAAAAGAAAATTTTCATTTGTGGTGTTAATGATTCAGTTACATTTTAAATTAAATTTAACTTAAATCGTTAAAATTAAAATTATATTAATAGTGAGTATTTAAGGCAGTGAAAATAAAAAATAGCTATATCCATCCTGAATATTATATTAATTAATTCGAGTACATAGATACCATCACGCCGTTCCACTGTCAGGGAAGGCAGAGAGGAGTGAGCGTCATATTTTCTTATAAATATTTTGCATAATTACGTCCATATGTCATCAAGACGCCTCCGTTTTTTTATAAGAATGCTTTTTTTTCTCCTGGGTGTTGCGGATGCGATCCCCAATGATTCCCATAAAAGGTTCCAGACTATGTAGTTAAGATATATCTTAGTCCACGTGCATGCAGTACGGATCGCGGCGGCATGATCTGCGTTTGAAATTGTTTTTACTACGGGTGCTGTATTGAGCCGAGAGTGACGTGCATATCTCAGTGGTTCTAAGCCCAAATGTATCAACTTTTATACGTTGGAGTGAACGTTGAAAAATACTGAGAGAAACCGAATAAATGCTGTAGAAATGCGTGAACTGAGAAGAATACAATGGGATGGCAACATATGATATAATACGGAATGAAGTGATTAGGGATGAATCTAAGCTTAAAGCTAATGTGTTGAATAAGATGATGAATAGCACTCTGACATGGTTTAGGCGTATGAAATGAATGAATGAAGAAAGACTAATAAAACAAGTATACAGTGCTAATGTGAGTGGAAGGCGTGATAGAGGAAGACCAAGGAAGGTATGGTTGGATCAAGTTTTGTTAGAAGGAAATGTAAAAAATCAGAGAAATCGTAGGAGTTGTAAGAGAAGGTGTATGGATGGGGAAGAGGTGAAATATGCGTTGCTAGTTTGGAAAGCTCTGCCCTCTCTGGCTACCCCAACAGGGAAACAACGTGATGGTATATGTATGTGTCCTAAATTATTAGTTTTTTCGATGTTGATATACTCGTATGTGTAGGTGTTATATTTTATTTTAAAAATGTTACTAATAAATATTAATAAATAATCGGTATTTTTTTTTATTCTAGAGATAGTGACTTTTGGTTTTATAAATTTGGTTTTAAGGGGTTCTCAGAATGTTAAAAAAATTACCTAACATCCCTAACGAAATAAGTGATACACGGGTATGTATAACTCAAATTTTTTTACACATAACTATCACTTTTCGCTTTCCTTTTCCTCAACAAATCTAATGGACGAATTGGACGCATCTTCTCAGCAACGCTTCATCTCCACAACTTTAAAACGTTCATTACAACCAGTTTATTACTCAGCGGGCGTATAGTGTGCCCCATACATGACAATTTTGAATTCACCTTTTTGTGGTGCCGTCTGTATATTCTCAAAATTGAAAGCAATGCAGTTTTACGATGCATTCCAACATCTCTGTTGATGTTGTTTGGATGTTTATAAATGTGTATTGTCTCTTTGATAAGGCGTGAATAGTCTTTTGGTTAAATCAATACAGTCAGTCCTAATGAGTGGACGCGAGTGCGAGTGCCGGTAGCGGTTCAGGTAGGTTAGCCACATTGGCCCGAGAATGGCGCTAGGAAGGCTCGAGATGGGCGGCAATGCTGGTCTAAGCAGGACGGCAAGGCGACTCTAGATGGGCGGTAATGCTGGTTCAGACTGGGCGGCACTGCTAGTCTGGGCAAGATGGCAGGACGGCTCCAGCAAGCGGCAATGCTGGTCCGGGTGGGACGGCAGGGTGGGTCCAGGCAGCGGCAAAGCTGGTCTGGGTGGGACGGTGAGGGAGCTCCAACGGGCAGCAATGCTAGTCCGAGCAGGGCGAAGGCAGTCGGAGAAGTCAACCCGTGAAGAAAACGGGAGAGCTGGAGTGGAGACTTCTTTGCTGGTCGGCTGCTGGCTGGTGATGATCCTCGGCTGGAACTGGCAGTTGTTTAATACCAGCTTGGCGCTGGTGCAGGCACAGCTCTCATGTGAAGTGAATCCACTCGGCACGGCAGCCGGGGGAAGAGTGAATCTTCACGTGGAGAATCCACCCGGCACGGCAGCCGGGTGAAGAGTGATTTTTTTTGAATGAATGAATGAAAACGAGTTCTTTAATTTTTAATAACTTTTTTTTTAAACGTGCGCATTTTACTGCGTCGTCGATCTTTTGTCAGTGATTTGAGGGAATACCTTTTCCACTGTTGTGTCATATGTGTGTGCAGTGTTATTTATATGTGTATACTTATATTAAGTATTTGTGTGATAATCTCCATTTTATTTTTAGGCTCGATGAGCCTTTGTTTTCTATCTCTCTCTTTTAGATTTGAATTGAGTCAACCATAGTTGGGCATGGTGTCTATACTTCAAAGGGATACGACAGCTCATGTCAGCGGCCCCGGCGGCGCAGTTCAGGTTAGGCGTCCTCCCGCCCCTCCCGGGGGTCTCAGTGAAGCGACGATGGTGAAGACGGTGGAGATGAGGTGACGATGCTGGAGAAGACGACGAAGAAGGCGCAAAGACGTGGTGAGGCTTAATGAGCTTTCTTTGCTCTTTATGATTTACTTCGCTAAATGCTCTACCGTCTGAGGGACTGTAGGCTATAAGAGCGTATATGAAGAACTCTGCTAGACCTTTAAGGAGAATAAATACATATATTTATAAGATCAAGTGTAGGTGTGGAGTGTGGGGATGGGAAGGTGTCGGCTGCGGCCTGTGTGATTGGAGCTTCCCCGCATTCGCATATGTATTGAAGACATATTCGGTGAGAAAACCACAGAAAACTCATCGAGGGAAGTCGAGCTTCAGAGGACCTCTGGGCTCTTCCGTTGTGCGATATTAACACATTCGGCTTGTGTGATTTTTTTTGTTCCGGATTCAACCTTTTTATAGCGACCACGAAGTAATTTTAGACAGTGTAAGTGGTTCGCTTGTCGTGTCCATTATTTGCCCAACTCGTTGGTACCATCCCGTTTCCGTAACAGTCGCGACTGGAATCAGCGAATCTCGTCACGACGGGTGATTGGTAGATAGGTGACGCCTATGGGCGCATCAATATATTCAATGAATTCTGTGAAATCAAAGTCAGAGAAGTGAAACTGAAATAATTATTTCCATTTATAAATAAAGTGCAAATGTGAGTGCAAGGCAGGGCAGAAGACGACCAAGGTAAGTATGGCTGGATCAAGTAAATGATCTTTTAAAACAAGGAAACGTAGAAAGTCGGATAAATCATAAGAGCTGTATAGATGTGGAGAAGGCAAAGGATGTGTATCGAGATAATAATACCATGTGATCTGTCCTCTTTGCCTACCCCGAAAAATAAATGGGGTGATGGTATGTATGTATTTATAAATATAGTACATGTAAATGATCTAGTATCATATCATATCCTCAGTGAGATACAGGCAAAAGCCTAGTTTACTGGGGATACGACAAATGAAAGGCAACAAAACCAGATCCATTAAAATTATATGTCCAAATCAAATTACCTGTTGTTTTTTCTCAAATTGTGTATATTTATTGTCATGTGTAATAATAAAATAAAAGTATATTTCTTGTGTACACAAAAAATATTTATAAACAATTACTAAATCGTATTTATTGTATTATTATTTTCCAAAAAAAAAGAGGAAACCCAAAAATAAAAGCTTGCACAAGGCACATACAAATCTAGTAACGGCACATATTCTAATAAATAAACATTATCCATAAGTGATCACTTTGAAGCCCGTTCAAATTGTTGCAGTTAATTTGGATACTTTTGATTTTATAGTATATCGCGATGATATACTTCATGAAGATTCATATTATCATACTACCTGATAAATATTAACGTTCAATTCACTCCAAGTCATTAAAAATTTAAAATTTCATTAATATACTTGGTCACCCTACTTTGAATACAGTATGACAAAGCAACTGAAGTAAATAAGATTCCTACCGCGGTCTTCCCGCGATTTTAGTGCTCAGTCTGTCTTCAAGTCAATCGTGATTTATTTGTAGCATACCCACGGTATGGCAAATAATAGATACATTGTTTTACTGATGGCGTTTTGAATGAGATCGTTAGGTTGCCTACCTGAACTTTTTTTACGTTTGGTTGATCGTTACGAAATTCGCATAAGCAAGTTTACGGTATGTTACGGTCAAGTGGGATCCGGAATACTTCATTAAAAGTCCGGTAGAGTTATGAAACACTTTTTTCATTCTCCACATAATGCGGATATCTCAATTTTACATAATGTGGTTCTGATTCATTATAATTCACATGGAAAAATACCATGGAGGATTGTCCTCATACTATCCATATTTTCTCATACTCATTAATATATTCACAGCAGTGGCTTAGCTAAAAAAATTGGGCCCCAATGCAAAATGAAAAAAGGGCCCCAATAAATGTTTTGTATATTTGTGGGCCCCTATAAATGCGCTCATAGGCGTCATCATCTATCTAACAGTCACCCATCGTTATGAGATTCATCACCCCGAATGAAGAAAAGAAACATCGAAGAAAATAAATTCAATTCAATCAATACATTCAGCACGCTGATGGAAAAAAAGGTCATACCCTAACCATGCAAATAACGATGTCAATTTCAATCGCGACTGTAACGGAAAAGGGATAGTCCCAATGAGTTGGACAAATGCTTGACACGATAAGCGGACCACGCACTATATCCAGAAATACCCGGTGGACCCGGATCAACGAGATTCACTCTTTACCCGGCTGCCTTGCCGGGTGGATTCTCCACCTGATTGCCTACAAGATTGATCTTCACTTCACCTGAAATCTGCTTCTGATAACGCGGACTACCTCACCCTAGAAGGGAAGATTGAGCCACATAGCTGGTATAAAAATGCCCGCCAGTTCCAGCTGAGGATCATTCACCAGCCAGCATCCAACCAGTCAAGACGTATCCACTCCAGCTCTCCTGCTTTTTTCACGTGGCTGACTTCCCCGGCTGCCTGCCCATCAAGAGCCGCTCTAACGTCCTGCCTGGACCAGCATTGCCACCTGCTAGAGCCGCCGTGCGCTCCTGCCTGTAGCAGCATTGCCACCCACCTAGAGCCGCTCTGCCATCCTTTTGGACCAACGTTGCCGCCTGCTAGAGCCACCTCACCACCCTGCCCGTTCCAGCTTTGCAGAGAGTAAATTGAAAAAAAAATTGTTGAGTTGGCATTGTCGCCCTGAGCCCTTTGAATACACTCCTCCAGCCACGGTAGTAGTACTATAGAGACATTTTATTGCCGGAAGGTGGTATCAATAAGATATAAGAATATTAAGAACTTCGTGGTTTTATCCATTAAATAGTAAGAACAAAATTGATCATTCATGCGGAGGCGACTTGCCTCCGACCTCTGCCTCAAGGTACTTACCTTTTACTCAAGCCGCGGCGTGGTACAGTTTTTTCTTGGATTTTTAAATATATGTTCCAAACCCGGAACCTCTGACAATTTGGGAGCTCTAAACGATACACCATTTAGCCGTACAGTAAATTCAGACATGTTTACAAATTAAAAAAAAGCCTTCCTTTGATTTGCAGCGATTGTCTGGTCCCTTACTCAACACGTATTGGCAGAGCACTTATGTATATACGTATACATCGATAATATTTTTACGTGTTTTCATAATACACGTCAGAAATGTTTTTTGTTTTTAATTTATAACTTCATTTCTTGTTGTGGTAAATTTTAATTTCATATAAGGGCTTAAAAAAGTATTGATACTCAGTCAAGTATCGATACAAAACGTTTAATAGAGCGCCATCCTTTTAGGCCCTTACATAACGTATGTCCAAATGTACCGCATTGGCATTGTTACGCCACTGATTCAATGTGTCACTCAATTAATTCAATATCTCTAAACCGCGCGTCACTGAGTGTTTAATCATCACATTAGTTTTGCAAACTCGTATATTCCTCTCAAGTATGTCCAATTAAAAATCTTCTCAGCCTAGAAACCTACCTTCTTGCAACTCCGCATCATCCCTTCTCCATATGTTTAGAAAAACATATTAAGTAATAAACCACATTGGTTCATTCGTATGATAATCTGCAATATATGCGGATCGACGCAGACATGTTGAAGAAATGTTATCTTCGGGCCCAATAATCAAATCTTCGGGTTAGGAACCACTGGAGTAGGCAAGTACCTCACAGTTTGCTATTATACGTGTAAGACAATAACACTCGTAAATGTCTAATGAATGACATTTTATGAACTTTTAACCAGACTGGAACCCTTTTTTATTATTTTGTTGGGTTCCATCGGGAATCGAATCCGAAGCCCCCGGGTGGAAGTCCTGCATCTAATCAACTAGGCTACAGAGATCAACAGAAAACTTACTAAGAGAAGACTTCCGATATGTGATAGAAACACATTCACCTTTAAGACGGAGTGTAGTATATGATATGTGTGTAATGTTCATACGAGTATACCCCTTAAGTCCAAAATGTTTCCGGCATGAACAAATTGTGGACACGCTCATCACACGGTCAGACGATGTTACATTTAAAATTGGACACATCTACCCTCAATAGTACGTCAACTAGAGACGATAGAAGACGTATTAATGCGCTATATTCTGCAATGTTAAAAATTTAATATAACGCGGTTACATAATTTATTTTAAAATAACAAAAATTTAACTGAGTTAAGATGCTAACGTTGTCTAATTTCTACCGGGCTGATAACCGTGTGATATTCAATTTTTAACATTTCAGAATATAACGAATTAATACGTCTTCTATCGGTTCCAATCGATAAACTGTTCAGGGTAGAGGTATCAAATTTTAACAAAAAAAAATGCATTGCCATGCTTTGTACGTGGCCACGCTCTTATTTATTCACGTCGATTTTTTTTGGACATAAGTGGTATATTAATAAATATTACACACTACGCCTTAAAGACAAATGTGTTCCTATCACATATCAGAAAATCTACAGTCTTCTTAGTATTATATTTGGTATTTCCTTGGTAAGTTTTCTGTCGATCTCTGTGTCCTGGCAGATGATAAGACACTGATCTTACACCCGGGGGTTTCAGGTTAAAAAGTGTGGTTTATGTTCATACATGTTCTAACTGGTTCAGAACGGAAACATTTGAACCTTAGTGGTATTGTTATAAATTTTGGTAAAACCTCTCAAAAAGTGTTTCTTAAAGTGCTTCAAGTGCTTCTTGAAGTTTCATACGTCACCCATATGTCTGCACTTAATATATGGAGTGGCACAACAAGAACTGCAATTTTAAATTTACCGCCATTTTTCAGCAGTCAAACGTATAATATTTATAATGGACATACGTCATCTACATGATGTTTTCCCCATTTTTATGATAATTTTTAATCATTTCTAAGCGTTCTGCAATCGCTGCATGATTAATTTATAGATTATGTACTCGCATATCACGTATGTCCATTATAAATATTATACGTTTGACACTTGAAAAATGGCGTCAAATTTAGAATTGCAGTTCTTGTTGCGCAACCCTATATAATAACAGCTATTTTTATACAATAATATATTATATTAAGTTAATAATAAGAATATATTTTTTATATAAATATAGTAAACGAGACATATGACACAAGTAGAAGTTGTCTCAGTGGTTAATTGTTTCCAAAGTGGACTCAGTTGACTAATTTCATTCGGTATTTCTACGAAGGTGCATCCATAAGTGGAATTAATGTAATAATATTTCAATATAAAAGACAATAGGCTGGTAGACCGTAGAAGGATGTGTGTGTTGGTCGCTTGTTATCATCGGCAGATACTCCTACCTCGTTGCCCGTACCTACTTAATCCGCTAATTTGTATTCAGGGCGGCGGGTGAGCGGTCAACAGGCTACATTTTTGGGAACAAAACGACTCGACACCATATTTCTGAGCATTGCCATGGGCAGGGCTTGTGTCACCTCTGTGGAAAAAATAAAATGGCGCCCTTCGTAAACAAAAAAAACACAATTTTACTCATATTTATTATCTTAAGAATGCATGCATAAATAAACAGGATTTTAAAAGTAAGATTTAAAAAGGATTAATAAATGGCGAAATAATGACTAAGTGAGTATGTTTACGTGTATAGGCGAATTAAAAGGAAAATTGAAAGAATAATAAGGATAAAGAACTAGGTAAGCGGTGTACTAAATGTAAAAAAAACAACGAAAAGCAAAAATTACGACACATAATACGAGTACTGTGTCCAACTTGCCGTATGGAAATGAAACTTAGGAGAAGATATGATAGATGAAAACAAGATTTGTGCTTTGGAGATGCGTGTACTGAGAAAATATTGTGGAGTATTAATGTTTGAAAGGAGATGGAATGAAGACATTAAAAATGCATGAGTCCACAAAAGGGATGTTTTAAGTAAGATGGAAAAAAAATCTTTAAGATTTGTATATGTGGAGGAAATGATTGATGAAAAAATGACTAAGTGAGTATAAAAATGAGAAGTACAAGGTGTGTAGACTGTGGAAAACATGACTGGATTAAATAAAATAGATTTTAATATAAGATAAAGTGAGAAATAGGAATAATATAATGTTGTGCATGATGAAATATATGAATGTGGAGGAGGCGAAAATTTTGCACTGTATTAAACTGTCGTTGTATACGGTACAATTGTGGGTTTATTGCCATGTGGCCATCTCTTCCAACCAACCCTCTTACAGGACGAATATCATGGCTAAACACTCAGTCACACGTGGCATAGAGATATTGAACCAACTTAATGACACTTTTGATATATTCTCGGTACCGCCTAGCAGTATGAGAAGAATCCTGGCTGATATTCTTTCTAACGAATAAGCTATCGCTAGAATCAGACCCTCTTTGTGTAACAGGAGAAATCCGTGCAAAGTGGATAAATTAAAAAAAAAACAGACTGGAATCCTTTTTAAAAAATCTGTAATCAAACCCGCTACCCCTGGGCTGGGATATGTGTCTGGCCAACTAGGCCACGGAGGTCAACCCATTGGTAGGACAAAGTTTTGTCCTTGGATAGAAACGTTTAGAGATCTGTTATCTCTGCCTACCCTGCAAGGGGCACGGTGTGATTATATGTGTGTACTTAAGAAAACACTTGAAAAGAAACCTTTTGGGGAGGTCTTATATGTATATATTTTTTTATTATATGATTGTGTTGGTCTTTAATTGATTGAGTTTGATGCAATATGACCGTGGTCAAGCGTGAATCTAGGATAAATATTCATGAAGGTGTTTGTGAAGCGTTCTACCACTCGGCGCCTGCGTACACCGCTCACATTGCACAAATGAAACGACGGCCCTGATTCTGAGATATAGAAATCATTACTTCATGTACCAACATGCCAGGGTTTGAGTGTACACAAACCTCAATGATCACGTATTGTTATTTGGAAGATTTTGGGCGGGTAATATTAGATACATACTTGCTCAAATTGAGGTGGTGTGTCACTTGCGAGGTTTTCATGGAATGCGAGTTACTACATAGTTCTTGTCAACATTACCTCATATTATTTCTTTAAGCAGAGATCAATCAAAACTGTGACATTCTTTTATAACCACAGCCGAAATCGAAGCTTCGGTAAATAACGAAATCTTTACCGAAAACAAAATATTTTCTACTAACACTTAGTTAAATGTT
This sequence comes from Odontocerum albicorne, assembly GCA_949825065.1. Taxonomy (NCBI): domain Eukaryota; kingdom Metazoa; phylum Arthropoda; class Insecta; order Trichoptera; family Odontoceridae; genus Odontocerum; species Odontocerum albicorne. The sequence continues at coordinate 19,188,958 of OX463854.1, read as the reverse complement.
TTAAACTAAATTGTAAAAATATCTTAAAACAAGCTAATGGACATTTTCAACCACCATTCCTAATAATTATGGCGATTTTTATCTCTTTTAACTGAAAAAATAGCATTTGACAGATTCATTTTTAGAAAACTCTTAAAATATTTTCGGTTTTTCGACAGTGTTTGCAATTAAACCCAACTAAGTATACAAAATCCGACTCTTGAAATCTGAATGGATTTTCAAATAAACCTTAAATACAATATTTGAGCATTGAATTAATTTAAGATTTCTTCGTATTTCATGTTTCCATCCTATATAAAGCTATGAATTAGAAGTATGGAGATCAGAAATAAAAAAGAGCTCTGAATCATCACAAAATGTCGAAAGATGGGCCATCTGAGTCATGTACTGAGAAGGGAGAGAAATCTATCTTACGCCGCCAGCAAACGCTGGAATAAGTTAACTTCTTCACCCTTGAAAGAAGAAAATAATGCTCGATCGTTTCGTAATGCCCTCAAAAGACACCTTCAGAGTGATTTGGAAATTGTCTATCCTCCGCTCTTTCCATTATTTTTCTGCTGCTCTGTGTCTATTATTATATTGTCTTATAGTTTATTTATCTGTTTTGTCTAAATTTAGACCCTCTCTTAACTCGCTTTATGCTGGCAGTGAATCTTGGCATACATGCTTATATGGGCATTTACGAAAAAAGTACGGTCAAGAATACAAGAAATTGGAACGAGATATCTCCGAGAAGTCTTCGGGAGTTTATTTATTTATTGAACACTTCATCGTAAAAACAATCTGGCGCCTTATTGACAAAAAACAGATAAAAGTAAAAAAAAGGAAGTTACTTGGTCGTAAAAAATATTCAAATGATTATTCATCTTTATGACATTTATGAACAATATACATAATAAAAGTAAAAGTGAGATATCACCAATCAAAGGAAAAGGAAGGGATGGTGGAAAGGAAAGAAAAATTAGGAATGAAACACGTTATATAAATTATGATTTTTTTCAGTCGCATCTTAAAATTATGGAGTTACGAGTATGTTGACAGACCCAAAAACGTGGATATACAACAGGACTAGGTGTTGAACCCTTTCTCCTATACATTGAAAGTAATACTCGCAAAACAAATTGAAAAAAAAATATATAGTTTTTGTTTCTGAAGTAACTAGATAAATTAGTTTCAATTTATTCCGTTCGAAACTACATTCGGACATTGAAAGACTTTTTGATTATGTAACTATGGGGGGTCTCGATTAAATGCAAAAATCGAGTGAATTCGATTTGCATATAATTGTATTTTGATTCACAGCGACAAACGATTGCCAATTAATTAGAAATTCTGAATTACATTGAACATGAAATCTTAATACTAAATAAGTTTGATTGAATCTTAAAATAAAAGCAGCTTTTATGATACTCGTAATGAACATTGCAAATGCATCATGATGCTTGCCGTAACTTTTTTTAGTACTGGTTTTGAAAGTTTACGAAGGTACCCGTTTATTTTATTTTTATAAGTAATAATGAAAATTATCAAATTTCAAACACACGCACTCGGGATGCTTCGTCGAATGAGTGCAGGCAATATAAATGGCGTCATTTTTTTATCGGCCAAATTTCATTATCAAGAACTAATGATCATGGTATGAGTATAATCCATCCATCCTGTCGTGTAGCTCATGACTGAGTATCGTAACTCCCACGATAGCCTCCGACGACTCCTCTCCATCCCTTCTTGTACTTCGCGGCTCGAAGGGCAGTTGTTCAGGGTAGTACAGTAGTCCAGCATCTCTCACTTGGTCAGTCCAACACGTCGGGATTCTTCCTCTTGTGCGTCGTCCTTCCACATATCCAAGAACCACAACCCTCTACAAACTGTCTTCTTGTTCGCGAGCAATGTGCTCAAAGAATTGTAGGACTTCGAAGGCATATTGTCGACAATCTATCGGTGATTTTCAGTTCTTCGAGAATGGAGGTGAGTATAATATTTAAATATTTCTTTTTAATGTTTTAAATTTACTGAAAAATAATTTTACCGTGATGTATCGGACGTATGCGACACCTTAAATATGATTAATGTATATTTTCTTGTTTTTTAATATTTAAAGATGTTTAGTTTGATGTACTGAAATATTCCTTGTGCGTGGCCTTCGCGAAAGCTACTATCAAAAGTCGGCCGGCCCATGCAAGCGAAAACGTGCGAAATACGTAGTATCTCGCAAGCCATGACGGCATACACGGGTCAAAATAGGAGCTTACGATTAGCGATTGGCCGCACATAAGGAACGCAAAACACCAAAAATATATTTTCAGTTTCTCGAACGTCAATTGTATTTTACTTACAACCAACTTCTACCTGCTAAAGAGGAATCTCTTCACCCTGCCACTTTCACCGGAAAAGCATAAAGTGAGCCGAAATCTCCGAGTATTGAGCAGCAGCCATTCACCTATCCTAGTCTTTGTGCGGTGCTGTACAAGTGATATTAAAAATCAAAACTTGCACAAAATATTCTATTAAAAAAAGTTTCATATTAAGGGTAAATAATTTACTTATCCAAAATAATAATATTTTATACGAAAATAGCTTGAAACCACCTCTTTGTTTCCAATTATTTGAATTTCATTTTTCCACTCCACTACTATTTTTTTAAGATTGTCGTTTCTTGTTGAATAATGGAATTTAGCATATTTTTGCTGAGTTTTTTGGATCATTTCGCCATTCCAAGAAACATTTACGATTTAAGTCAATGTATTTTTTTATTCATTCATCATTGTCATCAAACCAATTCTGGTGTCTCATCTCCTGACAACCGATCACCGAGCGCCGATCCATGGTGATGTTATTCACGATTTGAAAGGGATCCATTATTCATCAATTTCATCTTAAAAACTTGGTGTGAGATTGTTTGAGATATGATTCTTGAAAGTATTACAGAAGAACGCCGATTATCCGTTGTAATTGGAGGACACTCGAGCCCGGATGATTGAAAAACACGGTTAGTCCAAATTAAATTTTTATTGAGTCAACCATTTTAAGAGTTTAAATGACAGATTTTGCTACGCAAGATGAGTACACAAACAAGCTTTCTCAATGTTTGACAGATACAACCGCAATTACATTTAACAATCCCGGATACACATATTTTCGTGTCGGTGTGGACGCGGGGAAACACCGCTAACTTACTAACGTTAGTCAATTAATAAAATGTAAACCATACATTTTATAACAATTTAGGTCCTTGCTTAGTAATTTACACGTTAAAATGTTTGAGAAGAAATATTCTTCGGAATTACTAAAAAATGTACTTAAGAAGACCACGGTTAATCCAACTCACAGATAATTTAACTCACTATAATTGGCGCTCTACTGTACTATAAGTTTAAGTAGATATGAGTTATATTTTATGTGTTAGAGTTTTGGTTGCTATCTTCTGTTTGATATATTTGCTTTGCAGCCTATCAGACGGTGACCTGTCCAGCTTTTATCAGCATTGAGTATTGCTCTTTTGATAGATATATTTTTTTGTCACGCTTACGATCGATCGAGAAGATGCCAATGTTTTGATAGAGGGTACCACCATACTTTTTATCTGTCCTTTTGACAAAGATGGTGTTAGTCATTAAGTTATATTGCGAACATTTCCTCAGAAAGAGTATTCCATTAGAGTTGACCTTGCCAATACCATTGTGTCATATCACTTCTCCCCACACAGATGCAGTTTCGAACTACAAATAGTGAAAAAAAGGTAAACAAGCCTACACCCCGAACTTGAAGCAAAGGTCTTGAGTACATTTGCAAGTGGCACTTCACACCCTCGAATTGAAATCACCCAGGAGGAAAAGTTTATCTACTTTAGGAACATTTTTAACACATCCTCCAATTGGTCGATCAATTCAACATTGGATGTGTTGTCTACATCCAAAATTGGGCTATAAACACATAAAAAAAAAATTGGATGAAGTTTGAGTTTGATAAATCGTTCATTTATTTCGACAATTTGTTCACAATGTTGTTTTACATATACGAGTATAGTGTATTTGACGTTTTGCTTCTGCATTATCCTTCCAGAAAGAAACATACCCTCCAAGATTGTTCGTTTAGCCTCGCCGGCAAATCGAATATCTGATCAATGTGTCTCCTCAGTTCTTGTGATATGAGCGCTGTTCTTCTTTTGGGTATATTACTACTATTCGTATCCATCAGCATTCTAATGTTTCATGTGGCTATGTTGGTATAAGTGTTTGTTTTCTTTTTATGTTCTAACAGCAGTATGGTGATCCCTTTGGGCGCGGCTGCCCAGACCGTTATTTAGGACAGGAAACCTATGTTTGGAGCATATTTTCTAGCCCCTCCGTGGAGTGAGTGAGCGGCCTCTCAATAGGACTGCTCCATCACTGGTGTAGCTGCCAAGACAGTTAATTACCTGTAACTCCCTCAATTGAAGCGACTCAATCATACACCTGCCACTTCCGTGTCGACTCTTGACAAGACTCCCAGAACACACTCCTGTTCCCGATCTATCGATTGTTGATGAAAAAACTTTCTCAACATGTAATATATGGAGTGTCGATGAAAGTAATATATATCTACAGCGCCCTACATATATACGAAGGCTATGTACAATACTTTGTGAGTTAGAAATATTTTGTAGGCTGTACATGAAAGTCCTAAATGAAATCAAGTTAACTTTAATCAAAATATCACATCAATTGTTAAAAATACTTTTAACTTCCTTCTAACGTCGAATCTCCCCTTTTATCCAAGCAATTAAGACTGTGGTACTTCCGTTAAAACTTTTACGTACTTCGTTTCCAGCCACTATCATTTCGTGAGTCACCATTCAAATTCATCCCGTATGCGTTTATTCCTGCACGTGCACCTTTGACCATCAATTTACTTACTCCTTCTGTATGGGTGGGGTTTAACCAATCATATCCTCAATTTAATTCAATTTTACAATCTTATATACATATATGTTGCATTGTAAAAAGTCAACAGCATAGTCATAACTGTACAATGACATCATTGGTAACAATTGTGTATTTTCTACTTTACCATCATTAGTTTCAAGTATTGTTTTAATGTTTGACTACTAGAGAAATATTTAATATTCACGACGAGTCCTAGGCATATCATCAATTTATTGTTTTATATTTGGTAGGCAGACAAAGTTTAAGGCATTCGCATTTGAATCACGTTGCTGCAACTTCCGTTGGCCTGGGCATCATAAATGGCATGAATACGATGGCGGCTACGGAAATTTTCAAGTTGAATAAAAATGTGACAAATATAGCTGGTCGGCGGATCCTATCTCGGGGCCGATCATTATGTCCGATTAAGGGTAGCTGGCACTTTCCTGTACGAAACACAACATGTATTTAAACGTAAATACATGCAAACCTCGATTCACACCCGTTGCAAAAGATACTTGTACAAAAATAATCGCCGTAAAAATGAACCTAATTACATAATATCAGTAAGCTATCTTCCAGATATTCCTACAAATAGATATGAAAAAATGTATTTCTTTATTTAGCTTAGAAATAAATGTAGAGTCGATTTATATATCTAAAATGCAAACAATAAAGATATCACGAATGTGTTAAGGATGAAGATAGTTTTTTTTTGTTAGATTTAACTTTTCCCGTATTTTTTTTGTTAGAAATCATCTATTTTTTTAAGTAAACTTCACTGAGGTCGTGAATCAGCAAGGGCATTCACATTTTTTTTATTTTCGAGAAGACTGTTAAAATGCATTGTGTTTTTACAACATTTACGTTGGTTTACGTTATCCCTTCGTTTACCCTTTGTGGCTGGATTAATTCGCTGATCACATTTTGTGGTACTAATATGATAATCGAGTCAATAATTTCTGAAGATCTTTATATATATACATCTTCGGACCGATTGGTTACTCCGATATAGTGGTGTCAAAGAATAGTTTTGCTGCATTGAAAGTTTTCTGTGACAGTACTGGCAACTTTCCGGACTGTGTAAACTTCAGGCCTTAAGCCGCTTTATAAGTATATTTACTGCGCTACGAATCATTTTCCTTCTCCCGTGACACAGGCCTTAAGTCCGTCATCGCTACTATTCTCTTCACACTCAGATGCATCATCGCCGGAAGAGGAGTTCCTTTGGGTATTTCCTTCTTCATTGCTAAGTGACGTCGCACCTATCATAAAAATTAAGAATATTTCGATCTTCTAATGTAAATCGTACTGGGTGGGGGCTTATTTTGTGCTTATCACTTAGTGGGGGGGGGGAGGTTAGATTGAACTGAACTGGCAAGATTTACGCTTTGGTTTGGCTGTTAGTCGGGCGGGAACCCCGTGTCGTAGGAACCGCGAGGTTTCCTTCAAAATACAAAGCTAACCAGCATTATTGCGAATCGGCGCAAATCATATAGCCGTAAGCCGAGGGCTGCCAGTAAGATATCGTAGGGCTACTACCAAAAGTCAGTAAATTCACATTTAGGTATTGAAGTAGGCATCGTTGTAGATAACCTTACCAATTATCTTTATCCTTAAAATAGTATCCGATATGTTATCAAAGCTCTCAAATGTAAGATATGCAGATGACATCAAAATAAGAAATGGCTACACTCCTTAAAAAGGTGGAACACGAGAGCAAGCTCCTAGGCCTGGAAATCAATAATTCAAAAACTAAGTTAATGATAATAGACCACAGTAACCAACTGCTGCCAAATAATGTGAATCATGGTCTATAAATGGTAACTGACTTTATTTACTTAGGCTCCAGTATACCAACGATGGAAGATGCGAAACTGAGGTAAAAAGAAGAACTGGAATGGCAAAAAATGCAATATCAAAGCTAGAAAATATAAAAAAGAGCAGAACTATCACCATTACGGTGAAAATACGCCTAGTTTAGTCTCTCGCCTTCGCAATGTTTATGTATGACGCCGAGACTTAGACTCTGAGAATAAGCGAGAGACGTAAAATAGATGCATTTGAAATGTGATATTGGAGAAGAATGTTACGAACTCCGTGGATAGCAAGGCGAACTAATGCTTCCATTCTCGAAGACCTAAGAATCACCGACAGATTGTTTACAATATACCTACGACGAGTCCTTTGATTCTTCGGGCATATTGCTCGTGGCCAGAAGACAGTTTGGAGAAGTTCGTGGTTACTGGAGGCGTGGACAAATGACTGGGTGCAACTGGACTACCCTGAACAACTTCCCTTCGAGCCGCGGAGTACAGATATGGATGGAAAGGAGTCATTGAAGGCTATCATGGGAGTCACGATGCTCAGTCATGAGTTACATGACAGAATGGGTGTTATTGATTTTGGTGAAAATAGTAAATCCCATAAGCTCTTCAGTCAAGTAAACATTTCTACGAATCATAACTGAATTGAACACTATACCATTAAGATATATAGGTAGCTAAGAAATAAACAAGTGACATTTTGAAATACTGATAAAAGACTATAACAGCAATTACAAACATTTGACAGTCACTTCTACACACCGAAAAAATTATATAATTAATCCAAATGGACTCAACTCACATTTTACCTATTCTGTGATGATTGAATGAATATCTCGAACATCTCAGAGCAAATAAAATGTGGATTGGATCCTTTATGTACCACATCTATTTTATACTTCAAACAAACGTTTTTTTTTAAAGTTTGAACATCAACACGTTAATTTATTGGACTGTAATTTTAATGGAATCTTGGTTTCATTTTTATTTATTTTTGACAAGAAATTTCAAAAATAGGTAATTTATGAAAAAACAACTGGTAATTTAATATGGATACAGTTTTTATGAATCTGGGTTGGTTACCTTTTATTTATCGTGTCCCCAGTAAACTAAGCTTTTGTCTGTATCTTACTGAGGACATACAAATATAGCATGGAAAAATAAGTTCATATTACTTTCCGATTGTTGATTATACAACACCCCGTTGCATACTCTCATCAACTCGATAAACAGTGAGACTCAATTACATACGTATTATATATCACGCGAATCAAACTCCCCATGCTTCATCATTCCAGACAGACCAAATAGTCCATCCAAGATCAAGCACCCCCATAGGAAATAATCGGGGGCGGTCAAATCAGGGGATCGTGGGGACCAGTCGATATCACCACTTTTTGGCATTATTCGGCCGGGAAAAGTTTCTCGAAAAATTTGCATCGTTGCACGAGCTGTGTGTGATGTGGCACCGTCCTGTTGGAACCATATGTGCTGTATGCCCAATTGATCCAATTCGGGCACAATAAAGTTTACCAACATGTCACGATAGCGATCACCAGTAACTGTTACAGCATTGCCTCTAGCACCCTCAAAAAAATATGGCCCAATGATGCCGCTGGTCCAAATGGTGCACCATACAGTCACTCTACGAGGGTGTAATGGTCGCAATCGTCTGGAAAAATTATGACTAGATATTTTTGGGATGCGGATGGCATACTGCTGATAGATTACAAAGATAAGGGTATCACAATATCTGGATAGTACTACTCTAGTCTGCTGAGGCAGTTAAAAGAAACTGTGAATGAAAAAAGGAGGGGAAAAATATTGCCTTTGGGCAGATGTTCTAGCTCTAGGGATGGTGAACATTTGATCAGTTACCATGCGTGTCATGTGTCTCTGCTGTGTCAGGATATTCTCGTACAAGTGAAATTTCAACGTGGCAAAAAAGTTATGAAAGTAAGAAATATAGTAGAAATTAGAGCTTATCGCAGAGTGTATTTAATAATTTCAGCCACGTAGAATAACAAATTTACAAAACGTTTACTCAAAAATCCCACAGTGTGTAATAAACAATTCCTCAAAACTTATTTTCCAAGTATGTCCAGTAACAATAATGTAGTTAGTTATCTTAATCTCTTACGAAGATATTTATATACCAGCAAAAAAACTAAAACCTCTGAGACATAATACAAAACCTTACAATTTTATACGAATTTTGCACATTGAAGTGCAATAATACTAGTGTTCAACATAATGTGAGCATATGGGCACAAATACGAGTATGTATTTAGGTGTGCGGTGTTTACCGCGAGGCTGTGTATACGAGTAGTTATCTAAGCTCGCATCTTCAGTGTTGTGACTCGTGAGAGTTTTGCTAATCGCGTTCCGTTTAATTTAAGTTGGTTCACAATCAAGAAATTATACAACTATATTGACCAACTTAACATACTGAAGTTACGGATAAATGTATCTGATATGATGTATCTACACGTTTGGAGTAGATGCATTCAAAATTTTACTTTAGATCTTCTTCTTGGTCGATTTTTGAGGACTGAGGGTCGTGATCTCTTCGGTCCATCTGCCCAACACTGCTCAATAATATTCACTACTTCTCCCTACTTTGGGTCTCTCGGAGTACTGCCGTCACAGATGATCCTGTTGCTAACCTGGCTTGGTCATTTATCACTGCCTCGTCGTCGCTCTAAACTGGTTCGAATCCCACGCTGTGCTACTCCCCTCGATTGACACATGCCTATTTTCCGCCTAGTATTCGAGGTATAAGGATACCTATAACTTCGGTCATATATATTAAAAAAAAAAAAGGAAAAATGAACATGCCGGTGTGCTCTGATTGTCTCACTTGCTATCAGATCCACTACAGCGGTGTGGCTGGTGAATTTGCTGGTGTGCAACGGTTCACTTTCTTGAAGAGGAGAAAAAAGAAGAAAAAGATTAAAACTCCACGGTACAGCTTCGCTTTCCAACTGAATTGGTATACTATTTGGCCATATAGTCGTTGAACGAGGCCCAGTAACGACTAACATATATGGCTTAATAATAGAAGTACTCATCGCAGACAGATTATTGCCAAAAAACTGTGAAATTTGGAGATTAAAAGTCAACTTGAAGATGTAGTCCGAGTCGCTTGCATATTCAATTATGTGTTGTGCACTTTGAATTATTTTTTAAACTTTCATTTGAACGCCCAAATTCATTAGTCATTCGTTAAATATTTCTTGTCATCCAAGTCCGTTGGTTTGGAACCCCTCAGCGATATTTTTGGTCGAAAAATGTTCATTATACTAAAATTTTAATTTCGTTAAAACGGGATTCGTTCAACATATTGTTAATGTACGTTCGTTCGATTCAACAAAACATAATCATTATTCTGAAATGTTCGTTACTTCGGTATTTATTATTGTGAAATTTGACCTACATTACTTTTTTAAAAGGAATACGTACGAGTAATAAATTTAGGATATTCAAATGCTACAGTATTCTAAAATAATCTGTATCAGTACTAATTTCACCAAGTAGTTTTTCGTGATCGAATATGATTGTCAGCCATTATTATGTGGAGGAAAAACCTGTGCGTGTATTGGTTTATTGTGTATAAAATGTTGTACTTCAGCAAGCACAGACTCTTAACATACAATATTAAAACCAGAGTTTCAACGGCAAGGAGATTAAACTTCCAACACGATAGGCAGGTTTAATCCTCTGGAGTATTTCGTCAGGCAGTTTTATACAGCGCTATTTTTGTAGTGTTCAAAAGCCCTATAATAATTTATGATCAAGAGCATGTAAGCTACCGAAAAATACAAATTCTAATGTAAAATGGTCTAAGAGTAAAACCAATCCGGAATTGAATCCGCCAGGAATCAAACGTGAATGCTAAGCAAGCGGGCACCCCAGATTGTGAAAGCAAAGATAACAGACATTGTATTAAATTTTGGAAAAAAATGTTTAACGCTGGCAGAGTACGACTAAATTAAGATTAAGCTTTCAATAAAATATAACTTTTAGTCTCTGACTGCGCCCCGTTTTAGACTTGTCCTCGGGTACAACTGTCCCCTCTGTCCCCAACCCTCGTGTTCCGCGCTGTTTGGGGTTTTTTCTTGGCAAAAAACGAATGTTTCATCTACTTGTTAGAGCAGTTTTGATTTTGAACCTGTCGCATTTAGATAAAACCTAGTAGTCGCCTAGCTGTCTATTGATCATTCACGTTAGAATCTATGTTAGAAGCAGTAACTGTTAAAATGGTCTGTGATTTTCTCTGTATGGCCCCGTAAAAAATATATTTTTATCACTTTTATCCCTCTTGGATTTTTCTAGGGAAAAAACGTCGTATTCGTTTCAACAATACGATATTATGATCGAATTTTATTTATATACGCATCTTGATAACAAATTAAGTGAATCATTATTAAGTCATTATATTACAGCGTTCATCAAATTAAATTATGTAGATCTTGAAATACTTAAATTATATAGAACTTGAAACATTTAAATGATGTAGAACTTGAAACACTTAAATTATGTAGGAATGGAAACACTTAACCTATGTAGAACTTAAAACACACGGTTTTTAGGTCATGTTAAATGGACGTAAATATGCAAAATGAACCAAAGCCACATTCTACATATTTTGATCTATTTAAGATTTTGAAACTGTGGTTGATCGGATATAGAATCTTATGAAATACTCGTATATAATAAGACGTATACAATACTTGCAAAAAAACCACATTTTTTGGCAATTGGACCCATTGAAAAGACCATATATATGACCATATGTATTATTCTAATATGTGCAAAAATATATAGAACCAATTAAATGGGTTTTTCATGGTAAGTTCCAGTCTTGAAAAATCTATACATGGCATAGAAAACGGTTGGATATTTCCTGAATTGTCTCGGAACAAATAAACTATGAGTCGGGTCCTTTTTGCATACATGCATGTATGTCCAATTAAATCATAAAAACGCTTTTAGAAATATTTTTTTTGCTTATACGAGTAACATATGTTATATACAACATATATACGTCAAATTTAACCATAAAATAAGTACTTGTTTTGTATCTTATTTTCTCGTATACAAGTACACGAGTATGTACGTCTAAATAATTGTCTCCAACACGTGTCTTGAGTATACGAGTACAAATGCATGTATCTTCAGAAAATATACCCACACTGAATAAGTTTTATATACAATATAAAAATCAAACTTTTTCCTCATCTTTCTCATTCAACAGTATTTGAAAATTTGGTTCAGGACCGGTGTTTGTTTCAAGTTTGCGGGGCGGGGCCTATTTTACGATTGCCATAGTTGACTAAGAATTAAGATCTTCTATTGTTATTTATTTATATTTGATACAGGTTTTATCCAATAACATCAAACAAAATTATTCATATAAGAAAATTTTATGTAAATAAAATTTCACTTATTAATATATCCATAATTCATAATCAATACAATAAATCTGGCGGGTTAATTGCTTTAAATCAATTTCTTCCAAGCAGCCAGTTTATGTTTAAAAATATTATAGGTATCCATGAATAAATCTCTTTAACTTTGTAAATTAAAATTATATTTCAAAAATATTACAAAAAAATATATATCAAGGAAAATAGGAATTAGGGTGGAAATTATATGGGAGTTCTTTAGTTTTTTCTTACATATCGATGAAGATTAAACATATCTGATTGAGCCAATAAAACTGTTCTAAAGTCGAGCCGAGTGAACTGCAAAAGGTATGTAGAGTGAATGATGTGTGATACGTTGGTATACAAAGAATTCTGCACGTTATACGAGTATTACTGATTTAAAATTTTAAAAATCTTTTCATTACAAATCAGTAATATAACGTGTTTCATTCCTGATTTTCCTTTCCTCTCCTCCATCCCTTCCTTTTCCTTCGATTGATGATATCTCACTTTTACTTTGTATAATGTATTGTTTATAAATTTTATAAATGTGAATAGTCAATACTTTTTTTTCATGTAAATTCCTTTATTTACTTTTAACTGGTTGGTTGGAAGAGATTGCCACCTGGCAATAAGTTCGCAAGATTATTTTTTTACAATTAAGTGTTAAATAAATAAACTACCCCCGTTATAACAATGGGTGATTTTTTCCGATAAATCTTAATAATCTGATTATTAGAAGATTGAAATATCTGAGAAAGTAAAATATAGATTTACATTTTGTATAACTTTCTCAGTGGTTTAAAACTTATTCTTTGAACGGGGCTTTTGGTATATGAAAAAAATTCACGACGCCCTAAAAACAAATGAGTGGATGGGTGAACCTTTTTTTCAACACACAGTTTCTCAAATATTTGAAACAAACTAGACAAAGCTACTATTATTTCCTCTTCCACGTTGAGTTTTGAGCAATATTTGTTTTTTTATTACAGCAAATCGTTGCAAATGGAATCAGAATTCGCTGAGCTTTAGCACTCAAGAAAGGATATTCAAAATGCAACCTATCATCAATTTTAAGCGGTGTCCTGGCGTATATAACATAACTGTCACTACCTACCAATAACATTTTAAGCGGTGTCCTGGCGTATATAACATAACTGTCACTACCTACCAATAACATTTTAAGCTGTGTCCTGGCGTATATAACATAACTGTCCCTACCTACCAATAACATTTTAAGCTGTGTCCTGGCGTATATAACATAACTGTCACTACCTACCAATAACATTTTAAGCTGTGTCCTGGCGTATATAACATAACTGTCACTACCTACCAATAACATTTTAAGCTGTGTCCTGGCGTATATAACATAACTGTCACTACCTACCAATAACATTTTGTTTGGTTAAAGAACTATGAGATCAGATTCGCACTTTATCAAGGTCATGCCGTGAGCTTATTTGTGCGTACATTACAATGATCAACCAATGAAAATGACCAAAATTTGTTAAATTGAAAAACCACAAAAAATGCATGCATGCAAGCCCTGTCATACATCGTCAGCTCACGATCGACTCAAAGCGAGCATAACAGATCGCTTTGTAACTTTGGTCAAATGGGAATTCAGCCTTAGAACGGTGCAATCTGTTGCGGTACAGATCTCACTCCTTGTTGCAGCCGGTCCTGATGCGTGTCGTGAAATAAATTTAAATGGCTTCTGAGAAGTGGTTCATACAACACACAATGGCTGCGATGGCAGCTCATTACGCATAGCAATGCGTGCCGCTGTTCATGTCCGTACCCTGACGCTCCTGAGCCCCCTGACTCCCGTCTGCTGTCTGCTGTCTCCTCACCCAATGGAAGCAATGTCCCAGCACCGGAGAGACTATTTCGTTACCAAATATATTTTCATTCTTCTTGTCTTCCCTTTACACTAATCAGGTCAAAAGTCCATTGTCTGGAGTAGAATTCTTCACATAGTCGAATCTATTAATTCTTTAGATCCCCTGGCCTAGTGGTAGAACGACTGTCTTCTATTCTGAGATTTTGGTTTCCGAGACTGAGGGTTTCGGCTATATTCCCGATTATTTTTAATAAAACAAAAAAAAAACAGTTGTGTAACATATATGAAACATATGCCCGGGTAAAACTAGGTTCTACCACTGGTTACAATTTTATGCCGTTTTGGTAAAGAGGTACAAGTCATCAATTACTTATTTGTCAGTTTGAAGTTTTGCATCACTTGTATTCCTGAAATACAGACATCAGGTAATTTTTAAAGGTAAACTTTGAATACATAAATTATTTATGTATTCAAAGTATTTCAGGAATACAAGTGTTGCAAAACTTCAAACTGACAAATAAGTAATTGATGACTTGTACCTCTTTACCAAAACGCCATAGAATTGGATGTTAATTCGTATAAAGGCAACCCATGTTTTACCGTTCCAAGATATGTGTAATTAAGGAAACATTCAGCTGTTTTATATGAAAAAAATGTTTTAAAACGGAATTTAACTATGATATACTAATTTATATAGCTTGAAATTTTAGCATCTACCTGTCGACTTTATGTTTGTTCGACATTTTAAGTAAACCAAAAAATTGGTTATGTGGGTTGGATCTCATTTGCAAATAAATATACATCCAATTGTACGAGGGTCATCCAGAAACTTAGGTTACAAGGGCTCCTGAGGCCGGGGGAAATTTTTGTTTCAAAGTTGGCGCACCTGGCGTGTAGGGAGGATCCTAACGGTCAGTTTGTTTGGTCCCGCGTGTTTGTCGGCCATTTTGTTCAGTCACAGTAAATTCTTCCGATGGAGAGGTCGTCGCGGGCTCCCACCACCTCTCGTCCGTGCGAGACCCGCGCGGTCATCTGTTTTTTGACTTTGCAGAACAATACCGCCTCGAATATCCATTGGAAGCTCGTGGAAGTTTATGGTAGTGATGTGATGAGTCGACAACATGTCACGAAGTGGGTTAAGTTGTTCAGAGAAGGCCGTACTGATACTCACGACGAGGCAAGGCAGTGATTTCTGACGAATTTGTGCAAAAAATTGAACAAGTGCGAAATGACCGCCGTGTGACGCTTGACGACCTTTACGAAGAATTTCCTGACATTTCTCGAAGTCTCCTTGGTAATATTGTGTTGGAAAAACTTGGTTACAAGAAGTTGTGTGCGAGATGGGTGCCCAGAATGCTTACACCGGAGCACTGTCAAAATCGCGTGACCGCCGCGCGGGAATTTTTGGATCGTTTTGCACAGGAGGGAGAAGCTTTTCCGGACTCTATCGTGACGAGGGATGAGACGTGGGTGTGTCACTACACCCCAATAATTTTCTAACGATCAGGAGGTCGAGGAAGCTGTGAAGAAGTGGCTTAAAGAGCTGGCGACGGAGGTCTATGACACTGGCATACAAAAGCTGGTGCCCCGACTACATAAATGTCTCGACCTCGACGACGATCACGTTGAAAAATAGTTTAATATATTTGTGAAGTATCCTGTGAATTTCAATTAAATACAAGCATTTTTCGATCCTACATAAATGTTGTAACCTTACTTTCTGGATGACCCTCGTATCTAAAAAATATACACCCGGGTAAAAACAGGTTCGATCGCTTGTTACAATAATTAAGGTAGACTTTCGATTACCCTGGGCCCCATTTACCGAGTTTCGGATTGACCGGGGTAGTAGAAAATTTCAAAACTGTACGCGATTGGATAAGTGCAAATGATAATTTCCCTGGATATAAGGTTTCCAATTATCAAAAAATTGTCCACTGTATTACTACTAATGATGTATGTACTGATGACACAGATTATATTCTCATGCGAGAGAAAAGTATACAGCACAGTGTTGCTTTCATAAACGTTGAAAGCCTACTCAGTTATTTGGAACAACCGAGATATTGTGAAATCTGCTTAACACAATTTGCCGAAAAGTTAATAAAAAAATGAACTTGTTTGCTGTAATATTTTAAGAATATTGTTTGAGATTTTTTATAACTTTTCTCCTACCACCCTAGTTTATCGAGAGTCCACTGTATGAATGGTATAAAACATAGACCTGGGGGTAACCGGGTTACACCGTTAGTTACGTGTGCAATTGTAGATATAAAACCAATCAAATACTGTCAGAAACCGTATCGATAAAGAATTTAAGTTGCACCAAAAATCGCGCATAATGGATTACAAACAAAACTTAAACTAAAAAGGAATGGAATCGTCATTGTTATTCCCTCCATATAAGAACTAGTTGACACTTAGATCTCCTAAAGACCATCCGGCTATAATATAAACGATAATTTCATTATTTTCAATGGGGAATCAAAGCTATGAAACCGATTTCAGCGTATTAATTACAGTATTTAAATTCCTTGGAAAGAAGGACACCAACGAACAATTACAAATATATACTTGTATATCGCTGTTCCATAAAAATATCACCTCAAGAAGATCTCCGTGGCGTGGTTATTAAATCACTTGTCCTTCACGGGTTTCAGGTTGGGTTTTCGATGGTAGCCAAAAAAGGGTCCCTGCTTGGATTAATTAATCGAAAAATTGTTACCTAACGAGAAATTATTTCAAACGATTATGACGATAAATACAACTAACACGTAGCAGCTCGAGTTATGACCGTGGTTATATTGGAATACAGCGTAAGTCAGTCAGTCAGGAGCTTACCGAGGATCTTCTACGCTCGGAGATAAGAAATAAAATCAGCTGCCCCTTGCATAAAATGTATAATAAGTTAAGTGTCGTTTGAGAATAATGTGGAAGACCAAATATCAAGTCAAAGCATATACATGCATTTCAGTGTATGCAATGTTTTTATTGCATATATCATAAAAAAATCACGTGTTTTACATATATTGTATACTTACATATAAAAAAATGCGGTGAATTACGAAATGAAATATACTAAAATCAAAATTATTTAGTTAAACTCTGTATCCCGATTCCGTGTTTTAACGTGATAAAACTAGATTTGCGCCGAGTTACGGTCTCGTGTTTTCACGTGATCGATACCTCTTCTAAAAAAAGGACATATTACTGGCATATAACAAATATTTTTGTAAACAATCCAACATTTAAACGATAGCATTCTGATTTCTAACATGGACAATACACCAGGTAATGAAAATGTGTATGAACTGATGTATTATATAATGGAGATTCTGACATCGCGTCATCAATGTGCCATGAAGTGTCAAATCTTGAAGATTTTGACGTATGAATCTAAAAATCAACTACAATCTCCGGGTCCACATAAAATTTCAAAAAAATCGGGATGTTCGAAACAGGTCAAAGAGTATGTCTTAATATGTGTTGATCATTAACTGACATTCGGGTATGACTCAATTAATCCAAAGTCATGCAGAGCCTGTAGTGTAGAATATAAATCGGAATTGCAGTTTTAATGTTTTGTGTTTATATCGAGGCTTCAAACGTAAACCTTTGAAAATATTATCATGTTTTAAAGTATTTTTTTTCATTTATATTTCAGGGCCACTTTCCTCCTGAGCCCTTTGTCTGTGAAACAGTTGCACCTTCCTAGTTACGATGTGGGTGTACTACCTTGATCAAAAAGTTTTAGGACCGGCCACCGTGTGGCGCTGTCAGTCACCCGATTGGATTTTTTTTTGTTAGGTTACCACATCTATCATTGATACTTTCCTCTAAATTTCAGCGTCGTAGCTTGACATTTGTAAAAGTTACGCTGTACTGAGTACATCTACCTTTGTGCGTGTTTTCGATTTTTTACAAGTTTGAAAATGGCATCAACTGTGCATCAACGAGTTTGCATTAAATTTTGTGTGAAAAACGGATTTAACGGTCCGCAGACCTTGGAAATTTGGAGAAGTGTTTTTTGGTGGCACGAACGCTTCAGAAGTGGTCGTGAGTCGGTCGAGGATGACGAACGCAGTGGCAGTCGAAAACCGATGAAAACATCGATAAAATCAAAGAAATGTTGGCCGAAAACCGCAAATTGACTATCAGAGAGCTGGCAGAGGAATTGAACATCGCTTATGGATCCGCTCAAGACATTTTGGTTAGTAATTTGGGCCTCAGACGTGTCGCTGCAAAACTGGTGCCGAAAGACCTCAATTTCATGCAAAAAAAGGACCGCGTTGAAATCGCGAAATTCATGATTTCCATGAGTTTTTGACCAAAAACAACACGACTACTATCCAGCAGCCTTTGAATTCACCTGATCTGGCTCCCTGCGACTTTTTCCTGTTCAA
The DNA here is from genome assembly GCA_949825065.1 of Odontocerum albicorne. Lineage (NCBI taxonomy): Eukaryota > Metazoa > Arthropoda > Insecta > Trichoptera > Odontoceridae > Odontocerum > Odontocerum albicorne. The sequence continues at coordinate 19,170,553 of OX463854.1, read as the reverse complement.
CCGACTTAAAAAATCGCTTCGCGGAACGCGTTACAGCACCCGAAAGGATGTCATGAAAAAATCGAAGACAGCTCTGATGGACATACCGAAAATTGAGTACCAGCGGTGTTTCGAGGATTGGATCAAGCGCTGGCGTAAGTGCATTGCAGTCGATGGGGAGTACTTTGAAGGGGACCATATCGATTTTGATGAATAAACTTGTATTTTTGATTTTATGAATAAAGTCCTAAAGCTTTTTGATCAAGGTAGTATGTTTTAAGGAACATTAAAACATTGCTTTTCCCAAAATAAAGGAAAAAAATCGATCATGAAATAGGGAACTTTGTTTCCCTACGGAGAAAACGTTATGCCTATGAACTGAACTTTCAGTATGTAATATATTATAACCGAGAGGGGTATTACGAGTATCAGGGACGAAGCTACGTGTTTTAGAGCCCGGGGGCCTTTGAGAAAAATGAGCTCCCTACGTAATACAAAACTTGTATTGACATTGAATATGTATTTAGATAAGTATGTACAACTATACCTAAATACCTATAAGTATTAAGTTCAAAAGTACTATCTTACTATTAACAGATTTAATTAATATAAATGGATTTAAAATATTACAATAAAAAATATATACATTCACTTACCAATAACTTCATCTCCAACGATATGTATATTATAGAAATGATGCTGTCTTGAAATACCTGCGAATTACATTCACTCAATATTCAAATTCACTTTACGATCTTTTAAATGACCAACTGTTTTAATAATTTCATTATATTCAATAATTTTGGCAATTGGTTTAGGCAATTTTATTGATAAAGTAGCTAGCCCATCTAGCCCCGATAAGCGCTGTTGGTTGATTGTAGATCGGAGATGGTTCTTGATTTATTTTAATTTGCTAAAGCTATGTTCAGCGGAAGCTACTGAAACTGCAAAAGTTGAATAATTACGATATAAACATGTAAGGCTCCATTCATGAATTATGTTGAGACGTGCCAGATGAGTAGTATTTGATGCAGATTCTACAATAATTATTTGAATTTGCATAATCAAGGATGCTCCAGTTCCGCGCCCCAATCCGGGCTGCTCCCAGGCAGCTGCCCCTCTCACCCACCCATTATTTCACCCCTGGGTATTATGTAATTATTATATATCATGTTATATATTATTATATATCATGTAATCCTGTAATGTATAAAATATGACATTGCATATATATCAAAATACTTATTATTCTTGTGGCGATTTTGTGCCACGATAAACTGAATAATCGTGCAATACTTTTTGAATTTGACTTATGTACGAGTACATTCTTAAACATACTAAACGAAATAAAAGGCAATTGCTAAACTGAATGCCAATGCATGGGAACTTGCGGATAACAACATAAAGTCTAGATGCTTGCCTACTGCCGGATCGCTGTTCATATATTAGATAGGAATCCACTTCAGCATTACCACATTCCACCTGCCGTCCGTTTCCCCCTTAAATTTTCTGATACTGTACTGACTGACATTTCGCTTGTAAGTGATTTGTTTACCAAATATTTATCTGGACCTATTTCAGAATGATCAACGAAGATGAGATCTGTTTTCCGTAATAACTTGAATCTTAAACAACGGCAACGCATTGGTTTATACTACTTTATAATGTTAAGACATGGACCATGAGGATCAGAATGTAAAACAATCTAGAAGCTTTCGGAACGTGGATTCGTCGGAGAATGCTCGAAATTTCTTGGTATACTCGTAATTGTATCTCAAACGCCGAAATACCACACCGAGCAGAATTAGAACGAAGGCTCTTAAGTACTATAAAATACTAAAAAGTTGCCAATCTTGTTCATACATTAACGCCTCTAGCACACAGAGACGCGGAAACGAAACGAAAACTGACCGTTCCATTTCGCATCGCTTTCGCGTAGTACGCCTTTCTGAACGGTAGACCGGATGCGAACCGAATCCACCCCATTTTGATGTTAGACATACGCTATACAGTCACGTTAAGCTTAAATCTAGCCGATTTATAATATAAAATAGCACATCATATACGAGTATAGTAACAATGGTTCTGATACTGAAGAACATGCCGAAGATGAAACTTTGTTATTCAGCAGTGACAATAATTCTAATATGGAAGAAGATACTTCTTTAACCAGTAGTGAAAGTGATACCGAAGAAGAAATTTAAGTTATTGGGCCTAGCATTGAAAAGAAAACGTAGTGTTTGGGTTCATGACATCAATAAAAAAAGAAAACCTCATGGGGATACGCAAATTTATGTACATAATTTATGTTTAATAACTATAAGAATAATTTTAAAAAGGCCAACGTCTTTTTAAAATTCTTCTTATAGTCACTGTGACTCATATCGTATATAAATGCTCGTTCTCTTACAACTACAATACATTTTTCAGTTAAATTATCCATTTATATTGTTTTTGGATTTGAAAACATGAGCGAAACTGCGAAAATCTGTTGACACGTACGAACTTATTGCGGACGCCCGGCGAACTGAATTCGTTCCGCTTTCGTTCCGCGTGAGGTGTGTAATGAGTCATTTACGCCTCTAGCACACAGAGACACGGAAGCGAAACGAAAACGACGCGCAAGCGAAACGACAATTTCGTATCGCTTTCGCGTAGTACGCCTTTCTGAACGGTAGACCGGATGCGAACCGAATCCACTCTATTTTCATGTTAGACATAAGCTATACAGTCACGTTAAGCTTAAATATAGCTGATTTAAAATTATTCTTAGTCACTGTGACTCATATCGTATATAAATGCTCGTTTTCTTACAGCTAAAATAAAATTTTCTTAAAATAAGATTTGAAAACACGAGCAAAACTGCGAAAATCTGTCGACACGTACAAACTTATCGCGGACGCCCGGCGAACTGAATTCGTTCCGCGTGATGTGTGTAATGTCATTCAAAAACGATAGTCGCTAGCGTTTCGTGTCGGTGCGCTTCCGTTTCGCTTTCGCTGCAGTGTGCTAACGGCGTCAAAAACATGATAGACAGAGTTTCGCTATTCGCTAGCGTTTCGTGTCGGTCCGCTTCCGTTTCGCTTTCGCTGCAGTGTGCTAACAGCGTAAGAGGAGAAAAATACTTTTGATGACCAAAATACAAGATCAACGCGGAATCTGTTGAAGCCCCTTATCTTGGTTATAAAACATTTGCGAATGGACAGGTATCCAGACGTTCCAGTTGAGGAGCTATTCCGTGCCGCCAAAGACAGATATTTTCTCAAGAATGATCGACGTCAGGAGGCCGTACACGACACGTGAAGAAGAATGAACAACCAAAGTAGATCAAGACAGACAACCTGGTGATTTGGCTTAATAAATTGCAAAAAACCTTTGTTAAAGGCTCCGATGGCAGCACCCATCTTAATGGATAGTTCGTTTTCGAGACCCTAATATCCAGAAGCCACAGTTTCTGGATATTAGGGTCTCGAAAACGAATTTGGGTCGATCTTTTTCATGTTTTAAAATGTAAATATCACCAAAACCAAATAGTTTAATTCTAAAAAAAACTTAGAATTTAAGATGTCATTTCAGTTAATATTTTGTCTGCCTCAAAATGTTAGAGATATGGGTAACGTGTGCAGCTTTAGGAAGCACTCGACAACAACCTTTCTTAGGGAGTCTTATCAAGCTTTATGATTATGTAAGAACACTACACACATACACTACACTACATCTAAAGTCGAAGGTGTCACATATCGGAATATCTACAAAAGATTCTGGGTAGTTCGTCTCCCTTGGTAAGTTTTCTGTAGTTTTCTTAACAAATATGTTTTTCTTACCAATATGCAGATGCGAGGAAGTACTTAATCTAATGGCCGCAACCACCACCTTCCTATCCTTGCACCCAAGTTTTTTCCTAATATGTTTAATCTATCAGTACTAGTGGGTTCTAATCCCGAGCTAGAGCGGCTTTGAGGAAAGTGTGCTCTCTAAACGGCGCTATATAAACTGTCCTTTTATTATTATTAAACATTTTTACTTTCTTGACAGGGGGGTGTCCTTATCAAGGTATGAGTTGCTTACAAATGGGTGCTTTTACTATATTGTACTTTTCGATGTTTATTTTGAAGACGAAATATTTGGCCCGTATTTCGTCTTCAAAATAAACATCGAAATCGAAATAGTGACATGGCGTGATGATGATGATGATGAATATTATTATTTTTACTGTTATTATTATTTATTTTAATAATATAATTCAATTAAATTCTCCCTTATTTTAAAGCTCCACAAGGGAGCATAGGAAGGCCACCAGTCTTCTCCATTCAGAGCTGTTTTGGACGGTGTTGGTAATCTCCCTCCACGACATTCCTAACGCTCTAACATCCTTGTCATAGGAACGGTACACCGTGAGAGAGGGTCTTCTAGGCCGTCTTTTTTTCTGTCCATTAATAATACAGTCAACTAATATATCATATACTAAATACAAAACATTAAAAAGTTGTGATTGATTGAAAAATAACATTGAATGTTTTCCTCGAGCGCCATTAAGTGACCAAGATCACTCTAAATACAATAATTGCTATTGTGTGGATCCTGTAATGTACTTTCAGAATACACTCGTCGTGAGATGAAAGGCTTAAAACGAAAAAAATTCACAACTTTCAGTTATATCTTGAGTCGAGAAATACATATAGTGAAATTTTCATATCACTTTCTAAATTACATCGATCTTTACATGAATATTATTCTAGTTGAAAGAAATTTTCTTCACAATATTTTAATAATCAAATATAATTTCGTTGAATATATTATAAAAATTTCTTCCAACTCACATGTAAAAAAAACAGACAGAAGCACTTAAAAGGTGGGTGATGTTTTTTGCATTTTTTTTTTAATTTTTTTTTTATTCACATTGCAACATTTACATTTCAAATAATTTTAATGGAAAGGAGTAATGTATATAATAATGCATAACAATAAAGTACAGAACATATATATGGTAATATGGATCCGAAATAAGATTTCTGGTTTTCTAAGCTGAATATTATATAATATTTTGTTTTTTCTTCGTACAAGGTACCGAAATTTATAGTAAAAATATTATTTCTTTCTTCACCTGTGATATATTAGGTGTACAAATAAGTTTCCGCCGTTTTTTATAAAAAAATGGGCATTTATTGTGAAAGAACGGAACCTCATGTTTTATTCGAAGTAGTACCCATCGCTTGCCACTACTTTTCCCCATCTTTCTGTCAGCATACGAATACCGCGTCAGTCATCATCATCATCTTTTGAGGCTATCCACGAATCGACTCAATTTTTGGTATCTTCATATGATGTGAAGTGCTGCTCAGACAGGCCATGCGTCATCGATCGAAACAAGTGGTAATCAGAAGGAGCAATGTCTGGTGAATACAGCGGGTGGGGTAAAACTTCTCAATTGAGTGTTTCCAAATAGGTTTTGACCGGTGCCGCAACATGTGGACTAGCATTATCATGCAGGAGAATAATTTTGTCGTGTCTGGCGTAGTAGTGGGCGCGCTTTTCCTCAAGTGCTCGACTCAATCTCATCAATTATGTTCGGTAGACAGCCCCATCAATGGTTTCATTCGGTTTGAGCAACTCATAATACACGACACCAAGCTGATCCCACCAAATACACAACAAGAGTTTTTTTCCATGAATATTTGGCTTAGCCGTAGATGCTGAAGCATGACCAGGGGATCCCCATGATTTCTTCCTTTTTGGATTATCATAATGGATGCATTTTTCATCACCAGTGACTATATGGTGCAGAAAACCCTTTCGTTTATGCCTGGCAAGCAGCATTTCACATGTGGAAAATTGGCATTCAAAGTTTCTCCGTGTCAGTTCATATGAATCCCAATTTCTTTGTTTTTGAATCATTCCCAATGATTTCAACCCATGTGAAATTGCTTGTTGAGTCACTCCTAATGTAAGTGCAAGTTCTTCTTGCGTTTGGCACGAATCTTGATCCAATAATACTTCCAATTCCGCGTCTTCGTACACTTTCGGCCTTCCGCTACGTTCTTTGTCTTCGATGTCAAATTCACCGTTCTTAAACTTTTGAAACCACTCACGACAACTTCTCTCACTTAAGGCAGCCTCACCATATGCTTCTACAAGCAATCGATGCGCCTCAGCTGCAGATTTCTTCAAATTGAAGAAGTAAATCAAAAGTTCCCGCAAATGACGCTTATTCGGCTCAAAACTTGACATTTTCGAACACAAAAAAATATGTTATACTGATAAAAATTCACTAATATTTCAAGGTCATGTTGTTGACAGATGTCCAACCTTACGATAATGACATTTTATATCTGACAATTTTAACCATAACTTACTGGTGGCGCCAACTTTTGTCAAACGGCGGTGACTTATTTGTACACCCAATAATTATGAGTTCCTTCGAAGCGGGAAACGGTTTGTCGCGTTAAAAAAGGAATTGTAGCCACGTGACGAAAGTGTTCTGAATTTAAATTATTTTAAACAGAGGAAATGGTAACCGGAAAAGAATGCTTTTTTTTCAATCCTTATATGGCTGTTAGATATAATGTTCGGTACAAGACTCAAGTAGGTACGTACCTACGTGTCTGACTGGGATATTTTTAATTTTTGTTAGAGTTCAATTCAAAATTACAGTGGTTTTCAATGAACAATCGAACAAAAAATATTTTTCATAAATCTACCATTTGCCCCTGTCTGCTTAAAATTGTACAGGATTTTCTTAAGACAAATCAATAAAAGATTTTCCTTAAAATACAAAAAGGCAAATAAAATGTTCGATCTTATTTTTAATACAAGGCGTTTTTTATTACTTCTTGTTTCTTTATTTTAATATGTTTTATTTCCTAAACATAAATATATATATATATATATATATATATATATATATATATATATATATATATATATATATATATATATATATATATATATATATATATATATATATATATATATATATATATATATATATATATATATATATATATATATATATATATATATATATATATATATATATATATATATATATATATATATATATATATATATATATATATATATATATATATATATATATTTATATATATATATATATATATATATATATATATATATATATATATATATATATATATATATATATATATATATATATATATATATATATATATATATATATATATATATATATATATATATATATATATATATATATATATATATATATATATATATATATATATATATATATATATATATATATATATATATATATATATATATATATATATATATATATATATATATATATATATATATATATATATATATATATATATATATATATATATATATATATATATATATATATATATATATATATATATATATATATATATATATATATATATATATATATATATATATATATATATATATATATATATATATATATATATATATATATATATATATATATATATATATTGATTTTATCTAAGAATAGATTAATGTATTAAGATATCTAAAAATTCGTCCGATGTATACGAGTATAAATTGAGTTTTAAAAAATTATCAATATGTAATCGTCATTGCCGTGGTTTAGTTATCAGTATATTTGCTTAGCATCCAGACGTGCTGAGTTCGTTTACCAGGAGTTCCGGGCCTTATTTGAAGGATTTTCCCATCCAAATGTATTGTTGTCCTAGCGCTCAATAACGGTCTTATATTGATCCTTGGAGATCTCTCGGAGTAACGGTGTTACAAAATAACATTATGTGCATTTTTAAGTTTTTTACCTGTTAAAAAATAAGGAAAAATAATTTGAAAAACATGGTCATCTATTTAAGGTTCTAAATTTAGATTTCAAATGATAGAAATTGTCACATAGCAATTTAAATACTTTTTCTTAAATTTCTCTTGAAAACTTCTGTGTTAATGGTTAAACTTCTGGTTCAAAAACCCTTCTTCAAAAACAAAAATCATACGCAGGGAGGATTTTGATTAAGAGAATGATTAATATTCAAGAGTGTAGCTTGCGCGGAGCTAGTGACATCAGCATTCAATGCAGATGCTTGGCGGGCATAAGTCAATCACCGGAAGAAGCGGAGCCGAGGCTTCTGAGTTTGAAAAAGTTGCAAAGTCGCTATTGCCAGTAGCTATGAACAAATTTTATACTATTTTACTTAATAACTTTAACATCGACAAGTTGTTTAGTCTATTTTTACCAAAATAAAATTCGTATTGAGAAATCAGTCTAGGAACATGAGTTTTGATCTAGACAATTAAATAGACGTACTGGAAAATGTAAACCCTCATATTACCTGTTTTGAGATATTTAGTGAAATGTAACATAGCTTCGAATGTATTTGAATGGGAAATGAGAAGAAATAAAACAAAATTTAAACATGAAATACATACTTTAATCATTTGATATGTTTGCGCATAAAGGATTAAAGCATGCTTGTTCAATATTTCAAATAAACCTAATAATAAAATGGTTTTGGTTTGGATATTTTTAAATATGTCAATTTTATTTCATTTATGGGAACTATGCCACGATATATTAAAATATCGGGTTCTTATAAAATATGTTATGTTCTAGCTTGGAATTATTTTTAATATAAAAGCTTGATATTGTGATGTTTGTGATGCTTGCTTCGCATTTAGTGCTTGTTATCTGTCTGCAAGTATTTTCTCAAATTTTAGGTATATGTATTTAATTATTTTTTTAATATTTCTAGTAAATGCGGTGGAAATGCGTACTCTTTCGTATGTGGTATATCGACGTATAGCAGAATAAAAAATAAATTTATTGAGATTGAATGTGACCTAAAGATCAACGTGTAAATAAAGTGAAAAAAGTACATTGAGAGGTTTGGAAATCTTGAACGAATGAGCGATGAAAAACTGAATACAGAAATCTACAATGGAAATGTGAGTGGGGATTGTGGTCGAGTATTGTTATGATAGAATGAAAGATAAGGAGTAACTGTATGAGATGGGAAAGTTTGGCACTGCCTACCCCGACAGCGAAATTGCGTAATGGTATATACACTTATGTGTATGTATGTAGTATACAGGTGATTTAGAAGATCATAAAAGTGTGTTGTAAGCGTCAATTTCTTAAACCAGGTTTTATTATTTTATTCAGGAAGTTAATATTTAACACTCATCTAACAATAAGGAGTTTTATGACACCTCTGCGAAACCGCACCCTATGACCATCCCAAGTTGCCTAATATGGATTAAAGGATTTTTCCTAGATTAGATTGAAATACAACGTTAGTTTGAAAGAAGCGTCTGAAGTAGTAATTGTAGGGTACGCTCAATGTAATATAGTGTTATAACTATTACTACAACAAGGTTTAACTCGGTATAAAAATAATTAATTACAAATATATTGTTTACATATCGCTTTTTTGTAATGCCCCCTATAAAAAATACGAAGAAATAAGTGTGCGTATTGGTAAGGCTGCTATAAAACCGGCAGGTTGACAGTTAGGGATAATAACAAAATCGCCATAAAAACTAAAATTTTAGTGTACTGGACCTGTGTCCATAGTGTGTTTCTACGTGAAACTGAAACCTGGAGTACTCAACAACCTCCAAATACGACGTTTACGCAGAATACTTGGTATTGTGTGGCAGGATAAAATCACAAATGAGAAGTTATCAATAAATCAAGTATTTTTAATATATGTCGACCCACAAATTAATAAGGCTATGCTAGCTTGGGCATGAAGTAAAAATGGAGGAGGAAGGACTTCCCAAACATGTACTATATGGTGAAATGGTAGACGCCAAAAATAACTGGGGACGCCCAAAGCTTAGATTTAAGAACACCTGCAGAGATATCTGCTATTGGGAGGAGAAAAAAACGGACCTTATGAAGAAGTATTGATCACGAAGGGCAACTTTTTCATTTGACCAGCTAACCTGCATGGAAAGCAGGTCTATGGAGTCCTAACTAATAAAGCAGAAAATGTAATTCTTTAAAAAATCAATATCCTTAAAAATAACAACAGTATTTAAATAAAAAAGCAAAAACTTATATGATTCCAATTGGATTCAATATGATAATTTTTTGTCAATAATTATATTTAACAATGAACCGAATTAATTGTCCATTACGCTTGATAAGTATAATAAAAAGCACAAAACAAAGTGGGGGGCTAGGACACTTGTTGCTACCACCGGAGACGACTATGGTCTTCTGTCAGCTCACCAAAGAGGATATTTCTTGAAGGCTGTAGTCAGGCATACTCGTACGAGCTAAATGTCGAGACCAACGCAAGCGAACGCGTGACACGAGAATCTCGGTGTTTCAAATGGTTGCTCTTTTTAAAATTTAATTATTTGATACTTTATGGTAACATTGAATCTTCATTGAGGTGCCGCAGCTGGCATTTCAGGTATCTTAATGTGTCATCTGTAAGGAGCCTATGATTCGCATTCATATATATTTCCATTTTCGCATTCATGATTCATATCCTCATTTAACATATTGCTTATTGTAATCTAAATTTCGATAATGTGATTGTTTACGAATTGGTGCATATTTGTATTATATATTTCTGTATATATAAAAATTATAAATGGTTCAGCAATGAGTCTTATTTCGATCAATTGTTAAATGGTTGTTTTCGAAGAATACCTAGATTCATATTTATAACATAACGTCCAAAAGTGTTTAAGAATCGTAGAGTGAAAAACTCGAATGCCAATTGACACAAAGCAATTTTTTATGTATTTTGATTGCACTACTCTATTTATTTTTTTTGTATTTTTTAATATAAAAATATAATAAAATAAATCATTCTTCATCGAGTAAAATTGAGTAATGATGCAAAGTGTGAAAATCTTTTATTAAACAGCTGTCCTATGTCCACAGGTGTGGTGCGGTGGAGGGGGCAGGTGAGTATGCCTTACCGGTGCTAAATAACACCCATATTGTTCAAACACTCAATTGTCTGCCACTCCTTGACAAGCGAGCACGCCCCCGCTTGTCCACTGCTGGTCACTAGTAAATTCCTCTACATCAATCAGTCTTATACTACTTGAGTAATACCTCAAATATTTTACAAAGTAAAAGTGCATGTTTCGTGAGTGTGCTTAAAAAACTAATTGCATCGAAAACTCGCGGTTGAACAACTAAGTAGTAAGATAAATAGAACTAAATTATTTGCTTTATAAAGTCAACATATAATACGATAAATATGTATTTCGTTAAAATGAATGTATATAGGTAACTTTCTTATACATATACAGTGTATTGATTATTTTATAACGATTTTTTTTCAATCACAGCAAATATAAAACTAAGAAAAAAACTTTTTGAAATGTATATAAAGTGACAATAAAATCATGTTTTCTATTTTTCCGCGTAATTTTAATCTAATAACCGAGTACAGATTTAAATTTTCCCTATAAACAAACCAGAATTTTAAAAATTGTGCATCCTTAAATAAGTGTTAGTGTTTCAATTAAATTAAATATGCTGCAACATTTATAGAACGTCTGAATTTGGTGGCTGAGAAGGCAAGATGTCGGCATAGCTGATTGTGTTATATTTGCGGCTGTGCCACATCAAGCCAGCTTAAACCACTAAACATCTTCTGCTGTAATAATAAAATATTTAGTGGAAAACATCGACGTACATGAAGAATATTACTTTTCAGTAATTGTTTTTGATATTCAAAACTCCCTCGCGCGGCTTAATTCATTTTTATGTTGGCACCCTTGTAATTTTCCGAGCGTTTTAGAGATGGGAAGTTTAAGATCTCATGTGTACAAATTTTAGCTATCTATTTTCAAAAGAAAATTCAAGACTTGTTATTTTTATTTCTTCAATATCAGTTTCAATCCATCATTGAGGTGAGTTAGCTTAGTATATTCCAATACATAAGTATTATTTTGCAAAATATTTTGATTATGTAACACTTGAAGATAAAAATTAAATTAAATATTGGTTGTTCATTTCTTCAAGCTCAATGTTTTAGTTAGTCAAAATATCAGTGTTTTTGTATAACTATTTAAAATATTTTTACTTATAATTTTAAAAATACTATGTATATTTTGCTATGATATTTTTTTGATTAGCTATTGTTTTTTTTAATTTGTTTCAAACTTTATTTAAATATTGTTAAAAATATGATTTTTTTAAAGTAAATATTAAAATTGTTATTTTAGTGAAACCTAATTGAAATCCTAATTGTAAGACTCAAATAAAATTTTCAAAAAATAAATTGTTACGTACATAAATTTTGTTTACAGTTCTCTACTTCGCTAAACGTTTTTTTTATTTTTTCGTCAATATTTTGCGACCGACCCATCGCAGTGCGCAATGCCAACATGAAAATGGCGATTTTCCGCGCAGAATTTTCACGAAGAAGAAGATTAGCCCCGTATGACGGCCGCTGTCACTTTTAATAGTTTTTGACGACGCTGAGTTTTATTTTTATCTTTTCGACGATGATGTTCTCGTAGCGGGTGGACGCGTCCGTGTGTGTGCTGGAAAATAAAAAGTGTAAAACGACGAAAACGAAACGCGAAATAAACGATTAAAATGGCGAATGTGGAAACGATGGGTCTAGGCCCGCAGAAGTCAATGTTTGTACTTGTGATAATTGTTGGTTGTTTCGCTGTGCTATGGCCGCGTATCCTGAGCCCCATGTTTGTGGGGCAAAAGGATACAATAAGCCCCAATAATTATGACAAGGCAGCCGGTGAGTGAATTATCTTATTATCCTCTCCGACCAGTTTTCTAAGTTCTTTTTTTATGTTTCTCTGTCACATAAGACATTTGTAATAGTCTAGCTAAAAATATCAATATGTTTGTCCGTTTATGAAGATTTATGAACCTTGATTCTATTTTTGTTTCATTACATTTTATGAGATGGGATATTTTAAAGTTTTATAGCCTGTTTATTTAAGGAATGCTTGGATTGTCTCCTTAAATCCACATTGCCCATGAATTGCGCAGGACATCAATTACAAATCATTTCAACATAAATAATTATAAAAATACTATAAAATATTAATCCTTTCGATTTGTATCATTTGTGTCATTTTCATGGTTAAAAATGAATTAATGCCAAAAAAATATGGAAAAAATCAAGATTATCTTTCACCAGTATTAGAGAATTATTAAATGAATGTTCAAATTACAATATATTACAGTAAAATTGAAGAAAATTTATAATTATAAAAAATTCTAATGAAGTGTTTTCTTTTGTAAAGAACTAAGTCTTAAATATTTTTTATGTTCATCTATTCTGCCTTATTAATATTAATGAATTTATCATCATTATTGCAATCAGTGGTTCTAAACCAAAAGGCTCGATTAGTAGGGCCAATGACCAGTCTTTGTCTCCCAGCCGTACTCTTCAATATGCCGATTTGTATATATTGAAGGGCACCACATTTAGAGGACAACTGAAACTTTTGCACAGAAAACATTCAATAATCTGTCTATGATGAACAAAATCCAAATAGATAAAATATTTTATCTTGCATCTTTATTATGTATTCAAACAAACAATTGTATAAATCACATGATGTAAAAATTCAACCAATTTATCTTTATTAAAAGAAATATCTAAAGAAAGAGTAAATATCTATTATGTAGCAGGATATTTTTATGTTCATTTGTGCGTCAGAATAATACGTTTATATTTTTGAAATTGCAATATTTGTATAAAATATGTAGTTCCTTCTTTGATGAGAAAGTTTGTAAACCTCTGAATTAGATGAAAACTAAAGACAAGAAATAATATAAATTTTAAAAAGGCTCCAATTCTTGAATAAAAATAAAATATGCATAATTATCCATCTCTTACAACATTATTCGTTTTATCTCATAAACTTCTTTTTAACTTTATTTGATCCAAATTTTCGATTCTGTATTCTACTTCAAGTATCAAAAAGAATCATGTTTCAATATACATATATATGTGTAATATTTATTTTACTGGTATAGGATGCTGTGATGTCGTATTCGAAACAGACGTCGACGCAATCAAAATAATGACGGAGCTGTGTGGAAACATTCTTCGAAGCCACAAGGACGGCATCGATTCCAAAACAGAGCAGGCCTTCCAAACCGGGAAACTGACTAAAGCAATTATAAACATGTGTAGACAAGAAGTGAACAGGACTTGTGGTGTCGATATAGAATTGTTTTTGAATCACAACATCGGTTTGGGAAGGACATACAAGCAAATATTGGACGACATAAGGTCGTACAACAGTTCCAACTGCTTGAAAATGAACTATGGAGTCGCTCCATGGACCCTCGGAATTCCACATTTGGTTGGAAAGTTTTGGATTCAGGGATTGGACTCAAAAAGTCAGTTTTTTTTATATTTCGATTGGTTTGATCATTTGAGTGTTTTGGGCATTATATACTAATCATACTATCTAATATTTTTTTAATATAAACTTAATCATAACAAAAACAAACACATTTTAGAATAAAAAATGTTTTTATAAAAAAATCATAATCTCGACCATCCTTTTGTATCGTAATGTATTATTTTGAAAAACTTTTGTTTACAGATAAATTTGATTGTTTACAGCGTTTCTTAAATGTTTCGAATTCCTAAAGAACTAATGAAGGAAGAAAACTAATCCATTCTTATTGCTTTCTCGCTTTATTGTTTTTTTTTCCTTTTCTTAACTAACACATATGAAATTTATTTTCTATACTCAATAAAACATGGTATAATTCCATGAGTGTCTAATGTTACTAAATTAAAAATTATCAATCGCCACGTAGCATAACACCATTCTTTATAATTTGTGTATATAAATTATGTTCATTTCCCTTAAAATATTGTAGTATATTTAGATATTTTTATATTATTACTTACACTGCAAGCACTCTTTGAATATACTTAAAAGTTACTTGAAACTTCAGTGCTAAAACATAATAAATTGCTTATTAAGAGCTGAATTTAGTGAAAGATTTGAAATATTTAGTTTGAGTGTAAAATATGTCATATATTACAAATAAATTGCAAATTTACTCAATTAACAGTCAGGTTATCAAAATTTAGGTTTTGTAAAATCCTAAAACTTATATAAAAATCTCATTTTGGGATCAAACGGCTCTAGAATACTTTTCAACTTAACTCATAATAGTATGTTTTGAGTTGGTATTTAGGATTAAATTTAACTAAAAAAAATGGAAATTCTCAAAAATACATATTTGCACCCTTTAAATCATGGGTGGCCAACCTTTTCAGCAGCCGGGCCAGATTTTAGAAATGAGATTTCCTACCGGGACTCGGTATAGTATTAGACAGGATACTCGGTTATAGCAACTTGTATTCTTATCAATGTGTATTTGAAAGTCGATCGCAAAATCTCATGAGACACATGGCGATAACGCACTCAATGGAAGCGACCACACGTCCGACGGCGTTGCGAGCTTGCCACAGACTGGAGGTCGCACGACGCATCCCGCCCCGCATTCACGCTCACGGCTATCCACGCAAGATCGGCGTGCGCGCTTTTTAAAATCAGCATAACGTTGTGATTGTTTGTTAACACGAATATACCATAAAAGAAATTGTCACGATAGTTGAATCAATGTACTGAGATACTTCCATATATGGGATATGATACGAACTACGCACGATAGAATGTTCTTTTGGTAGTTTTATGTACACTAAAAGAAAAAAATGTGTGCATATGCTCCGCGGGCCACAAGTAGACACCCAGCGGGCCGCACGCGGCCCGCGGGCCGCGGGTTGGCCACCCTTGCTTTAAATCCTATTACAAAGTCAATTTTTTTCTGTTTTTTTCGGTGTTTTTTCTTTTACTTTCTTTACTTCAATAGTTTTTGATTAGGCAGTTAACCTAAAGATTGAAAAATATATTTGCCAAAAGTAAAAGCCCATTCATTGGAGCCTTAAATCTTCAATTAAATCATTGATTTATAATTGAATGTATCTCAAAACCATCAATAGTTTGATCGAATAGTCCTTGAACAATCTATTGATTCATCAAAGACCCCCATTACTGCACACATCAAAGAATTATCTGGAATATACAGCTTGGAACTGTTTACAACTTGTATCCTGTTTTCAGTATTTTTAGGAGTAACTTTTTTCTGTGTTACCGTATGTTGTTTTGAATGACTCGCTCATTTCTGTTTAAATTATCAAAGTTGAAAATAGACAGTTTGGAAATATCTCAAAATATGTTCTCTGCAATGCAAGTTATTTTTAGAATGTGATTCAAATGAATAAGTATTCAATGAAAATTTGTAAAAATTATTACACTTCATAAAATTTATTTTCACACCCAAGATTTCCTTGTCTAATAATTAGGCAATTTGGTTAACACCACAGATTCTATTTCCAACTTGTTTTATTTTCAAACATTTTCATGGGCTGTTATATTTCCATACAATATATATATTTGACAGTTTCAATTTCATTAATGGCATAAAAAAATGATCATTATTTTGAGGTTTACGTATGAAATACCTCAGATGAAATAAGTAAACAAACATTAGCAATTTTTAAATTGTGTCTAAGAGCAATTACTGCTTAAGTATGGCATACATTTTAAATACTGATTGGAGTGAAATTTAACTAAAACTGGCCTGATTGTTGTTAAAATTATGCACTACTATACATTATATTGTATTACACTTTCGTTTTAAACAGTACAACCTATCTGATTTATTGCCATGTAGCAATCTCTTTCAACCAACCAGAAAGGTATTAAACAAGCTTAAACAAAAAATTGTCTTAAACAAAAAATTGTAACTAGAATCCAGTCTAAAACATTTTTAAAAATATCTAGGTACCAATGGGAATCTAACTCGCAACACATTCCTTCAGCTTGTCTTCATAAAAGTGTTGTGTTCTAGGTAGATATTTGATTGCTGCAGCGACTTTGAGTAAAAATAGTTTTTCCTTTGGAATACATTGAAAATTAGTTTTGTAAATTGTAACCAAGTGAAAAGATAGGAATAAGTCATCGTGTTTAAGTTGACTAGATTATTGGTAATTGAATAATTTTTTTTTGGTAGCGAGAGGGGAACA
Source organism: Odontocerum albicorne (assembly GCA_949825065.1). Classification (NCBI taxonomy): domain Eukaryota; kingdom Metazoa; phylum Arthropoda; class Insecta; order Trichoptera; family Odontoceridae; genus Odontocerum; species Odontocerum albicorne. The sequence continues at coordinate 19,153,496 of OX463854.1, read as the reverse complement.
TTGTAAATTGGTATGAAATATTGTTCAAGTTCATGCGGATGGCAACAGTCTTCCATAAACCTAGATGTGTGAAGAGACACTATTTAAAAAATTATTAATGTTTTACGTGAAGATGTATTGTTCACATGTGAATGTGTCTATTCAAATCTCGTCAACAAAAGGCTTCTGATTATATCTCATATCACATTACACAACTGGTTAAACCTTGATTGTATCAAGGTAACAAACATACTGTACGCTCTGACACAATACATTTTAATTGGTATGTTGTGACATAAGATATTCTTCTCTTTTTCCATATATGCTTATAGCGTCCTTACTATCAGTGCTGACATTGCACACATTTTTTCCTTTCGAGATGTAATATATTAGCTACTTTGATATTCTAACTTGATCACAATTCTCGAAATTTTATTCAGTAAATTCCTAATATTTTTAATTCTTTTTCATATATCTGTCCCCGGAGGCATAAGATACCATATCCATTTTTATCGATTAAATGTGACATAGATATATTTTTTTAAATTTTCAATGTTATATAGTATTTGTACATAATAAAAGTGTAAAATGTCTTTCACTATCAAATTATTCCAAAGAAAAACATTATTTTTATTTAAGCTCTCCTATTGTATAAAAGTAGCTAAATGGACATAGTGTCTTATGCCCTGTAGAGTACAAATATATAACTGTAGATCTGATCTACCACATAAAGAGTATTATATCACCTAATTAAGGTGAAGTTCTCTCGATATCTAATCAAATTCATAAGTAACGCTGTCAGCACCCACCCACAGCAATATTTCGATTTTGATTCAACTTTTAAGGCATACCATCTGAATTTATGTAATGGGATATTTCTCATGCTTTTCGTTCAAAATAATGCGATCTTTGGAGTGTCAATGATTTTGAAGATTTTTGATTTTGAATCAATGATTTTAAAGAATCTTCTCATGTACATATAATGAGCCATGAATTTATCTTTATTTTTCAAGTAAAAGCAGATAATGGTTCATTTAGAAACATAATATTTATCTCTTTTCTCTCTCAACTACGTTATACTATGACTAATATACAATTTTTACACTTATGTCATCACAATGAGACCAGGAAATTTCTTGAAATAAACTTTACATAATGCTGATTTTATTATATAGTTGATTGAACTAGTTTAACAATGTATTCAATGATCAGGTAAAGTGTTTTCTAATCATTTAGACCAGATCCAACTAAAAACAGTGAGATTTATTTTGAAAAGTTCCATCTTCTCTGAAGGTTTTAGTAGTTTTCCAATTTCAGATTTTAACTAATATTCTAATTCAACCTGTTCCTGTCCATTACCGAGCATATGCTTTAAGTTATTTCCTCCACTCGTGTGAACCCTATGCAACTCCTATCCACTCTATTTCACAAAAGTTCCTAGTGTTATTGGTTCGCCTGATTAATTCTCAAATAAATTTAGTTGTTTCTTTTACATTTACAAAAAGGTACTTATTAAATTTGTATAAAAAGAAAAGAATATATTTATGTCTAATACATTCTAATTTTATGTCTATTTTGAGGTAGGTAGAAACACAGATCTTTACATTTTTTATACAAACATACTTGCTTTCACTTCCTTTACATGCATACATCACGCATGATTTTCTATTATTACAAATTCAGCATACATCATTCAAAATTTACTTTATTTTAATGGAAATGCAAACTCTAGAGTTCAAAAACATAACAATGATAAAAACCTTCCATTTTGTGAATTTAGATTAACTCTTTACTTGGTAATGTCTTTGGGGAAGTGGTCTCATTCCTTAATCACAAATTTCATATATTTGTCCTAAATACTAAAACACTCCATTGAAACATTTACATCCTTACATGCATTTTAATCCCAAGCTATCACACATAATTTCAACCGCATCAAAACCTCAACAACCACATCAAAATCCTATCCAACAACTCCTCATCACACACTCTACATTCGTATTTATATTTACCTTATTTCAAAAACTGAATGACTTGTTCCAGCTACGTTTTCCTTCCTCTAGCTTTACCATGTGAACATACACTTCTGAATTGTGTCGCTGCGCTGTTCTTTCCTTATTCATCTTATATTTATTATCTTATATTGAAAATTCAAAAGATAATTTAAGCTGAAAGAAAGATTTAAAATTATAGTACTTGTTTTTGACTTGTATACAGATTGTTTTACTTCCTCACGTATTATGGCTAAAATTATTTGGATATTTTCAATAAAATTACTTACAAAGATATATTATACTGTAGAACATGACTTTGGAATAACATGTTGGGAAATTGCCAGTATTTCTGTCAAAATCTAAGTAAATGAAACTCATGCAATTAAAAATAACATTGAATTTAAAAGCAGGCACACAAACTGAGGAATTAAGGATATTATGAAACATTCTTGTATGAAAAAAATCATTTTATATTATACCACTCTATTTTAGGAAATAAAATAACAATTATTAAAACTGTAGCTCTAATTTGGCATTTCCATTAGCAATTCATGGACGTATATATTCAAAAAGGTTCTCACATTTTACCAATTCTAAGGTAAATGCGAAAAATTCTTGACCCTTTGTATGGACTGGAATGGAACAAAAAACTTAAAGACGTAATTTAACCATAAAATACATATGTAATAAGCTTTATATTTTTGCATTTACAGGATAGATCTATAGTTTTCCAGTATGTATTACAAATAAACCAGAAAAATTGTTTCATGAGTTGGTTTATTTTTCGCATATGTATTATTTTGTATTATTTTTATATTCTGTTTTTTCTCATTGGATTCTTATATCTCAATATCTCTTTCTGCTTTGTCTAAAACTTCATAAATTATGTTAACGAAAGCTAAAGCTGAAAATTTTAACTTTTTCAAAAGCTTGTTTTACAACCTGAAATATTTTCCGTTCAACGTTACCCTAAAAGTGCTCGTTCAAATAAAAAAAATAATCAACTTTAATTTCTTTAATGCATACTTAAAAAAAGTTATCCAATCGAGAAATCTTGAATCATACTACTAGAAATACAATCAAAGATACAAATTATCTCGTTTTTCTTAGGGATTTCATTAGATTCAAGTAGCCATGATTTATTTTCATCATCACAATCGCCCTATGCCATTAATGGCTTTCGTGGCCTTGTTTATAAGACCCCTATCTGGAAGACATGAACAAGGTCCCCAGGATTGCGGGGTCAATTACTCTAAGAACCCCGATTTTAATTTCACTTAAAATCGGGGTTCCTAGAGTAATTTTCAGCAGACCACCAACGTGGCTCATTATTTCAGTGCAAGGGACAGATTTTTTAATAAAATAATCGCAGTACATAGCGTTAATTTAAAAATAATTATTTACATCGTAACTCATAAAATTAATGTGGTCTCAAAATAGTTACAATATCTAGGAAGAATGAATTTTTCAACAAGAATGCAAATAATTTATCGCGTGATATTTCCAGAAAATAAACTCACTAAAGTACACACTCGTAATTAATCTTTGCAGGAAGAATTACGACTAACGTCTTTTATATTTTTGGCAACAAATTTTATGCAGACTAAACATAGCATTTTAAAACAATTTTGTTTCCCTAAGAATTTATTTACACTTGGAAAAATGTTTGTTGTGAACTATTTTTCTAACACGTGGATGTAAGAAATGCTTTAATTTTTTTTAATGCTTAATATTTTGTGGCATTCCATGTTTTATGAACTTTATTATTGTATTTTTTATACACTTTTGTGGTATATCATACAATACAACATGACATACTATTGCCAACCAGAAAATTGTTAAAGGCCTGTATTTGAACAAAACACACTGTTACTGAATCAAACCCGATATCCCTAGATGTAAATGTAGCAATAGTATATTTAATTAATAACTCAAGAAAATTAAGAGAAGCCTTATTAGATTTCTAAATATTGTTAACAGTAAATTGTATTAAATAATTTTTTAAACTGATTGCATGATATACAAAATAACAAATTCATCACACTGATTTAATTACTTCTATTCAATTTGTTTTCAAATATGCATTAATAAAGTTTTACTTCACTGACCAAAATTGCTATTAGAATGTTAGGCGCTTAAGATTTTTCTTAATTTTTCAAATATTACATTATGATCTATTAAAAGTTCAGCCACCTTGGCCTAGTGGTAGATTGTTTCTACTCAGAGGGTTAGGTTCAATTCCTTATGGCTATCTAGTCTCCTATTTAACATTCAAATATCTCATTTTATGTTCTTTCCAAAAATCCTATAACACCTTGGCAAATTTTTATTATTTTCTATTTTTTTTTTTCTTTTTGTATGTAAGAGCCTTTGAATGCCTGAACCTTGACCTGTCTCAAGTTTGTATTTTATGTGTGGTGAATGGTATGCATGTGCAAACTGTATTTCGATATTTTTTATGTATGATTCATGTAAATGTTTATAATTTTTGTGAAAATTTGTATCTATATTCACTCACACTCAAAATTGAATTTTTAGTATTACTTTTGTAACCTTTTTTATCGATAAATTCGTCGATAAAAGACCGTACATTGTGATAAAATAGAACAAAATCTTTCTGGTTGGATTGATAGAATTTCCACATGGCAATACACCCACCAAGTTGTATGTATATAACAAAAGTAAAATACAACAAAGTTTTTCAAAAATATGAACATATATAAAAATTTAAATCATTTGCCATTGTAAAAATAATATCCAAAACAATAAAAACATAATAATAACAAATACTGGAAATTACTCAAAAAACTTTGGAAACACTAATAATCTCAAAAGAAAATTTAAAAGTATAGTTAAATAATGGGGTAAAAATAACATTTGCTGCTTTTAATTTGGAATACTTGAGTACCATGTTACTTTGGATTGCTAATTGATAACTATCTCCAAAACTACTAATTTTTCAAAATAAATTTAAGAACATAGAATATAAAACCTCCAAATATCAAGTATTATAAATGTATATCAAAATTATTTAGAAATTGAAAATTGCTGAAAATATCAAAGATTTTCGATTACAACAAGGAAATTAATCATCGATGAAATTAACCTATTCTAAACCAATAACAAAACAGTGTGTGTGTGTTCATTTTTTTATTCATTAATATCAACACAAAATGTTCTATAGTGGGTGGGATGGCTGTAAAAAGTACTGAATTATGTTGCTTTCCTCAATAATTTCTTAATGAAACATTTTATTTTTAACTTGACTCAGAGAAGAGTGCGTCCCTAGAGATCTATAAATAATCTGTCAATGATCTCTAGTTTAGTCACTTTGATGCTTTTGGCACGGTATTGATTTTGCCTTAAATTAGTTTATTACATGTTTTCACGCATGTCAAACTTTGACGGAAATGTGATCAGTATTAAAAAAACTAAAGATAAAATCAAAGAAAATTCTTAAAATTTAACATAATCCTTCTATTTATTTATAAATGCATCGGTTAAATTGCGTGATTTTTAACTCACATTATATTTACCATGCATACCATCATGCAGATTCTCTGTTGGCATAAGCAGAAAGAAGAGCATCAGATTTTTTTTAAACGTACATTCATCTTGCACATCAAAAGTGTTATTATTTTACACGTATATTATTACAAAATTTAATATAATTTTTTTAAACAAAAACCTCGCCTTATAGTCGAGCCAAGCCAAGGTAACATATATATATGATGAATGATATCGCCTTGTTAGGAGCATTTCCAGCGTGTGGCACATGTTTACCCTTTACCAAACCCTTTCCATCTTAGCCCTTGGCCTGTGCATAAATACTGGGAAGACGGAGCTGAAATGTTGCAAATCATACTCTAATCAGGACATAAATTTCATCCCTGTCAACAGAGTTGATAAATTTATTTGCGTACCACAATTACAAGAAATAAGGGTTCAGCAATGAACTACCTATTAAGATAGGTGCTACCAACGTTGTTTTTAATAATACGAAAACCATTTGACTTTAGTATTTAGTCTAAAGAGGAAGTATTGACTGTTTGGCACCTGTATCCTAGTTATTACTGTATGACTTTAAATCTTGGCAAGGTACAAAAGCCCAAAAGAGAAGATATCACTTTTTGAAAACAGATACCTAAGGAGGATAATGTACGATCACGTGATGAACAAAACAGTTTGTCTTCGGACACAGCAGCAGTCAATAAACACTACAATATAAAAATGAGACTGGAGATGGTTAGGCCACATGTTGAGGACAGCGTCTGGTAGCTTGCCAAGAGTTGTGCTGTTTTATCCCTCACAGACTTGACAAATTAAACGTCCATCGTACATTATCCAGTGGTATTATGATAGAGAAATTCGCAGTCTCAGATTGACATGGGAGGACCTACAGTGCCGGGCTGTGAAGCAGCCTAGATGTAGGGGTTTTATGGCATCCCTGTGTTCCTGTTAGGTGGAACATATAGGATGATGATAATGTATACATGACTAAGTTTAAGTAATTAATGAAATTAATAAAAAAATAAAATGACAAGTTATTTATTATAATGACACTTAAGAAAAGAGGAATAAGGGTAAGAATTATAGGGGAACCAGGACAATGGAATATTTTGACCAAAAATTAAATTTATATTGTATGGTAATATATAACGATAGATTCTGCTGCTGTTCCTCCAAAACTTTTGGTTGGCTGATTCATCACTATGCCATTGTCAAACTGAGGAATTTCTACTGTATTTTCTAGAGCAGCGGCTCCTAACCAGGATTTCATAGAACACTGGAGTTCCGGGAGGTAAGTAGTTGAGTGATAGCATGAAAGCTTAATTTTCTACAATACTTCGAAAATTACTACAGAATAATTTGATTGCTAAAGATGTATGTTTTGCTTTGTAATATGTCTTCATGTATTTGTGTTTATATACAACAAAAATATTTATTTACGAATTTGTGTCCATTCAGGTGTTCGCCAAGAAAGACCTGCCCATCTGCGCCACCCGCCACTGCACCCAGCCATGCGCGAGAGGGGCCGCGCCATCCCCCCTCCTCCTCCTGTTGCCGCACACCACCCCTCAGCGCCCCTGCAGACTGGCGGCCCCATGCAGGGACGGGTATGGCCCTCACAGCTACATGTATACTTGTCCAATTACACCATCGAGGTTTGTCTTGTCTTGTTCAGTTCTTCAGAGTGGAGAGCTAGAAGGCTTCTTAGGCAACCCCCACTCAGGCGTATAGTCGCTTATCTAGATGGAGTTTCTTACTAATATTTTGTAAGAGTTATTGTTGTGAATATCTAACAGGCAAGATATGAGCAATTATTGGTTGAATCCTCAGTCTCAGTTCTGTACCAATATTTCTTCCCTTATTTCGTGGAATAGAATACACCTTATCTTGTCTTAAAATTCTCAGGTAGCAATGAGGAAATAAAATTTAATCAAACTTGCCTCATAAGAACATTCTAAAAAAGAGAAAGTTGACGGATAAAATAAAACTTCCAGGCTTCTAAAACACATTGATAAATTCTTCAAAAAGTTTTTGTTGAAAATCCATTTTCATGAGATTGTTTTTTTTTTTAGAAAAATGTTCGATATTTTTTGCATTTTTATTAGCTTGTCCGATCATGAAATAGATCACCAACGCGATAGACCTGGTAAGAATTGCATTCAATAGCTCAATCCAAGAGTGTAATAGAAGTGCTACTAATCGTAAAAAAATGGATGTGTATCATTCTTTCAGTCAATTCGATTGCAAAATCAATAATCACATCTGCTCTGTAAAGAGCATAGCGAATAAGAAGAAGAAAAATTACTCATCAAGCCTAAGAGGACTTAATATGCCGTTGTTTTAGAAGCATTATGTCTTGACAGATAGTGTGATCTCAACAAACCATAAGGATGATGTTGAAATACGAGTATATTAAAAAATGCACAGCAATAACTCAGAAAAAATGATCAAATACTTAAAAATAGAATTACTAATACTCGTAGAATGTGTTCAGTGTTTTAACATGTTCGTGATTGTTGAAACTAATACAATTTTCTAATATTAATCAAATCAAACCAATTAACTATCTACAAAGCAAAACATTTGGGAATCAATTTAAAAATGTGTTGAAAAATTAATTGATATATTTTTTATATAACTTATTATGCTTTATATGTCATTGTAACTTTTGATATATTTTTGAGTGAGTAAATTAAAAAGAAAAACAAACATTATGGATAAATTCATAAATTTACTTGAATAAAAAGAGAGTGCTGTGTTGTCATTGAAATGAAATCTAAATATTTATTCTTAATAATTCAGACTTCTTAATATTCTGTGTTACGGAACCAGTAATATAGAAAACTCTCAACAAATGCAATTCTGCTAGTTAAAACAATAAAGAAAAAAGCTTAGTTATCACAAAATCAGTCTTAAATTATTATTCAACTCACATAATGTAGCTGCTAATGCCATATATTTTGGCGAGCAAAGAAGAAGAAGACAGAGTAAATAATGTATGGATGTAATTGGGAGAAATTTTTATGACGTGAAAGGTGAGAAATATAAAAAAAAGAAAAAATATTTGACTGTAAATGAGACAAAAGGGGCATGGCATGATGTGAATGTATTTAACATTGTTCTTTTTTTAAGCAAACACTTGTCAATCATTATACTTTTTCTGTAAAAATGAACATTGAGAAAAGCAAACGCAATCTCCATTGTTTGTTATGAGTATTTCATTTTTCACAATAACACATCGATCAACAAGTCCCGGGACTAACCAACAGATGGCGCCTCTAATAACAAATCCATACCATTCTTAGTTAGTACCAACCTCTAGAAGCTAAGTTTCAAACTTTTATGACATTCCGACATTGTGTCATTGCGTTACAGTGGTTTTAGTGACGCTACTTTTGCTTTTTTCAAAACAATGGAAAAAACCGAATTTCGTGTGTTGATAAAACATTGCTTTTTAATGGGAAAAATACCGTTCAAACTCAGCGATGACTTGAAAAGTGTTATCCTGGCTCTGCTCTGTCGAAAACAACCATTTGTCGGTGGTATGCTGATTTCAAGCACAGTCGTACAGACACAAATGATGCTGAACGCTCTGGTCGTCCAAATGAGGCTGTTACATCAGAAAACATTAAAAAAAAAACCTCAAATACGTGATGGAAAATCGCCAAGTAAAGTTGCGTGAGATAGCTGACATCCTGAAGATATCATTTGGTAGTGTTTACACTATTTTGCATGAACATTTGGTCTTGAAAAAGATTTTTTCGAAATGGGTAGCGCGTTTGCTTACAATGGAACAGACGCAACAACGCATCAATGATTCTGTTTGGCACTGTTTACGCGAAATAAACAGAAGTTTTTGCGTCGGTATGTGACAATGGATGAAACTTGGATCCACTACTATACTCCGGAATCAAATCGGCAGTCAGCTGAGTGGAGAGCAGCCGGTGAAAGTCGTCCGTAGCGACCAAAAACTCAACAGTCGGCCGGTAAGGTTATGGCCTCCGTATTTTGGGAAGCGCATGGTATAATATTCACTGATCACCTTGAAAAGGGAAAAACCATCAATAGCGAATATTACATAGCGTTATTGGAGTGTTTGAATGCAGAGATTGCAAAAAAACGGCCCCATATGAAGAAGAAAAAAGTTCTCTTTCATCAGAACAATACACCGTGTCACAAGTCGATGGTAATGATGGCCAAATTGCATGAGTTGAACTTCGAATTGCTTCCGCACCCACCGTATTCTCCAGATTTGGCCCCCAGCAACTATTAGCTGTTCGCAGACCTCAAAAAGATGCTCCAGGGAAAGAGATTTGGCTCCAATGAAGAAGTGATTGCCGAAACTAACGCCTATTTTGAAACCAAAGATAAATCGTTCTACACGGCTTGCATAGAAAAGTTAGGAAAGCGTTGGAATGAATGTATCACTCTTGAAGGAGACTATGTTCATGAATAAAGAAGAATTTTGGCAAACAGATGTTGTTTTAGTAGTTAGTCCCAGGACTTATTGATCGATGTGTTATACAAAAATCTTTACTTGTAAATAAAAATATGAAGTAACTGAAAAAGTACTCTTTTTCACGGATAATCGGTACGTCAATCATACAAAAATGCACTCTTAGCAGGGTGAGTTTGCTTGATTATAAAAATTACGTTAAAAATTATGTTATCTTACGTAATACACAAGGATCTTGCATGTCCTTTATAATAGATATGTACTTTGATTTTGAAAAATAATTTTTGTTGAAAATAATAATATGTTGGTTGAAAGGAACCATTGAATTCAGAAGCAAAATATCCACAACTGCTATTGATTCACTTTGTGTAATGTAAATATTTAATGAGGCATGTTAATCACCAGATCACAGATCACCAAGAGATATTTATTTGTCTTTCTTGTTACGTTACGGAACATTACTTCTCGGTTTATTTTTATTTAGGGACTTTCAAAAATTTTTTGGCTACCAAGTAATGTAAGTTGGCACCATGATTATAATAAATATGTATTGTACATGCATACTATCACGCCATTTACCTTTTAGTGTAGGCAAAGAAGACAGAGTTCCAAACTTTTCTATCACAACAATCTTTCTTATTCACCTCCTCTATATCTATACATCTCATACAGCTCCTTGTGTACTTTTTACTAATTGCGTTTCCTTCTTTCAAAATTTCATTCACTTAGTCCAAACAAACTTTTTTCAATCATCGTCTACCACGACTCCCACTTATGCTTGCAATATAAATTTATTTAGTCAGCCTTTCATCACTCACCCATTCAACATTTCTAAACCATCTCAACATCCTCAACTTCAGCCTATTTAAAGCTTCAGTTTTTAGCTGAGATTCATCCTTAATAATTACAATTCTTATTCCGCCATCGAAACTACTAATTTTCTTAGTGCATGCATTTACTCAGCTCCTTTCATCCATTTTTCACTTCTATGTTTCACTCCCATACATCAATGTTGATAGTAATTCGCTATTGTGAATCATAATTTTAGCAGATCTTGATATTGCTTAGTTTTAATCATCATCATCATCATTGTCAACTAGGGTCGATCCACTGCTGGATGAAGGTCTCCTCAAGTTGACTCCAAATAGTTCGTTTTTTTGCTCGTTGATGCCATGTGATTCTGCCATGCTTCCTGATTTCATCTATCCAGCGTACTTTCGGTCTTCTTCTGGGCCTCTTTATGCCTCTTGGGTACCATTGGATTATTTCGGATGTCCATCGGAAGTCTGAAATTCTGGCTACGTGTCCTGCCCATTGCCACTTCATTCTTTTGCACACCTGTGTAACGTCTTCTACCTTTGTAATATTACGAATCCAGGTGTTTCATTTATGGTATCTTTTAGTATATCCCAACATGCATCTCTCCATGCTCTTTTTTGCGGTCTGGAGCTTTTGTGTGTTCTTTACTGTGAGCATCCATGTCTCGCAGCCATATGTAAGTACTGGAAGAATACACTGGTTGTAGACCCTTCACTTCAAGGATATTGGGAGATTACTTTTGAAGATGTTGTTCAAACATCCAAATGAGCTCCACGCTAGTTTTGTTCTTCGTGCTATTTCCTCCGATATGCCACCTACAAAGGAAACAAGTTGGCCCAGATACACATATGCCTGGACAAGTTCTAGCGGCTTTCCGTCTACGTTTATTGGTTTTGGGATAGCAAAACTGTTCATCATATACGAGTTTTTGGTTTTTGATATATTCATTTTTAAACCAACTTCCTTACTGACCTCTGCCAATTCTTGCAGTTGGTGCTGAAGATCATTCGGGTTTTGTGAGAATATAACGATATCATCTGCAAATCTCAAATGCCTCAGGTATTTTCCATCAATCACCAGTTTTAATATACATATGTATTTTAATGTCCCATCGACTTCGTATTGCAACTCGGTATCCAATATCTTCATCCACCTCTCCGTCACCTGAAAACATATCCAAATAGTGGAATTCTTTAACTTGTATTCTTGCATTGTTCAACCAAATTTCGTGTTTACTTTTCCTTTCACCCTTTTCAATTACCATGACTTTGGATTTTGCAACATTCATTCTCAGGTATTTTTCCTCACATTTCACATACAATTCACTTATATATTATTTATAGTAGGCATTAACACTTAATTTGTTTGGTCAAACACTGTTATTCTACTTTATATAACGGTATAACCCCACCGGTTTCAAGGTTTTCTTCACCTCATCATCAGGGGAGCACAAACAAGACTCTTATATTGTTTGTACTCCCCTTGAAACTGGTAGGGTTATACCGTTATATAAAGTGGAATAAACAGTGTTTGACTAAATAAATTACAATCCATTTATCATTAATTAATATGTAGTTACTTTAAAACATATGAATCAATGAAAAATGAATTTGGATGATAAACAAATAATATAGACATTTAAAAGGCCTTCATGATGCTGAAAAATATAAAGATTTAAAATGTATTTGTTTACCTTAAGAATGTCTAAAAATAGAAAAATAAAATAGCTGGGAAAAGTAAATAAGATTAGTTGTGTATCAAAGAAAGATTCAGGTAACCTTATATGTGATATTTTTACACCTACTTTATCATTTGTAGGTCTTGTTAATAATATATTAAATGCAATACTTAAATAAGGTATCAAAATTATTGATCACAATTAAGGTCATCTTCTTCATTACTTGTTGAATGCTGAACTTCGTGGTCCTCCACTATGTCTGCTTTTGGCACACCACCTGTTTCCATCCTTCCCGGTCATGCGACATGCTAAATTGCAGTGTTTAAAGAGGATCCAATCAATTCCTTTATTTGATCCGCCAATCTTATAGGACACCTTCATTTTGCTCGTTTTCCTTCAACTGTCCCTGTGATCACCGGCTTCTCCAGACTTGTTATTTTTTTCTGGCAACATGCCCAAAATATGTTAGGATTCTTTTCCTGCATGTTTTCAAAAGTCTTTTGGTTATCTCTAATTCTTGAAGGATAAGAGACATTAATGTGTCATGTGGTCATATGGTCATTTGGTCATATGGTCATCATGTCATGTGGTCATTAATGTATCATGGTATACTTAGTATCCACCTCCCAATATCAATTAGGCATCTTTCTTGTTTTTTTTTCTCATCACACATGTTTCCGCTTCATACAATTTTGTTTAATGTAGTTAGGAATAAATAATTTGCATGCTCACTAGGCATTTTAGTGTCTCATGTTGTCCAGAATGATTTTTCTTTTTTCACCTGAATTTATTGTATTATTGACAATGATTGTTTAAAGTAAAAAACACAAGATTGTTTAAGTTAATTTTTTTATTACATTTATGTTGTATGCAGTACAACCTGGTGGGTTTACTGCAATGTGGCAATATCCTCCAACCAACCAGGAAGATGTTAAGTAAAAACCACACTGGAATCCTCAACTTTCAAGTTGGATAAAAAACGTCTTACCAACTAGACCACAAAGGTTGTCAAGTTTTATTGAATCATGACAAAAGAAATACTTTTTTTTTTCAGTTGAATTGTTGAAAGTAAATTAAACTCACGTTCATATTTTAAATGATTTTTTGTCATGATCAATAAATTTTTTATGCTGTGAAGAAATGAATTAATAAACATCAGAATGCCAGGATACTTTGAGTCAAACCTCTTCAAGTGATAAATACAACAATTAAGTCATCGGGTGGTGTCTACAAATATCTTGGTGACATTGACCAGCCAACAGTCAGCATGTGTCCCACACATGTGTGACATAACACACGCACTATCCCCAAAGGAGCAATAAAACTATCGGCTGTGGCATCCCAATATGCTGCAATACCAGAGCTAATGCGGAGCCGGGACATAAACTTGACTTTGTGAGCAAATACTAAAAAGACAACTTAAACATTGTCCAGACAACATTATCTCTCCGCAGGTGCAATAATGTGACAACTTATTATTTGAAATTAAATGTTCTAGTTTTTTTAATATAAACAATTGTATGCTTCAAGTGATAACTCAATTTCTTTATAAAATATTTGTTTGTCTAATCTTTTACTTTTCTTCAATTTATTTATTTATTTAAAATTTTACAAATAAAGTATGCAAAACGTCTTGGCCTAGTTAGAAAGATGCCAATCTTCTAAATTGGGGTTTACGGGCTGGATTCCCGTAGGTAAGAATTTTTTTTAGAAAGGTGTAATTAAATAAATTTTCTAGTTGGTTGGAAGAGATTGCCACATGGTAATGAAGTACTTTATGAAAAAGAATATTGAAGTACTAGATGATTAAACGGTGCCATGCAGGGTTTAAGATTTTTTTTATAATTTTTCAGAACTATTATGTTATATAATGGTGCTTGTAAAATATTCACAGGATTAACTTTATTACTCCTATACACACATTTTATATGAAATTACCAAATAAATGACCGCATTAAAAACAACAATGCCCCTCTAACACATCATCTGATAGCTGAATGTGAAACTATAAAATCTTTACACTACTATTATTTATTCAACACTACGAGGGTCATCCAGAAAGTAAGGTTACAACATTTATGTAGGATCAAAAATGCTTGTATTTAATTGAAACTCACAGGATACTTCACAAATATATTAAACTATTTTTCAACGTAATCGCCGTGGAGATCGAAACATTTCTGTAGTCGGGGCACCAGCTTTTGTATGCCAGTGTCATAGACCTCCGCCGCCAGCTCTTTCAGCCACTTCTTCACAGCTTCCTCGATCTCCTGATCGTTGGAAAATTGTTGGGGTGTAGTGACACACCCTCGTCTCATCCCCCGTTACGATAGAGTCCAGAAAAGCTTCTCCCAAAACGATCCAAAAATGAACGGTGCAAAACGATCCAAAAATTCACGCGCGGCGATCACGCGATTTTGACGGTGCTCCGGTGTGAGCATTCTGAGCACCCATCTCGCACACAACTTCTTGTAATCAAGTTTTTCCGACACAATATCACCAAGGAGACTTCGAGAAATGTCAGGAAATTCTTCGTAAAGGTCATCAAGTGTCACACGGCGGTCATTTCACACTTGTTCTTCAATTTTTTGCACAAGTTCGTCGGAAATCACAACAATCACATCACTACCATAAACTTCCACGAGCTTCCAATAGATATTCGTGGCGGTATTGTTCTGCAAAGTCAAAAAACGGATGGCCGCGTGGACCTCGCACGGATGGGAGGTGGCGGGAGCGCGCGATGACCTCTCCATCGGAAGAATTTACTGTGACTGAACAAATGGCCGACAAACACGCGGGACCAAACAAACTGACCGTTAGAATCCCCCCTACACGCCAGTTGCGCCATCTTCGAAACAAAAAATTCCCCCCAGCCTCAGGAGCCCTTGTTACCTTACTTTCTAGATGACCCTCGTACATCAGGATGAGAATTTTAATTTTACAATTGAATTATTACAATGTGCACATCATTTTATTTACAAAAGTGGAACAAAATAAATGACATCTGTTATCACAAATCAGAACTATCTAAATTATTATTGATAATAATGTTATTATTGGGTGATATCTGTTTTTAGATTTTATAAATTTTTTTAATTTCCGTAAAACTTCAGAGCATTCCTGATACATTTGGGTAATTATTATAATGATTTATAAGAAGAAAAAAAATTACTTTACATTTTCAAATAGAATAAGAGAAACTTTTTGATAAGATATATAAATATACCACACTTTTCTCTTTCATATCCTCACTGAATATGTTGAAAAGTCTCATATAAATAAATTGACGGTATTTTCCTAGGCCCATTTAAACGAGCCTTCGGTTTTAGATCCATCATATAACAATGCACAAAGGGAAGGTGCACTGCATATCACATATGAACTATTTAAACTAGAATGAGACCTTTTTTTGGAAATCATTACAAATCAAACCTAAATCTCCTACTAATTAGTTATGGTGGTCAGCATTACTTATCTTTTATACAACCATAAAGATGTTCTTACGATTATGTTAACTTAAGCAGAGGTTGAAAGATTGGTATTGGGTTTTCAAATTAAAATATCGTAGGAAGAATCATTCTTTAATATTTAATTAATACAATACTATCATGTAATTTGTTTTTATCAAACACTGTTTATTCCACTTTTTATAACGGTATAACCCTACCGGTTTCAAGGCTTTCACCTCATCATCAGGGGAACACAAACGACTGGAATAAACAGTGTTTGATAAAAACAAATTACAATGTCTTTAAACCTCCACAATGTTAATGCCTTAATTATAAATAATATAATACTATCATGCTTTGCTGATTGTTATATGTATGTATTGTATTGTATTATACTTTCGTTTTATACAGTTCAACCTGGCAGATTTATTGCCATGTTTCAATGTTTTCCAACCAAACAGAAAATTAATAAAGGAAAACAGGCTATAACACTTTTCCAAAAAATTTAGGTAGCAACACAAATCAAACCTGTAACCCCCAAGTTAGAAAACATCTTTCTATCAAACTAAGACACATAGGTTGCTGGTTCTCACTAATATGTAATTTCTATTCCATTTATTAAACGGCATGGCCTATAAGAAACAAAGTCAATGGTGCACTTAAACATATGTACTTGTCCTCAAGAGTTTTTCAGTACCTCTGATCTATAGGAGTGAAACGTGGATGTGGAAAAGACTGAATGCAGCTGAATAAATACTGTGTGCACTGAGTAGATTACATGTGGGGACAATTTATGACAGAATATGAAATGAAGTGATTAAGGACAAATATACTCGTATTCTTCTTCATCGCATGCTCAATGCTAAACCTCGTGGTCCTCTACTATGTCTCAAACTCGGTGCACCTCCTGACCTGGACCATGTTGAAATACAACGCTTGGAGAGGATCCTGTCAACTTATTTATTTAATCCATCCTTCTCATATGACACCATCCTTTTGCTCAGCTTCCCTCAACTGTCTGTGATCCCAGACTCTCATCATTCTTTCAGAATTAGTGCCACAACAATTCATAAAATTAAAATAATTTCACCCCAGTTTATTTACTTGAATAATTTTGAAAACAAGGTTAGTTAAAAAAATATTGATTGATCTGTGAAAAATTCTGTTCTTTTGAAGTGTCACTTTCTATAAATTTTAATTATAACATTATTGACTTGACAGTACCAAACGTGCTATTTGGCAATCACACACTTTCATTTTTCAATTGGAGCTCCCATCTTCTCCTCTGGGCAGTTGCCAAAGTACTCCTTATCCATAGGAGCATTAAGAACAAAGTCTGTCGTGTATACTTTTGGTTGTTACGACTTTTCTGTTGACATTTTTGCAGTGCGTTGCTTGTCTGAAGCAGGCGGCTAGGGTCTATTTTGATCTGGCATCTCGCCTACTGGCCTTATTCCACTCCGCCTTATTTGCAGAGAATGACAAGCATGATTGTAACTATGATGTATACATAATATTCACCTAATTGTTACATGCTAAAATACTAGATGCTCAGGATCTTAAAAAAGGTCCTTTTTTTCTAAACTAACCCCATTGCAATTGTCATTATTTGATTGTAATAAGCTAGTTATTTATCCAAACGTGAAAGACAGCACTGCTGGTGCAAATAATCTGAACCTATATACATACCAACACACTATATCCCTTTTGGGGTAGGCAGAGAGGACAGATCTCCACACCTTTCAAGCCTTACCTTTGTACCTTTTCCTCAGTTAAAATGTCTCTATCTCCTTCCATTCTTTCCTCAATTTATCCCTTTTTCACTCTCTATTCATTCCAGACAAGTATATTTGTTTCGTAAATCTTTCGGAACTCATTCTCTCAATATGGCCAAACTATCTCAAGACTGATCTGGATTTTTATTCATTATATACATAGTTTTTTTATAATTTACTCTCTGATTTTATTTAGTGTTTGTTTGGTAACGCTTCAGCATATCCAAATTGGTGATGCGGACACGTCGAAGAACATGGCTGAGAAGCAAAATTGTCTTTGACCCCATTAACACATTCTACACTGAAAACGCCTTGAGTTGTTTGCATAAAATTTTACTGGGTGCGCAAAACTCAATTCTATTACAAATTTCTTTGCATAGATTCAAAAACAAGTGAGCCCAGAGTGGCCTGACAGTACTGATAGGATTTGTAAGGGTATATGACAATGGTTTATACTTGATCTTATATTTGTAGTTTTAAAAAAAAAAATTAAATGGTCATGTTTAGCATTGCCGTGATTTGATAAAAAAATATTCAATAGTCAATCTGTTAATCAAGTCTTCAAGCTTAAAACCACTTGAGAGGTCACAATATCTTACAATTCATAATTATGTTTGTTGGGAATATTACCACACATAGAGAGGCAACAAAACTCACACACTTATAGCATGTGTGAGTATTTTTACCATACTTACTCTTTAACCAAATTAGCAGTCTGTTTATTTTTTTGTTACCATTGGGTATCCCCACGAGGTGGAAGAAAAGTATTTAACTAACTAGGTCTCAAAGGATGCCAATGATGCCTTAAAGCTGCCTTGTATACATTCTAAAACACCACCCTCTTAAGTTGATAGTTTATTGTGAAACGGAACTGTACAAGTCATCTATTTATCACTAGTTTTATTTATGTGATCACGGCATCAACTTTTGAGAGTACCTTAGACAAACTGACCTACAAATTAATCTATCCTTGATGAATTCACAAAATACTCTCCTCTGTGTGTAAGAGATATTCTCATTCTTTGTACATATAGTCGGGGAAAAAACTGATGATTATTGACTGTATGATCTCGTGTATACCTTTTATACATTTCATTCTCATGTGTTATTTTTTTGAGAAAATTAAAAAAATATACAGGCTGTTGACAATCTTTGTAGCCTAGTTGATAGATCACTGTCTTCCACCGACAGATTTTTGGTTCCATACTTAATGGTACCCAAAAAAAAGTCAGTCTATTTTTTCACATATAGGTCTTTTCATATCCTTCTGGTTAGTTGGATGAAATTGGCAATAAATCCGCTAGGTTGTACTGTGTATCTTTTATCAAAAAAATATAATAGAATAAGGAATATAATAGAGCAAAGAAGATGTAGAGTTAGAATTAAGAAATAATCTGGAGATAGTTTGGATTGGTAATAGATTATAATGAAAACTTTCAACATAGATAGAGTTGGGAAGTATAAAAAATATAAGAGCATGTATGACGAGATGTATGGATGTCGACAAAGTAAATGTTTGCTTAAAAAAACGTATAGAGATCGGATCTGCCACGATGATACACGTACGTTTGTACCAATTCTTTACATTTAATATTTTATGCCATACCTTTGACCTTTCCATTACGTTGATGCAATAAATTCCTGGCATATTACCTCTCACTCCACGTGACCTTATATTTTTAATTCTGTGAAATTTGAATATTTCGACGTTATAATCTTGTGGATTTTTCATCACAATTTTGGCTTGGATTCAAGAAAATGCGGAAAGAGAAATGGCTGACAGGGCTGGGCTGTGATAAATATTGTGGTGTCATTGCACACTCCTGTTTTATTTTAATGCTAAATTTGTTTTTACCAAAATAAAAAAAGCGCATTAACATCGTCAAAAATACTTGGGAGTTATACAGGAAAAGGATATAAATAATAAGAAGAAAAAAAATTTAAACTTGAATTATTTTTATCATGATATAATTGTACCTATAAACATTGACAAGCTGTGAATAAAAGGTTGATTATGTGCTTAACACATACACAGCCGAACTAATAGAAAATTACTCCCATGACCAATGTTTTCTTTAGCTGTAAGTGCATATGTGTTATTTTACATATAGATAATGGAAATTAAAAATGCCTACGATTGAAAAAAACACGATCGGTCATGTGTAATGAATTCCATTAATTATGGCTGACTATGGCATTGTAAATGAAATTATGCACTCCTTTCAGTAAAATAAAAAATATTGTATTTTAATGAACTAATATGCCTACCAAATTTCATCAGGAGGATTATTTCGTAAGCTTTAGTCACATTTCCTGATGTGACTGGGGCTATACTAGCTCATACAAGTTGTGAGGCTATAATAACTCATACACTGTAGCTCACCACTGTATATCGTGTGGGTGACCCCTGGCATATGCCTTACACTACACAATACCAGCAGTGAAGATATTAAAACTGGCGACAATAATGATGATCAGGTTAAGCAATATCTGATGATAAAGGTAGACTGTTGATCCATCATGTAAATAAATGGCACTTGTGTTGATTTATTGTGCCCTAACTATTGGACAGCAAGCACAGCACGAAGTCTTGGTCTGAGATACTGATGGTAATCAGATTCAAGCGGAGCCTAAAGACATGCTTTATCTGAGTCAAACTTTCATTAGAAAAATATTTATAGTTATATTTATATTCCTCGTTAGTACTGTTTGATTTAATATGAGGTTGCTAAAAAATATTTAATATTAGGTGGACAAGCAAAAGTATCCTGGAACCATTACTGAATTATGCATTAGAGATGCGCCCTCTAGGAAACAGTAAAATCGTCTTGATATCAGAGTTTAGGGTAGATCGAGCAAACAAGGTTATCTCGTTTGGTCTTTTGAAGTAGCTGACCATATAGTAGGCAATAGACTTTCTTTATAGTGAAGGTAAACTAATGACATAGAGTTTCTTATCAAGTTCACATTTATCCAGACCCACTTGGAGTAATATTTCCACATTTAAGGATACAAGATAAATAAATAAACATTATTGTAGTCAGAATTTACCATGAATCAAACCTGGATCACGTGCTTGATCAGCTAGCGCATCCTACACTTGTATACCACTGAAACTAATTAAATGTTCTTTTAACCTCACAAAAATAATATTAGAACAAAAGCAACAAAAAGTCACTATCGTTATCAACTCATGGTGTCATTCAGATTTACCATTCGGTGTACACAGGATTCTATTAGTAAAATGATTGTCTTCCGCCTAAAAAAAAACAGGTTCGATTCCTGATGGTGCATAAACAAAAACATCCATGTATGATTTTTTTATATTAAGACCTTATTTACACATTTTTAATTGGTTAGAAAAGGTTTTCAACGTAGATATTATCCAACCAAATTTCATTTTATTATATTAAAGATTTCTTATATTATGCAAAAATTTATTTTAAAACACTGATTTCTAAATCCTTGCCCATATTTGAATAGTAAAAACTGAGAGGAGGTATAATTCATCATTATTTACCATTACAAACCCTATCAACATTGTTATGGCACTTGTTTTTTTAATCCATCCAAATAAATTCAAAATGGAACGTTGATGTACTTTTTGAGCATCCAACAAAAGTTTATATGAATACCAATAGGTGTTTTCTGCATTGTCAGTGTTAATCACTAAAAGAAAAAAATATTTTGGCTCTTTATATATTATATAATATTTTTAATGCCTTTCATGTTGTGCTTGACTCGTAACTTATGTTATGGTTTGTCCATGACTATAATTATCTCCCTGTTTATGTAAATCCTATATTCCTATTTAATATAGTATAATGTATTTATTTATTTTGTTATGTCCATGTGCCAGTAAATCAAATTTTCAAGGTAAACTAATAACTGTTTTTAAGAAAGATACTTTCTACTTTTGACTATCTAAATTGATGAAAATCCTTGTGCAGTTTCTAGGTAATATGTTTTTACATGATAAAATCAATCTGTAAAAACGGTACATGAAAGAATTTATTCAATAATAAATATAATGAATATTAGGGTTTCTTAATTCTCAACATTTTCACTGTCAATACATAAACAACTAAAGATGCAATTCTAGAGTTCAATGTTTACAGTTGTTTTTCAATAATATTACTTTTTGTAGTGTAGTCTAGACATATAATCAAAAGCAACGATTCCCAACAAGGGCAATAATCCCCCCCATGGGTGAGGCGATTTCAATTTGTAGTGGGTATTAAGGTGTACTGAAATAATATTATGAGGGTGATTTTATGCGGGTCATTGTAGTATCTATTAAATATTCCTGTAATAAAAAAATCTCAACCTGACTGTATAGCTCATTTATTGACTTCATTAATCTCACCACTGTAAAAAATTGTTTAGAAATAAAATTTATGATTTCATAACATACTAAATAAACCAAAATTTCAGTATTATTGAAAACATTTTATTTTACCTTCTGCACTTTGTAAGAAGTAAAAATATCTTATGTTATGCTAGAGAGACTGACTTATCCTAAGATGCTCTAAAAGGAACTTGATCCAAAAAAGGTTGGGAAACCCTGATCTAAATATTTTAGATTATGTTTAAACAAACTGTAATCTTGAACATTTTTCTATTGAAATAAAAACAGTTGACTGAAATTTGGTGAACTCAATGATTAGGTGATTATAAGAAGGGTCAACCTCTTCCAAACTACCTGCTAGGAAAATTCAGAAATTGTCTGAGAAGTCACAAGGTGCACTTTTGCTAAAATACAATAATCTATGTTTTTTTTTTTAAATTATGAGTCCTTCCGTTCAGAGATAAAGTAATTCAGCATAATTTTCAAATAATTTACCATTTATTACAATTGTCCTTCACTCAGCCATTTGGTTAATTCTAACTGTCCACAAAAAAATGATTGCATTTATTTCTTGACTACAATAAACTGAATTAATCACTCTCAGTACACACTAAACGTACTTAAATAACATTACTGATGCTTTTTATACATTGATTTTATTGTGTTCAAAATGAAATTCATCAAAATTCCAAACTTGTAAAGTAATAATGAAACTCACTAACTTGCAATAACTTTCGGACAGAACCAATTTTGTTGCCAATAAATAGGCAATATAAACCTGCACTAACAATCTCCTATGGTGTGGACACAACGCTGACATATACTCCTTTAAATAAAGGAGCTCAAAGATATTTTACAAGACAGAGTGGGACTAAATAATTAGACTGTATATTCTCTGTGCAGCCAATCCCCATGAGACCCCCCATGGGTGGGGCGGGCCGAGTGGTGTCTCCCCCCAAGTCGTCCGTGGGCTTTCTGATGCCGCTCTACACCTTGTGTATTGTTGTCTTCTTCTTCTACACTATATTCAAGGTAATCATTTTCTATTATGTTTAACTTAATTAAAATCTGTGGTTTTAGTCCAATTTCTTTTAAATTAAAATTATATTTTACAGTTTAAGAAGTTTGATACTTTGTGTAAATTGAATAAATGCCACCTAGTTAGATCAATTAACCGCAAGTGAGCATTAGCATACTAGATTTTGTTTCCAACTTTTAGTTTTATTAAGCCTTTGTGGAAAAATTATAAAATCTCACTGCCCTTGAACTACGCCCTGTAACAGTTTTTCAGTCTCTTATCAGCCAGTGCACTATCCTTGACTTTCAAAGAACCACATTATATAATGTTCACTCTGATGGGAGCTTGTTATGCATTTTTGGTCTCAGATAAGTAAATTTTTTTGTACATTGCAGTATTACTTTCTGAAAATTACAATCCTATTGCTCCTATTATTGTAGTAAGTATGTTATCTATGAAAAAAAAAATAATAAAACTCTTCCAATCTTGTCTATAGACCCTAAGTAATTACAAAACCATCTGTCAATATATGGCAGATGTCACTTTTCTTCATTTTTAATGATATGTATGTCAATGGTGTCATATTAGTTCCCAAAATATTTTGTTTCGAAATAAAGAAATTTTGAGCTGTAATAACCATGAATTGAAAGCAAATATAAACTATGTAATGTGGTTCTTCTAAAATAAATGATAGTATACTGACTACTAAACTTAGTTGGAAAAGGAGACTGAAAAATTGTTATAGTCTGTAGTTTAATGGCATGAATAATTGAAAGATTTGATTTATCATTTGATGTATGTAAAATAGCTAGCAAATTTTCCATTTTATAAAATTGGTAGGTACATAAGTGGAACATGAAGTATCATCAATCTTTTAGAACAGGTATTCAGCCTAATTGGAAGCCAACAATGATTGCACATTAATATTTTCCTCCAGATGGTGTTCCGTAAGAGCAATACTCTCCCTGCCGGAGAGCCCATGAAATATGTGCCTGAAAGACCCGAGTCGGAGTTCAGGCAAACCGTCTTCAAGAGAACATCCAGGAGCAATAGGGCCACTCCCGAGACCAAATTGGGTCAGTACCATCTTATCATCTTGAAATGACTACTTATTTACCGGAACGCACATGCATAGACACCATAAAAAATTACCTATGGATAAATCGTGTGTGACAAATTACATTATGAGTGTTGTGTTGGCCTGAAAAAGTTATTATTATTAGTCCTATTGGACATCAAATGCCCTCAACCACTCAAAATATAATAACCCGTCATTTGCCATACAACCAGCCACCTCCAGAGATAATTTAAGGTTTTATCTATGCTTATTCCCTAACACATTAAATTAAGCTCTTTTTCCCTTATTTTTTAAAACTTTAACATTTCATGTCCTTTTTTATTAAAATTTTAATAAAAGGGACATAAAATGTTGAAATAGATAATTCATTATCTAACATTGACAATATTTTGAAAATTTTAAGAGGTTCAGAAATAAAGAGAAAACATTCAATTATACAATAATGTAAACGTGAAATTTTAAGTATTAAAATAAATCGAACAGAAAATTTTAGGTATTAAAATAAATCTTAATTAAAAAAATGTATCTTTATAAATGCACAGGAATAAGAGCATTTACCCTTTTATAATTTCATGCATTGTATTGCAAAATCCTATAGTATATTTGATATACTTTAGTTACAGTGCAGATATTTTTCAAAATGAAATGAAATTTATTTTTAATGTAAAATACATGTATTATTTTGTAATGGACTGCTGCATTTAGGTCACAAAGAGAGAGATACAAGTAAGTTAATTTGTTTACTTCTATATTTTATTTAGAAAACTCTTTAAGATATTTAATTATAATAAAAAAATCCTGATAGTCACAAGATGACTGATATAACATATTGAAGTTGAAAGAGGAAGTCAATGCAAGGGAAAAAATATATATAAAAATATGATATAAATTCTTAACTACTAAAAAATTGGAAAATATTGAGAGTGAGAAAAAATAAATATCGACAATTCATTGGTAAAGTTGTAATAAGTGGTTTAACTTGGTCGGTAATTACAATGACAAAAATAACATTACAAGTCAATTTATTTAAGTGACATACTAATTTGTGCAATAGTCAGGGAGGCGAAGTCATGTTGTCTTAAACAAATATTGGAATTGATATGATGTTCATACAACTCTTTTGCTTATATTGAACCCTTCTATTTTCCACTTTAATGTACTGCATTAAATATAGTTACCTTGTAGAACAATGCACAAGTACCTATGAGATGCAGACAATAAAACTCAATTGTTTCTTTTTAAGAAACTTTATCTGAAAACTTTTACTTTCTCACTCCACAGTCTTGACAGAATTTTGTTAATATTACTGTCAGCTTCCACATACACTATTAGTTGGACAAACAGTGGCCGAGTGGTGGGTGTTAATTGCTGTGTACACATCACTTTCGTTTCCATCGCAGTCCATTGCCAGTTTTGGTGATATTTACATCTCAATTTTAGAAGCTGAACAACTGTTTTAACATGAGAATAAATCTGTTTTCACTGTCGCATTGTGATTTTTTCTGGAAATAAATATTTTAAACCAAATTTTGTAATCCTTTGACAAATTTTTTGTAATCTATTTAAAATAGACTAACAATACTCGTATTTCATTTCTTAATGTCGACAACAATTCTACATCTTTATTATTCCTGTGCCTTATTCTCATATGGATTTTTTTCTATATTATCAAAGGTTTGGTTTGATGCTCTATGAAATATTGTATTTAAATTAATAAATTAAATGATTTCACTTTATTTCCTTGATACGTTTTCCAACCTTCTATTTGGGACTTGCATCAGGAGGATTCTAATAGATTATGTATGTTTCTGACATAAAATTAAAATAAATGAAGTAATATTTTGTATATTACTTATAATATTCCATATAATAAAGATATTTTTCTTATAAGATGATGTTATATAAATAAGTATAGACATTTTTCTGATTCATTTTTATTTTTTCAATGGTCCATAAAAACATGTAGTGTTTTCAAGTCACAATCACTATTCAAAATTCTAAAAAAAAATCAAAATCACTATTCAATCACTATTGAAAAAAATAACAGTGAAGACTCCACAGAAAAAAGGAGCAATTTAATTAGTGCCAATTTTAAGATAACCTATGAATTTAAAATTTTTTCTCTTTTATGTGTGCGTGATTTTTTGTCTTTATTTCAATGCAAACGTTTTTTATAGCATGAAACACATCAAACTCTCAAACTTGTAATTGTCCTTAATGGTTAAGAATAATATTACTCCCTTTTTCTGTAATTTCTTCATATGTAACAATCAATATGTTATTTTTTTTTAAATATGAAAAACAAATAAGTAAATTTTAATAATTTTATCCGAAAAATTATTGTTTAACTGATGAGTCTTATGTTAACTGGTGTTAGTGTATTGCTAACAATTTAGAGTTATCGAAACAATGTATTTGAACGATGTATAACAATGATGTGGTCAGGGGAAGAGCTGGCAGAACTGCACGCGCGGCTGGCGGAGACAGAGCTGACCATGGCCCGGATCGTGCAGATGATGCGTGGCCCCCTGGCTGGGCAGGTCAGCACTGTGCAGCCCGATCCATACACACCTCCTCCTCCCTCTCCTTGATGCCTTGATACATCACAATATTATATTTTACTAGACTGAACCATGATGGAATGATATATGTTGTGATTTAAGTCATATATTTGAGTCGAATTGCTAATACAACAATATGAAAATATTTGTCACCAGTCGTCTAATGTTAGCAGAGTTACTAAAAAATCTGGTATGATGCCTTTGATTTTTGAAGGATTTTCCTTCTAAGTCATGTTTTATTCATTTCTATTACAATTTATTAGTTTAGGTAAATTAAAAAAAAAAAGTGTTTCACTTGAACATTTAGTACTAGTTTGAATATTATAAATACAATATAAACCTTAAAAAAAATTTTTTTTTTAAAATACTTTCTATATCAAAATATCAAATTCCAATAAATGGCTTCACTCACGTGCTAGCACTTATGTTTGTCCAAACAAAAATAGAAGAAGTCTTGCAAAAAATCTATTTGAAAATGATCATTGACTTCTTGTTAGTAATTGCTTACAAGATTATTCTTGTTTTTATTCACCTGTCTCATTAGTTTCTGTGTATCAATTTTGAAAAATAGGGCTTAGTAAATTTTTCCAATGAAAATCTGATTGAAACTTGAATCTTTCTTAACTATTGAGATTTCAGATATATCGTTAAGTTTGTAGAGCAAATTGGTAAAATTTTACTGTTTCTGAGATATTTCCATTTATTCGTTGAAACTCCTTTTAATATACAATATAATAAATAGGTTGTCCGGAAAGTAATTTCGTATTTCTCAGATAGATGTTAGGAAAAAAATTTCATTGCTTACTTCATTCCAATTGTGCTGAATGTATATTATTATGAAAGGTCACTTTTCGGCCCTTTACCCAAATTGCTTGCAAGTTATTTAGCATAATTTTGAGAATGAAACAAAATAAGTTGTTTTTTTAGTGCTTGGTGCTTTTTTATCACTTCAAAGGAAAAAATGCAACACAGATAAAAAAAGATATGTACAATGTACGGTGACTGCAGTAAGCTATCGTACATATGTGTCAAATGTAGAAAAAAAACATTAATATGACACTCGAAGGTGGTGTCCTCTCTAGAAGGTCGATTACTACTGTCAACCACCAAACAAGGCTTTGATCGAGAATAACCAATATTTTACGGCACAAGAGATTGTTGAAATATTGAAAATCTATTTGCAGAATAAAATTCATCTAAATATAGAAAAATTCTGTTTGATTTTGACCTAAAAATATGAAATTACTTTCCAACAACCCCAATATGCATACATGCATCTGGTCACTTACATATTTTTCGATTGTGTGAAAATAGTATTTTTCATTAAAATATCTATTTCAAATTTTTACCAGACATGTACATTCGTCATTAGACTAAAAAATCTCATTTTTTCGAAATTTTACACAATAGACCAAAACTAGTATAAGTGTCATCTATCCTCGAAGAAAATGACAATATCCCTCGATCACGAGTGATAATCACGATGTGCCTCAAACTGAACGTTGTCTATTTCAAAAGATTTTATATAATACTGATCATGTTGGTGACTGTTTTTCAGCTATTTTGAGAATTTATATGAATTTCTACATCTCTTATTTATTTTCAAATTAAAAATTCATTAAAGATGGTACAAGGCATCAAGGTGAGATCAGGTAGAGATGATTGTCTATAATTTGGGAGAGCAGAGCCATGCAGTAGCTAGTGTTTGATGTTTCACTTGACTTTGGTTATGCTCAAATCCACAGAAAGAGTGGCGTGTGACGTGTAACACGGCCAGTAGCTGCTTGAATACCTGTGTCGTGGCATTATACAACATGTTACACACACACACATCCTAATCATCTTGTTTACACAGACAATTATCATTGCTGAGCGAGGTTTTCTTATTGGCAAATGTTTCGAGAAGCATTTGGTTAACCTGTCTTAGTATTTTACTGAATTGAATTTTGCTATATAAAAATTATTCTTAGATCATCTCATGATACCATGATATATTGTACAAATCTACATGATGGGAAAAGTCAATCAAAGTATTTTAGCAATTGAAGCTTATTCTTTTATTTATAAATTACAATAAATCTTCCTCTGTAAGTGGTGTCTTGATGTTATTGTCTTCCAGATATCCTTCTATTGTTACTTCAGAGGAGAATGTACAATCATTGTCATTCTATGTATCCCTATATGTTCCATCAGGAACGCAGGTATCCTTTAAAAATACCGCCATCCAGATCAGTAGGTCATAGCCCGTCACTCCACATCCTCCTATATTAGGCCAAACTACGAATCTATCTGTTGTAACACCAGTGTGTGGTATGGAAATGGTGTCTGATTTGTTGAATCCCTTGCGGGCAATAAAACAATGCAGCTCTTGATCAGTTTTCAGATGGCATCCTTAATATGTGACCCAAGTATCTTCAGTGTCTCACTCTTATTGTGGTGCTTATAGACTAATGCTGCATCCGAAGATAAACTGTCTCATTTCAGTAGATGGGTGTAAGATTTTACAATCTCGTACCATCTGACAATCATTCTTCTTAGGTTGCATGTCATTGTTAAACTATTTTTTCATCATCTTCTCACATTATACTGGTCAGAGACTCATTGCTCAAGGACCTGCCACCCATTCCTATAGTTTAATTTGTTAATGATGATTCATTTTATTACCTTTCCACCCATCTTGTCCAATCACTTCCTTCTTATATTTAAGGTGATCGAAGAAACCATTTATTAATATAATACTTCCCAAAAGAAGCAAAATTGAAGACATAGAATATGTCATTTGACATGTTTAATCCTATTAATTTAAATTGTTACCTGATGTAAAAAAAATTATTAGTCTTAAAATACATTGGGAACATTGAAGTCTCATTGAAACTCACTCAGTAATTTGATATATTCCAATAAAAATTTGAATACACTACACAAGACCTCTAAAATGTGGTACTAATTGTTATCGAGCATAGTTTTGTTAGCTTTGATGTTTGGGTTGGATAAATAAAATTACAATTTTCTTTATTTCTTGATTAAAACACTAATATTAGTCCCCTTTTAGTCTTGATGTTTAAAGCATGATTATTTTTTCTATTAGTACAGCATTTTTTGGTCTTGTGTGCTGGTCAATGACATTTATTAGATTAAGTTATTTCATGATATTTTTAGCTTGTTCAAATTTACTCTGAATCATTATTGAAAGAAGATTTGGTATTAGTTTTTAAAAATAAACTACAAGAATTCAAAATTTTAATATTATGCGGAGAAAATGTTAATTCTCATTTGTTATTCTTCCGTAATTTGTACTAGTGTCACTCAGATATTATTTTTCTTATTAAATATGTCTTTACATTTTTTATAACATTAAAATCACTCTATGATTGTTTCATTCAGATTTTTTACTTTTATCAGATAAAATGTACTATCGGAGAAAACCTCTTATGGTGTAAAATTAAAATCGTAGTAATTTAACCTTGCACTTGAAATGTTTTTTTATAGGTGTCACTAGCACTCGAAACAATACTGATTAAAAAATGACCTGCTAGATAAACTGTAACAATCATGACCATGAATAAAATATGAAGAAACATATAGTACACACATCCCTATCTGCTATTAAAAAACAGCATTGCGAAGAGCAATTGTTTAAAATTGACTTAAGAAAATTAAGGGTTGTTTTTTATATATATATTTTTAAATTTATCTTAAAATCATTGAAAGGATTTTTCAAAAAACAAAATTTATGAAAAAAAAATTTTTTTTTATTATTTTATAACTTTAACCATATTACTCATAGATTAATACAACATAAGACAAATCAAAACCAAACACGGTTGTGTAAATATGAGAATCAGTAGTGATTGCCATTAAACATGGTGGATTGTTTTTCTTTTTCTTTTATTTTGGTGTTTGGGCGCTGGGCAGTCGTTAACGCCATATCAGGTTTGGTAGCCGAGGTTCGCCAGCAGTTGGAAGAGGAGCCCCTGAAGCACGATAGCGCAGTACTCCTGCAGGTAGATGGATGCCGGGTGGCTTGCCTCATTGAACTTGTCTGTCGAGCATGCTGTGACTCAAACTTCTCTTTTCATTTAACCCAGATTGTTTCTTTTTTTATTTCCACTTCTCAACACCAAATCCAATATAATATAAACACAACGTTTTATATACCTCCTATTTTAACCTTTATCGAATTTTTGTATTTTTTCATTAAAACTTTTGATTATTTAACTATTTTTATTATTAAAACTTTTGATTATTTAACAGATTATAATTTATGCTAAGGAGATGTTTACAGCATTGCAATAAAATGAACTTTTTTATTGAACAGTTTCGAAAATTGCATGTCATCATTTATGAAAGTGAAATGATGATTCCATTTTCCAGTATAAATGGATTAAAACAAAATTATTTTCATAAAATATTGCAAACATTTTATATCTTGTGATTTTTCTTTATTTTTGAACTATTCAAATTATAATAAGTGTATTTAAAATATAACACTGAAATATACATATAACCCAAGGAATACCATACACACTTTTAGGAGTTTATAACATAACGTGACAACCTCCGTAGCCTACTTGGTAAGACACTTCACTTACACCCGGAGGTTTCGGGTTCAATTCCTAATAGTGCCCGAAAGAAAAGGGATCCCAGTCTAGTAACAATACTCACTCGTAATTGATTTGTTACTCACGCACTAATCTTGACACTTGCAAGTGTTGTTGCCTTTGTACATGCGAGATAATATTGCCAACTCGTGTGATGATGAACCGCAAGTTCAGTGCCTATTTCAGTGGTCATTAAACTCGAAGGTTCAATTATAGAGACCGATTACAATATTGTCTCCATGCCACATATTTTGATATGTCCTAATCACTAGTTCAGATAGTAATTACTTATATTGACAGCACCCTGTTGTAAAGGTTAGCATGCTTGCTTAACATAGCACCCAGGCATCCCGGGTTCAATTCCCGTTAGATTCACTTTAGAAAAGTTTTTCTGTCGAGACTTTTTTCACCCAACTTTATTGCTGTACTAGTGCTTGGTGGCTTAGCTTACATAAACTCTGAGCGCTCTTAGTAATACAGGTACCAGGAAATAGCACTATTTAAGTTTTTGAATTTGTTATTTATAAACACTACTTTTTCCCTTCAGAAAGGATTAAATTAACTCGTAAATATATTGAAATTTTAATAATACACAGATTGTCACCTTATTTAGAAAATTGCGATAGAAGTCTCATGTGAATTCATTAATTATGATAATATCTCTATATGAGAGAAATGATAGTTATGCGAAATGCAAAAATAATTTGGAGATTACGTCTACATTTCTTGTCACTGCCCATTATATCTTCTATTATTGCCATCAATCAAACTGTCTCTAATCTTTTTATTTGATTCCCACCCATGTTATGTCCCATTCTATAATTCCAAAGCTTTATTTTGCTAACTTGTTTGATGTGAGGCCAGTATTAACTATGTAATATGACAGCTTTGAAAATAGTGTCTTAGATGTGCTTAATAATTTCAGGTATAAAAATATCAAATAAAACAAAATAATTAAAAATGATCCATTGAATTATCTACCCACACATACATTCACGCATATACACAAAACATAAATTATAATTAATGATTTATATTTTTTTAAATGATTCTAGTTGTAAATTATATCAAAGTATTTTTATTTTATCAAGCGTTTTACAACTCAACCTGTTAGAATGATGTAATATTCCATTATGAAATTAGTAGCCGCCAGACACAATACAATGATTGCTATACACAATATATTTTACTACATTTTATCAATACCAGAATCATTGTATAAATGACGTGAAATACACCTAGAAAACCAGAAAAAATATTGAATCCACATGTTTGGTTTCTCTATTTATCACTTATGTTTTGTAATTATTGTCTATGTGTAAAATTAATTGTGTTGATTTTTAATTTGATAAAGAACGAAATCGATTGTAAGACCGCTTGCTTGGATAATGCATTCAAGTTTTGAACCAATTAAGTGCCAGTATTTTTGACAGCTTAAATTTCATTAGTTGATTCAATTCAAAACAAAAGTATGAAAAAAGAATTTCCTCAAAAAAAGTCAACTAAAATTTTCCTTGACATATTCTAACAAATATTCAACCATTCATGAACAAAATATTACAAAAACTCATAAAAAGTCATATAACACATTGATCAATAAGCCCCCGGGATTAACTACTAAAACAACATTTGTTTGCCAAAATTCTTCTTTATTCATCAACATGGTCTCCTTCTGGTGCATCCAAGTTTCATCCATTGTCACATACCGACGCAAAAACTCCTGTTTATTTCGCGTAAACAGTGCCAAACAGCGCTCTGAATCATCGATGCGTTGTTGTTTCTGTTCCATTGTGAGCAAACGCAGCACCCATTTCGAAAAAAGCTTTTTCATGACCAAATGTTCATGCAAAATAATGTAAACACTACCAAATGATATCTTCAGGATGTCGGCTATCTCACGCAACTTTACTTTGCGATTTTCCATCACGATTTTGAGGGTTTTCTGGTGTAACAGCCTCATTTGGACGACCAGAGCGTTCAGCATCATTTGTGTCTGTACGACCGCGTTTGAAATCACCATACCACCGACAAATGGTTGTTTTCGATGGAGCAGAGCCCGGATAACACTTTTCAAGCCATCGCTGAGTTTGAACGCTATTTTTTCGCATTAAAAAGCAATGTTTTATCAACACATGAAATTCGGTTTTTTCCATTGTTTTGAAAATAGCAAAAGTAGCGTCACTAAAACCACTGTAACTCAATGACACAATGTCGGAATGTCATGAAAGTTTGACACGTAACTTCTAAAGGCTATTACTAACTGAGAATGGTATGGATTAGTTATTAGAGGCGCCATCTGTGGGTTAGTCTCGGGACTTATCGATTTGTTATGTATAACTTCATGGATACTTCTCATACACATACCTCATTTATATTTTGTTTTTTTTAATACACAGCATTTAATTAAATAATATAATAATATAAATAAAGAAATGTTTAAAAAATCACCAGGGAAGCCACCAAACCTGAAATGGAGCTTATTCATTATTAATTTATTTTTTCATATACATATGTGTTTTGTATGATATCTATATATTGTATAGTTTAAAATATTTTACGCAAATGGAATTTTATTATAAGGTCAAAAAGAGCCTGAAAGCAAAACCAGCCCATAAGTGAATTTGGCCAGGAATCTAACCTGGAATGCCTGGGTGCTAAGCAAACATACTAACAATAACACACAGTAAATTCAGATGAAATAGTCTAAAAGTGCAAGTATTCTGATACCCTCTATAAATCAACCCCAGGTTACCCTTACCTTTGAACCCTGATTTTAAATTAAATTTAATATGAATGACAAATAACAAAATGCCATTTGTGTATTATAAAATCCAAAAAATGTATATTATTTTTAGTAAGTACATGAACGTTTTATCTAAAATTTTATCAATTTAAATGTTCACCCAGTATCTAATGTTCAGATTGTATTCCTCGACTTAAGAGACATGTTGGAATTGATTGTATACAGTAGAAAAAAATGGAAATGCGATATTTGAACATATTATTTTAATAAACATTTTTTTGTTACCCTCAATAAGTTCTTGAAAGAATTTAATGTGCTAAAAAAACAAGTTGAAAAAACAAAAATTGTGTTTTTAAAAATACTAATTTAATGAAAATTGTATTTCTGTGTATCTAGGTATTGTTTTGGTTGATCTATGTTATGTTGGACTTCCTGCTTTTAATCATATATTGTTTATGAATTAAAAAGTGGCATTATATAAATTATATGCAACATAAAAAACATGTAGAAACTTAAATATTTATCAAAATCAGAAATTTGACAAGAGCGTTGGTTGCCTGCTAAAATTAATTTTGACCATCGAATGAATTAAAGTTTGTTGCGGAATGCATGCAAATTCAGTGTTAAATGTATAAATATTTTAACTTTTGGTGTAAAAAAACATGGAGATAGTATTTATTTTAATGAACTTATTTTTTTACTTGGAGTAAATTTTTTTATAAAAAATTCCTTTTAGTCAGTATGTTTTCAGCTCGATTTCAAAGGGTTAATAATAAATTTGTTAAATTATTTTTTTCCAATTAAACCTATTGACCTGCATCACTTCAGAATTTCATTAATTTTTATATCAAATTATACATTTTTTGGGTGTATTTTTTTCAATTTCAGCTAGCTTAATTTGTGTTTTTTTTTCTTCAGTATAATAATTTAAACTTGAATGTGTGTGATTTTTATAAAACATGGATCAATATTATTTCCTTCATTGCTGGCAATAAACCACCAGACTGACCACCCTAAAGATAACTGGCAATACATTCTATATCTCAGAAGTAGAAAAAGGTCATAAGGTCTAAAGAATAATTCAGATATTTTTTTTATTTTGTATGAAATTTGTAAAATTATTTCCAGAAATAAAATTTGTTATTTATTGAAGACTAAGATCCAGAAATACAATAACACTTCACTCATATGGCGGGCTAGGTGCCAGACCCCCACCTAATAGTGAAATACACTTTGTTTTTCGCTTGCCTGTGCATATAAAAGCTTAAAAAATTTCATTTATTAAGTAATTTCTACACTAGAATTTATTAAGTAGGCAATACATTTCATCTATTATATTGTATTACATTTCCCTTGTACGCAATAAAACCTGGCAGTCTTTGTCATGTGGCAATTACTTACAACCTTAGTTTGTAGAATCTTTTACTTGCTATAAAATAGTGTAGCTCTTGATCAGGGTACATCCTCAATACTTGACTCAACCACATATATCTTATAATCGTGGTTATAGACTGCTCCTGTAGTTGAAAGCAACCCCGCTCATTTCACCTAATAGATATAAGGTAGTACCGTCTCATACCACCTGACACCCATCATCCTCCTAAGTATTCTGTTCTCAAAACTGAGATATCTCTCTTGGCCAAGACTCAGAACCATACTCATATAGTAAGATATCACCTAATTGGCATTGAAATATGAAAACCAAACTGGTATACTTGTTGTGTTATTATTTTAGTACCGCCGTAAATTGAAGTTAAAATCCCTAAATTAAAGTGTCTCCAATTTGAAAACCACACTTGTGTTATTTTCTTATTATAACTGATGTGTTTCTGCCAATATGTGAAGTATTGTAATGCCAATCTTAAGAATCAGTAATTGGACAATCAATCCTTGTGCATATAAAACCATTATGTGGCCTCTTGTAGTGCTTGACTTTCAACTTGGGTTCAATTCCCGATGAAAACCAAAAGAAATATTTTCAGTCTGGTTTTTCAAAGAAGCTTTTTGAACATCTTTGTAGTTGGTGGGAAGAATTCACCAAAGGGAATAAGTCTGCCAGGTCAAGGAAAATGTAATACAATACAATAATTATAAATCAAAATCTAGAATCAATAATTATGTTATAACCTAATTTAAATTCAATATGAGCATAAAAATAATATCAGAGCAAAATTAAATGTTTAAAAACATCACTGTCATAAAGGTGTGCTTGGTCATGCGGTTATTATGGTGGATTTCTATGCAGATATCCAATTTGAAACCTGCTCTGAGCTAATGACAGTCATTCATCTATGAGACGATAGAAACACAGCTCTTCCTATAAGTCTCAGGCAGTTTTGTAAAGCCACATTTCTTCCTCTTACTATGCGAACCAATTCTCATTCTGCACATTTGAGCACAGACTGCCCCTTTAAAATGGCCTGAGATTAACCGCTCGCACTGTCTCCTCTCCAGCTCCCTTAACTAGTTGGTATCATGGACCGTCTTTCTCGTCTGAAGGGTCTCGTCTCCCTCTCCACTTTTGACGGTTTTGGGCAAGAGACTCCCACTCGTCTCTTTTACATACATATTTTAAACCGAGACATTGACCTCTGTCAGATCACTTTGCTTTACAGAGCTCTCCGTAGAAAATGTCCTTACATACTCAATCATCTACTATATGCCTCCCACGTCCCAGCCAAATCTAAGATACTTCCCTTAGATAATACTGCGATATTTTGAGCCAAGGTTGTCGTGATGTGTAGATAATTGTTTTGTCAGTCTTATTTCATCTTAAAAATCTCAATTTTGACAAAAATTAGATATACATTACCAAACCATATGTACGAGGCATATCCAGAAAGTAAGTGTACTGAATTTTTGTAGGTTACAATTTTTTTTATTTAAACAAAAAAATTACGTGGTAACCGTAGTACATATGTAAGCTATTTTTCGACATAGTCGCCATTCCTCTCAATGCAGGTGGTGAAGCGGGGTATCAACTTTTTGATGCCTTCCTCGAAGTAGTTTCCCGCCAACCCCTCCGTCCACTTCTCCACCTCCTCCTTTACCTCTTCGTCGGTTGAAAACCTTTTTCCACCCATGTGCAGCTTCAGGGAGGTAAAGAGACAGTAATCTGAAGGTGCTAGGTCAGGGGAATGCGCGGGATGGTTCAGGACATCCCATTTAAACGAGGCGAGCATTTCCTTCGTGGCGTTGGCCGTGTGTGGTCTGGCATTGTCGTGCAGCAGGCAGACTCCCTTTGTCAGCATGCCTCTCCTCTTGTTCTGAATCGCCCTCCGCAATTTTTTTAGGGTCTCACAGTATCTTGCAGAGTTGATGGTCTCCCCTTGAGGCATATATTCAATTAAAATTATGCCTTGACAGTCCCAAAACACGGATGCCATGATTTTCTTGGCTGAAATTGTGGTTTTGAACTTTTTGGTGGAGGGTGAAGAGGTGTGACGCCACTGTTGAGACTGCCTTTTGGTTTCAGGCGTGTAGTGTGCAACCCAAGTTTCATCTCCAGTAACGATGGAGCGGAGAAATTTATCTCCATGGAGTTTGCAGCGCCTCAAAAACTCTTGCCCGGCCTCCACTCGATTCAACTTGTGTTGGTCTGTCAGCTGTTTTGGGACCCACCTCGCGGACAGTTTCCGATATCCGAGGGTTTCTGTGATGGTTTCGTGTAGTAGAGATCTGGAGATTTGCGGAAACATCGCAGAAAGTTCATCCACAGTCAATCTGTGATCGTCACGAAGCGCATTTTCGATTTTTTCCACAATTTCGTCAGTCACAATTGAAGGTCTTCCGCTTCTCTGATCATCATGCACAGACGTACGACCGTTTTTAAACTCGCGACACCACTTGTACACACTCGTACGATTCATAGCTTTATCACCATATACAGTTTTCACCTCATTATAAACCTCAACTGGAGGTTTTCCCTTCCAAACGAGATAACGGATGACGCCGCGTATTTTGCACTTTGCGGGAGATTGGATTGACATTTTTCACGAAACGTGTTGTCGCGTCGACACTTCTCAACGTACTGACCTCGAACCGGTCTCGTTGCGGAGGGGAAGGGTCAGGCTACACGGAAGTGTAGCCAACATGTCGAAAATAAAATCCATCCGGTCGTGAGAGCCTCAGTACACTTACTTTCTGGATACGCCTCGTAGATACCAGCGTCTTTTGCTTTTAGGTCACTCCCTTAATGCTGAGGATTGTGCTCACCACTTCTGCGATTTTCCTTCAGTAAAAATTATGCAAATATTCTAAGTCATACAATTGCAAAATTGGGCTATTCCTGAAAGAAGATAATTTAAAATGTACTTATTAGTAGAACATTGAAAAGTGGGTGGCATGACTAAAGCAATATGTCAGTTTAATGCTGTCTCATTCAAATGTTGAGAATAAATCATGTTTTATAAAAATTGATAATCCCTTTTTTCATAATTTCAGGAATGATTGCTTGTATGTAGACTTTTTTGGATTTAATTACCTACATTTATTTTTTTCAGGCTTGCTCTTATAGTAGATGTTTTAATGTGTGATTTTTTAAATTTTATTAGTAGTAATTTTAGTGATTGCCCACTTGTTATAAGAAATATTTTTTTTATTCATCCCATCACTTGTATTCTCATCTCAACCATGTATCACATCAGCAATTTGAATTATTGACAAGAGTTTTCCTTTTGCTTTATATAATCTCTTCAAATACACTATCTCATTGGGATTACATTTTTTGTAAAGATTTAAACGCAATTATGTTATGAAATTACCAATACCACTATTCCGTAAAGCAAAAATAGAGATTTTTTTGTGATTCTGCCATACTTTTAACTTTTTTTAAATAATCTTAAGTATACTTGAATGATCAACAATTCAAATAAATCAAAATAATATTATTTTATTTTCTTTATACTATACTACCTTATACTAATTCTAATTATGCAACTTGCAGGATACCCCCACACACCCCTATACAAATGGATCAGTTCCTCATAGCCAAAGAGAAGAATCTCCCATATTATCCAAAGTCAAAGACTTCTCCCGTTTCAAGGAGACCACTCCACCCTCGTGGGAGGCATCCACCCCTGTGCACAGGGAGGAAACTGTCCTTGCTGAGGAGTTCTCCCCTCCGCCTAAAGATGTCTCGCAACTAGGTCGAGAACCTACCCCCGTAAAAACCTTCAAAGAATCCACACCACCTCCCAAAGAAGATATTGAAGTATTGCCAGTAAAAGAAAGGTCCAAAACAGATGATGAAAGTTTACCTCCAAAAGAGGAAATAGTGGTAGTAGAACCTGAAGATAAAGAAATAGAGGAAAAGAGGGTAGTTGAAAAGATAGGAGTACAGCACGAGGAAGATATTCAAGAGAAACCGGCAGTGGATGAAGAGGCTATTCGTCAGTTAAGATCGAGTGTTGAAAAGGAAAACGCGACAGTTAAGGTAGGAGTAATTCAAATTTATTTGTGTCTGCTTTTATGCTGAAGAGCTTAACTTTTTGAGAAGACAAGAGCTTTTAGGTTAAACAAGAGCTGCCTTTGAGTGCATGTGCGCAAGTTATCAATATGCCACTGAGAGTTGTTTCTTGA
This sequence comes from Odontocerum albicorne, assembly GCA_949825065.1. Taxonomy (NCBI): domain Eukaryota; kingdom Metazoa; phylum Arthropoda; class Insecta; order Trichoptera; family Odontoceridae; genus Odontocerum; species Odontocerum albicorne. The sequence continues at coordinate 19,113,907 of OX463854.1, read as the reverse complement.
TTACTCTATAACTGAAAGCTGTTTCAATCTAGTTATGAAAGTAGCGGATTTTTTGTTTTAATTTTAGCTTTGGATATGCTAGTACTCGTAGCAGGTCATTTATGCACCCACATTGGTTTGCATTTTTGTTTTTTTACTATTTTTCTTCTCCATATTCTGACTCCAAAGCCACATAAAGTTTGCTCAAAGTGCATTAATGCATTCTGATTAAAAAATGTAATTATCAAATTACATTATCTGAAACATCTACACTTGGAAAAAAAATCTCCCGAAACCCGAGTAAATCATAGTTAAAAAGTACAATTTTCGCAGTGGTGAAAAATTCCACTAGAAATTGGGAGAGTTAACAGGTTAGTGACTTTGGCATTACTACACAACTAGGATATCTAAATGTACTGGTGAATAAGCCATAGTGAATGCTGGCCAACAGGATTAATAGAAGTGAGACTGCTTTATGCTAAGTTCTTTACATGTATATGACAGCCAAATTGGTGTAACTATAATTGTCATAAGTCTAAAATTGCTTATCAATACAAATATGGAAATGAATTTTTTCTTTGCAAACCCATAAAGAATTCAACCAAATTCCAAAGAATAACAGTACAAATCACAACAATTGATTCCATATATATAATACAAGAAGAAATCGCTTATAAAATTGAATTAAATAAGGAAACATTAAAACGCCACAGTAAAAATCACTGTAGCATAGTTGGGTAGATGCTTTTCTTGTAACCTGGGGATTTCAGGGTTAATTTCCGTTGGTACCTAAACTTTTTTAAAAAGAGTTCTAGTCAGATTTTCACTTAAATCCTCATTAACATCATTCTAGTTAATTGGAAGAAATTGTCACATGGCAATAATTTGCCAGGTTGTATTGTATACAATGAAAGTGTAATACAACAAGTTGGCTACTATAAAATTTAAGCATTGTGGTTTAAAAGGGATATTTTACATATATTCATTTGTATTATGAGTATTTGTAATCACACACGAGCAAGTATGAATTTACTTATTTTTGATAGATGCTCAACTTCTGCAGAGGTTTGACTTCTGAAATGATGCCTTTCCATTTCAAAAGATCTTGGGTCTTTTGATCTCAACCAAACTTCCATCTTCTCTAGCTTCTCCTGATCAGCAAGTTTAGCTGTCTGGGGTAGTCCTAGACTCAAGGGTGTGGTTCCACTTGTTCTTAGTATGAATTGAGGCAAATAAATCATAGCAATCCACAAGGGAGTATAACCCAGTTGCTAACCTGTTAAAAACTTTATGAAATTTAAAAGAATTATAATGCCATAGGATAATATGTAAAAGTATTTAATTTGGAAGAAAACATATTTTTGTATCTGACAAAAACACCTTACAAACAAATTTGTCGTACTTTAAAAGATACTTCCCATTTAATATGGGGCACATTCTAACCTCCTTGACGATATAGGTGCTGGGCATGGAGATGCGCGCACACTGCGAGGGAGGGCGCAAGTGGTCGCAGCGACCCCCCACGCCCCCCGCCGCCATCGTGCGCTCGCCCACCCCACCTGTGCGACACCCCACGGTCAGACAACTCTCTTACACTGTCCACATTACTCAGACTCTTAATGATGCTGTGTGATTGTTTGCCATTCCTAGAACTCATATTCAAATATTCATAACCCTAATATTATTTTCTCTTTTATTTCCATATCAGTTGTATGTTTGAGTTTTACTTACTTTTTGGAATATATATGTATGTGCAAAACAGTTTATATGAACATAATATGAACTATTAATTATTACAAAGCTGGGCTAAACTGAAATCAGATAAGGCAGGACAGGCCTCTCGGCATATGGATGGAATGTATTCTCGGCTGTGGTCTAATGATTAGCATATGCTAAGCAAGCGAGTATCCTAGGTTCAATTCCTTGTTAATTTGTTTTCAGACTGTTTTTACTCATAAACCATATTACATTTGAATTTATATTTTTCTTTTGCTCATTAGCTATTTATCATAAATTCTAGCACTATTTAAAAAAATTGCACTAAATAAATTAATTAATAAAAAGCTACTAGCTGAAACTTTAATGTCCATGCCATCAGAACTTTGGATTTGATCTGTCGAGACTGTGCTAGCTAAAGTGCAACAGCCTGCAAATAGTAAGTAAATTTTGTTTACGAAATACCTGTGTAGCACATAGTTTTATTCTTGCAGGCCTTTTAATTGATAATATGTTCATATAATAATTGCTGGTAATAAAGCTCTTCAATATGCAATAAGTTTCAGCCACTCTTTTTTATACTATTGATTTCTGCAAGATTAGCATTCAACCGATTTTGTGTTCATCAAAATCACCTCAATTTGCACTAGGGGAGAATCATTTTATTGGATTATTTTGCTATAGTATGAAATGAGGTAAAATTATATAAAAATAGCATATTTGACTGCTGTTAGAACTATTGCAATTTTTTTTTCCGTAATTTAACTGATATATTAATATTGTAAAATTTTATTAATGACTTAACTAATGTCACAGACCGATAATTAACTCGACAAAAGAATCTTAAGGAAAGCAACAGGCTCATTTGACTCTATAAGAGAAATATCAAACTAAACCATGTCCCTGGTGTTGTTTGCCTAGCATGAATGCTTAGCGGTTAGCATTCATGCTAAGCAGATTCACTTCTAGACTGCTTTTACTCTTAGAACTTATCGGAATCTGTTTATTTAGATACTTTGTATAAATTCTTAGAGAGCTATTAAGCAATTAAAAATAGCATCTGACTCCCGATCCAGGGTTTGCGGGTTCGATTCTTGTTGGAACTCAGATATTTTTTTAAATGATACCATTCTGATTTTCACTTAGTCTCTAACATATTTCTGGTTGTTTGGAAAAAATTGCCACATGGCAATAAGCCTGCCAGATTGTGCTGTATATAATGAAAGTGTAATATAATCAAAACAACACATAAGATAATGAAAAAGACATTGGATCACTCAAAATGTCCAATTTATTAAAGCATTATTTGGAATATATAAAGATTTAATCGAAAAATCGTATTTGAGTATATAAAATTTCAAAACAAAGTATTGAGAACAATTTGATTATTCTTTCATAGGGTGAAATTTACCTGTAATTTTGTACGAGTTCCCAATATTCAATTTTCTAAAATATCCTATTAAATTAATGATGTTTAGTTTTATATTTACTTACTTAGTATATATCGTTTTTTCACAAGATTTAGTTTCTTCTTTACTTTTAACAACTAGATTTTCTATAAATGAAAAAATATTGGTTCCAAAAGATTCTGCATTTTAATTGAACCTTGCTTTGCAGTAAATTAAACTTCATTGTTTTTTTCCGCTTTGAAATTTATTATGGGTCAAGAATATTTTATAGAGTTCTAATTGCATATTAAAATGTTCCTTCATATTTTTGGTGCAATTTTTTTTGTCTAACAAAATATATAAAATGTTTTCATGATGCAAGATTTTTTTAAAATTGATATATGTTTATTCATAATAAAGGCTTAGTCCAATTACATTGAAAGAAGGGTAGCCAATTATATGACCATGGTAAACGGAGCACTTAATGTTATATATAAAAACCGCACAATATCAATAGTAGCAAAAATGACAATACACAGTAGTATGTTGGTGTCCACCTTGATGTATGGAAGTGAAACTTGGCCTTGGCAGAAGAAGGATAAGAGTAAGATGAATGCTGCGGAAATTCATGCACTAAGGAAAATTTATGGAGTGTCAATGTTTGAAAGAAAGCAGAATGAAGACATAAGATATGAATGCATGAATAAAATGGATGTTTTAAGTAAGATGAAGAAAGGAGCTTTAAGATGGATTGGGCATGTGGAGAGAATGAATGATGAAAAAATGACTAAGCGAATATACAAGTCAGAAGTGCAAGGTGTGCGTGGAAAAGGTAGACTGAGGAAAACATGGCTGGACCAAATGCACCAGATTTTGAAAGAAAGTAAAGTGAGAATATGAATAATAGAAGATTATGTATGAGCTGTATGAATGTGGAGGAGGCGAAGGTTGTGTGCTTGGATAGAAAAGTTTGAAGATCTGTTCTCTCTACCTACCTCGCAAGGGACACGGTGTGATGATATGTGTGTATTTACATATTTCAAAAAAAAATAATATTCAATAGTCACTTAAATAAGTTGAAGAGTGCTTTCCATCGTCCCCAGTCATAGATAAATATTTGCAGACGATGTTAACTGCAAGAGCATGTTCTATCATAGATGTTTTAGCAATAATTCTTGCATTGTATTAGCAATTTTAAATAAAATTACCACTAGATGTCAAACTAGAAAAATCAATTTGCACCAAAAATATTAAATTTTATACCTGTAGTACAATATTGATATTTTTCTCAATCTTTAATCTCATTTAACATAACTTGATACCTAACTAATATTTATTTTGATTTGTAACAAATTACTTGACATTTGGAATAAAGATCTGGGAAAATATCTCAAAGGTCTCACTACATATTTGTCATTGTGTGTGTTTTAGTTTTCAGTTTAGTTGTGACTGTTGTCCTAATTGTTTTAGCTTAAGGCTTTTCAAACTTCTCTTTGATAATTTATAAATGGCAGCCATAAAATATAATATAATTTAATTTTGTTTACATTTGTATTGAAAATTAAATATTTTACCTATAAATTTAAATTACTCATCTAAAATCAGTTAATATAACCTGCTGCAAAAAATGAACTTAACTTTCAGAATAGAATTATTATACTTGGAATTGCTGAATGTGTCTTACATTTAAAAAGACTATTTAAACAAAAATTCAATACTGTGCAGCATATTTTTCAGGTAGATAAAATATACTTGCGTGAGATGTAAGCAGGGGCGGCTCGTGACTTTAAAAACAGGTGGGGCATGATGAGGCTGAAGTTCCCCCCCCCCCATTTTTTTTTTCAAAAAACGAAATGAACTGTATATATTTTTGGTACAGTGAGGTCAAACCAAGAAAATACTAAGAGTTATCAAATTTTTTATTGCGAAATTAAACAAAACTAATTTTTATTTAAATATAAACATTAACAAAACTATCATTATAAAAAAACATGTATTTTTCACAAAATCGAATGAAAATATTTTTTATTAACGTATAAAAATTAAATAAACAAAACTCTAATTATAAAAATATGAATTTTTCACAAAATCAAATGGAAATCGTTGTTATTAATATATTGTAATACATGGACATGAAAAACAAAAAAATAAACGTCGCTCATTACAGCGCGGGGCAGGCGTGCTCCTGCCCCAAACAGACCTTTACGCAGCAAAGGAAAAGCCACCTTTATACGGTAATATGGAACTTTTCTCTTTACCTCCACTGACTAACCAAACACCATCAGATCTCGCATCATAGCGACAGCTTAACTGAAGCTCGCAACCACGTGACCACGGCAGATACAAGACTGCCCCGCAACTCGTTTAGTTGTATGCGTGCATCGTATTTCGTACTTCGTGCGCGTATATATTTCACACCTACTTACCAGTAATAAGTTAATATAGTTTTTATTCAAATATTTATAAATCATTATGTGCAAATAATATTCCGAAAAACTAAGAATAATTACAATTATACCAATAATAAAAACACGTTTCAAAAACATTTCAGCTAATTATTATTTTTTAACTAGGAGAAATGTGTGTAGGGCAGTGCCCCGGTTGCCCTTAAAGACGAGCCGCCCCTGGATGTAAGTATGTATGGGAGCAAAACATGAACGTTGAAAATAATGGAAGGAGCTGAATAATTGTAAAAATGTGCGTTCTGAGAAGAATATGTGGGATGAAAATGTATTATAGAATATGGTAATGAAGTAATATGGATGAATGTGAACTAGCGACTAATGTAATTAGTCAAATGAAAATAATGGAAGAAGCTGAATAATTGTAAAAATGTGCATTCTGAGAAGAATATGTGGGATGAGAATGTATTATAGAATATGGTAATGAAGTAATATGGATGAATGTGAACTAGCGACTAATGTAATTAATCAAATGAAAAAGAACATTTTAACGTGGTTTGTGTATGTAAAATCTACATCCCAAAATTATACCTAGTTGGTTAGACACTTATCTACCTAGAGGTTGTGGGTTCGATTCCCATTGATATCCTTTTTTTTAAGAACGGTATTAGTCTGGTTTTCGCTTCAGGCCTCTTAACATATTTCTGGTTGGTTGTTAAAGAATACTATGTGGTAATTAACATGTTGTACTGTATACAAATAAAACATAATACAATACAATGAGTGAGAGTCATGATAGAAGAAAAACCAGGGAAATTATTGGATCAAGCTACTAAAATGTTGTAAGAAGCAAAGGTTAACAGACTCAGAAACTAAATAGTTGTATGAGAAAATGTAGTGATGTTTAGAAGATGAATAAATGTATGTCATCATAGTAGAAAAGCTTGCACTTTGCCTTCTGCCTACCTTAACAGAGAAACGGTGTAATGGTATATATCTCAGAAACAGTTCTGCTTGTTTATCAAAAGGTTTGACTAGCCATTTTTTAGTTTGTTATTCCCAGTAGTTAATGTGTAGAATTGTCTAAATGTAATAAACCTTTAAGTAACTGTGCCTGGGAAATAAAGGACACCATGATCATTTGACAATGGTTCAATATTTCATAACATTAAATCATACTTAAACACATAATATAAGCTGCAATCAATTTGTCTTTCGTTTTCCAAATATACATTTGAGTAAAATTATTCAAATGATATGGTGTTGTTTACTTCACAGCCTCAAAAGTGTACTTTATATATTTTATAATTGTTTTATGTTTTCTACTTGGTATTCCAAGATATTTTGATGTTTAATGTGTACATTTAAATACACATTAAATTTGTTTTTTTAATACATTGAAGAAAATGTTGAAAAAACATATTTCCAGCACACTTGTCAATAAAATGTATAAATATATATTATAATACAAATGCACCACTGATTTTGACACTCTTAACTCCAGATATTTGACTCATTATCTACATCATTTTGCCAGCAAAATTCATATGATACACAATTTTTTTTTATTATCACCCTATATATTTGGTCAGAAACACAGGGATGCCATAAAATGCTTCTATCCAGGTAAGTCCACAGCTCGACACTCCATGTCCTGCCACGTTATGATAATACAGCTTAATATCTTTAATTTCATTTTACAAGGAACCATCACAAGATATAAACAGAGGGAAACTGTAAATAAGGAGTTGTGAGATATTACATTTTTTACTCTTTTCAAATGAAAACTTTATTTATTATTAAATCAAATATACTATTTGTAATTGTAGAAACTTATAATTTATCCAATCAAAATAACTTGTTTGTTTTTACTACAATAGTTATATTGATTAGTTAATAACATGATGAACAATGCCCATGGATAGATAGCATCATCACTCTGTATGTCCATCAGGAATATTGGGATCCCATAAAACGTTTCCATTCTGATCAGTTCACAGCCCATCACTCCATGATTGCCACTGTAAATCTCCTTAGAAGTTCTTAACCAGCTATAAGGTAGCAACTTCAATGTGTGACTTGATCACCATCAGCTTTTCATCCTTATTGCGGTGATTACAGGATGCCCATTATCATATAAAATAGGCTAGATGCATGCTCCAAATAGCTGACACTTCACCTTCAGACTGAGCACTCAGGATTCCCATATAGCCTTTATGTTATAAAAGGTACTACTTGCACTAGCAACACCCATCCTAATGGGGAGCTTATTTCTGAAACTCTCATCCTCAGCAAATGTCTACTCTGAGAGGGATGCCACATTTGTTGTTTTTGTTGGATAGATATACTGCACTATTAATTTATATAACTGGCAGGTTTACTTGTTTTATATCCTCATCTCGTTCGTCTATACTCAAATAAATATCGAGTTATGATTATCTGATTAATCAGTGTTGTATATCGAATATTTCAAAAAAATTCAATGTTTTCATAAAAGATAATATTAATATTTTTACAAGTGAAAATCTTACTGCTGCCAAATTAATATTCAAGCGTTGAATATCAGTTTATAAAGACATTAATTTATCTGTTTGTTTAATAATACTTATTAAATATTACAGAGTAAATAAAATCATTCAATGTTTGTTTCACAGAAACATATGAACATTCAAATATCAACGTCTTATAAATGAATAATTACTGCATTTTTTTGCAATACTGAAAAAAGAAAATATTTATTTTAGAAAATTCAAAAACTCTTGAATTCTCGTATAGGAAAAAGTCTGTGATTTTGAAAATATCTACCTCAAATCTATACCATTTTTTCTGAGACATATTTATGAATGCATTTTATTTTGTTTTTAAAAATTGTTTATGTTGCTATAATAAATACGAGTATTTTCTTTTGAACAATGTGTTTTATTTTGCATGGCTGTTTTTAGTACACAAAAATTAACATGTCACTAATATTTGTTTTCAAATGATAAGCCATCTTTCACTTATTAACTACAAAATAGCAAATACGTATTATTTATTATTTAAAAACTTGTTAGAAAAAAATACATTAAAATATATGTAGTCGTCTCAGTGTTGTAGCCCCAACCCATTCAGGATCAGAGTGAAGAAGATGAATATATGAATTAATGGATATTTGAATGAATACAGTAAAAAATTCAGCCTAGTAGATTAATGCTAACTTGTAATTGGATGCGTGTGAGAGATGAAAAAATAGGGAAAGGAGTTGAACCGACACTGAAATTACATATATTTTAGAACACTATTGTATTACACATAAATTATATACAGTACAACCTGGCTGGATTATTGCCACGTGGCAATCTATTCCAACCAACCAGACAAATGTCAAAAATATCATAAGTGAAAACCATACTGGAATCCTTTTTTTATAAAAAAATGAGGGTTTCAACAGGAATAGAAACCATTTCTCCCGGCCCGGAAGACAGGTGTCTTACTAACTAATATAATAGATGATATGAAAAGACTTTATAAATGTTTGGAATGAAAATACAAAGTAAGTATGCTACTTTTATGCCTGCTAAACAAAATGCAACATTCCTTACAATTTATTTTGAATTTCGTACAATACTATTGGATGCAAAGCTGCCAGAATATTTTTTAATGGCAATTCTTATATATGGATAAACTTTAGAAAGAAAACCAGAAAAAAAAAAAAATTTAAAACCTGACGTAATCAAATGACAAATTTACATCCCATGATGACTCAGAATGAGAACACTATTAAAAGAGCGAGACACATTTAAAACCACTTCACTTGAAACCTGCCAAATGAAATTTTCTATATTAATTTCTTCACGTAAATTTCTTCCGAATTTTTATTTTTATAGAGAATCAAAAACTGTTTTTATACACCATTCGACTAAGTCAAGTGTCAGACAAATATAATCATCGCTACTCTACAGAAATCTACATCTATCTGACGAGACAATGTATAAAACGAGCAGACTTCGTAAGCTCTTTCTTCACAAGAATTTTGTTACAAGATACTCCATAAGGATTGTCTTATCATGAAGCAAATAAACTTTTTAATAAAGTTTTAACATTTAACTTGCAGCCGCCAGTGGAGGTGTCTTCCATATACTTAGAAGGAGCCCTGCCGCACCAGTCGAGGCTTCTGGTGGCAGATTCGGAGACCCACACTGAGAAGCTCACCAACGGAGACGATAAGGATCCTCCGGTAATTTTTTTTTCATGAATACTCTGGTGAAGTTCTTTACAAATTTGGATTATACAAAGAATTAAACACCCCATTAGTCTATTGCTTTTTCCAATTGTACAGTTCCTTTAACAGCTACTTCCGACGTATCATTTTCTTTTGTCTCCAGATAGTAATTTTTAACCTTTACTATTATCTTCAATTGTTTATATATCTGCCGAAATTTCTTTCATATTTTTTCTTTTGTTACTTTAAATCAATGGTACTTAACGTTTTCAAAGTCACGGAGCACTTTTGATTATAAGAAAAATTTGCGGAGCACCAAAATCATCAAGGTCTAACTAAAAGCTAACAATAAAAAATGCGTTAACATTACTTTTATTTATGTATAAAAATTATAGCTTACAAAAAAAAACATAAAAGAATAAAACATTATTATAAAAATATAACATAATATGTATATTATACAATGTATATATTTGCAAAAACTGTAACTAAAATAACTATTTTATAAAAAATATGATTAATGCGATACTTGAGCTTGATGCCTTTTACATATTTCAACAATATGAAGTATAATGATTTATATAGCTACCCTCATTTCTTTTTAATTTGAAAGCCTTTCGCGTTTTTTCCTTTTTGTATTGGTTAATGTTGAGAAACCAAGCTTACATGAATATGATGTTGAATATTGTAATAAAATTTTGAGTGCCCGTGTGGAGAGAGCTGAGATTGAGGCGACAATTTTTATGGGAATGTAGGAAATTGCGCCGCACCTCGGCTACGTTATCAACAGCAAATCGCATTCAACAGCAATTCGCCAAACTTCGATCAAATGTTTCATATTTGAAGAAGCACTTGTAACATCCTCACGGAGCAGCGGTTAAGCACCACTGCTTTAAATGAATCACAAATATCATTATAACATATCTTTAAGTTTAATTGTTGTAAAAGTAGTTCTAGGATTGATAAAGGTGTTAAACTATTTTAAAAATACAATAATCTATTTGTTTCAGATTGTCTTAAGTGGAAAAATGACCCTGTCTCTGATCAATGACACATCAACTAAAACTACGCCAGAAAGGGATTATGGTAGTTCTACATTTCCAAAATACAAACCTTAATTACTATAGATCACAGAGCTTAAGTGATGCAACCTATCAATGATAAAAATAATTTTGATAACTGATAAATGTTCATGGAAAAATCATTCTTGCATCAGTAACGTTAATACACAGGAATCTTATTCAAACCCTTAAGATCTTTTACACTAAAACAATATTATTGTTAAATTCAAATATTAACTGGACAAGCCATATATTTTTATGGTTTAATTCAGTGAAACATGCAAACGAAACATACTTGCGTATTTATAATTTAAAGAGATGAAATGTATTTACATTTGGTTTTTTTACTTTTTTTTAAAGGCAACTGCCCAAAATAGGTGTATCTGTAAGACAAAGAATTGTTTTTTTTACATTAAGACATCTTTGTCTTCCAGCGCTATATTTGGAATGTTGATCTGCTTTATCTCTATAATCCACATTTAATTTTTCAAGTTCCCAACATTTCATTTAAAAAAATATATGCTACTAACTCTTTTATTTTCTTTATAATTATGCTACAAATTATTAACTTTTTTTTCTTTGGGGAAAGTTTTTTTGCATATGAGACCAATCCAAAAATTTTCTTCTTTTTCATATTTTACAACGAGAATTAAATTACAAACAAATAATATATTGCAAATAATATAAATGACACTATATAAAAATATACCTTAAGACACTCGCATAACTTATAATGAAAAAAATTAGTATACATAATCAAAAACAAAGAACTCCTCAGTCTCCAAACGTGTCTAATAAATGAATCGAAGCTCCCGATGATGTTAGTTTCGACACAAAGAAAACTGTGAGTAAATATTTTGTCAATATTGCATCGACATCCTTATTCATGTCTCAGAAGCAACGTTCCACCTTGTGTCATCTAACTCAAGAACCAGCATTGTGGTCCTCACTCCACACACCACTGCATGGGCCACCTGTTTCCACCCTTATATCACGGGTTTGTTAAGGACCTTCCACAACAAAGGTTCAGTCATCTTGCTAACTTGACTTTTTACCAAACATAAATATTTTTTCACAGGGCGAATAAGATATATCTTACTCAGTTATATTTCTACACCAATTTTCTCATTTTTTATTCGAAAGTTCTTTACTAGTGTATTTCTAGGTTACCTTCCAAAGTACAATCTCCACATTTGGAAATACAAAATGAAATAAAAGAGATTTTATTTTTCTTAGAATAATTATAATAATATGCATTTTCCCAGTGTTGTTAAGAAAGTAACAGTTGTTAAGTTACATGTAACTGTGAAGTTACACCGTTACTACTTTTTATTAAACTACTTGAGTAGTATGCTACTTAAAATTAAAAAGCAGCCGTAACGGTACTACTTTTCACTAAGCTAACACATCGATCAATAAGTCCCGGGACTAACTACTAAAACAACATTTGTTTGCCAAAATTCTTCTTTATTCATCAACATAGTCTCCTTCAAGAGCGATACATTCAATCCAACGCTTTCCTAACTTTTCTTTGCCAGCCGTGTAGAACGATTTATCTTTGGTTTCAAAATAGGCGTTTGTTTCGGCAATCACTTCTTCATTGGAGCCAAATCTCTTTCCCTGGAGCATCTTTTTGAGGTCTGCGAACAGCCAATAGTCGCTGGGGGCCAAATCTGGAGAATACGGTGGATGCGGAAGCAATTCGAAGTTCAACTCATGCAATTTGGCCATCGTTACCATCGACTTGTGACACGGTGCATTGTCCTGATGAAAGAGAACTTTTTTCTTCTTCATATGGGGCCGTTTTTTTGCAATTTCTGCCTTCAAACACTCGAATAACGCTATATAATATTCGCTATTGATGGTTTTTCCCTATTCAAGGTGATCGATGAATATTATAGCATGCGCATCCCAAAATACGGAGGCCATAACCTTCCCGGCCGACTGTTGAGTTTTTGGTCGCTTCGGACGACTTTCACCGGCTGCTCTTCACTCAGCTGACTGCAGATTTAATTCCGGAGTATAGTGGTGAATCCAAGTTTCATCCATTGTCACATACCTACGCAAAAAATCCTGTTTATTTTGCATAAACAGTGCCAAACAGCGCTCTGAATTATCGATGCGTTGTTGTTTCTGTTCCATTGTGAGCAAACGCAGCACCCATTTCGAAAAAAGTTTTTTCATTACCAAATGTTCATGCAAAATAGTTTAAACACTACCAAATGATATCTTCAGGATGTCAGCTATCTCGCGCAACTTTACTTTGCGGTTTTCCATCACGATTTTGAGGGTTTTTTTTATGTTTTCTGGTGTAACAGCCTCATTTGGATGACCAGAGCGTTCAGCATCATTTGTGTCTGTACAACCGCGTTTGAAATCAGCATACCACCAACAAATGGTTGTTTCCGACGGAGCAGAGCCCGGATAACACTTTTCAAGCCATCGCTGAGTTTGAACGGTATTTTTT